>CAEMYA010000161.1:5251999-5295107 GCA_903131615.1 Diplodus sargus
GGCCGGTGTGTTCCTGCCTTTAAACCTTCACAAACAGAGACGAAGGTAGTTTCCATTTGGGGAGACTATTGGAGACAATCTTTCTCCTTCTCCTTCACAGCCCTGTTACAGCCAATGGCCATAGCCGAACACAACCAGACCCAAGAGGAAATAATAACTAAACAGACGAAAAAGGCAGGAGTTCCTGACCAAACTGAAAAAAAGGAGGGAAGAGACCAAAGACCAGCCACGACTGTCGCATCCGGGGGGTCCTCCCAATTAAAGCTGCCTAACCAAAAACAACCAACCTATTATCTTTTACCTGCTCAGGTGATTACCCACACCTGAGCTCAGGAAGGCAGAGCAGGGCGGAGACAGAAAACAAAATCAAGTCAATCAGCAGCATTTTGTCACATTTATAATCTTGTGTAACCGGGTCAACCTGTGTGTTTATTGAAATGTGTGTATAATTACACAAAATCTGTTACTGCCTGACAAGAAAATGCCTCCAAATCCAGTGAAAACTGTGTTTGTGTGTGTAGATCGGTGCTCCTCCTCTTTAATTTCTTCTTCTGTGGTCCCAACTATAAATGCTTCCTGCGCCCCCCACCTCTGCCCTTTTGTACGATCTTCTTGTGGGAGATTTGGTGTGGGTGACCTTATTTCATTCAGCTGAAAACCTTGACTGCATTTTATTTGTAAAGGAGCTCGGGTGGACAGTGAATTTACATGGAGGTTCTGCTTTTTATCTGTTCTGTCAGGTATGTTTTGTTGAATATATGTTCTTTTCACTGTATAAGGATTGTACCGCGTAGTCGCGGGCGACCCTTTTGTACGATCCTCCTGTGGGCTCGGGTGGACAATGAATTTACATGGAGGTTCTGCTTTTTATCTGTCAGAAATAAACGGAGATCGTCTCCAAAGAGGTCCCGGTGTCTCAGCATCATTTAAAACCAACACAACGCAGAAGCACACCGGTCACACTTGCATCAAACTTTAAAGTTGTAAGGGTTGCAAACAGTTACAGAAAAAAAAGGTTAAGCTCCAGCATGAGCCGATCTTTATTAAGATACAACAGAGGCCACGGAGGCGGTTATTGTGCAATGTGCAGTGACTCTCATTGTTTGTCCTCCGTTCTTCATTTCGTTTCTTTACTCACAGAACACTTTGTTTCACTAATGCACAGACGCTACAGTTTGTCTCACTAAAGGTGGGAAAAAACACAAGATAGGTGTAAAACATGAGTCAGTAAAGCTGTGAGGCAGCATCTCTTGATGTCAGGCCAGATATTTTTTATTCTAAACAAAATCTCTTTAAGGAGGTTAAAGTTGAGCTCCAAGATAGTATGATAATGTGATCAAATGGGCTTTTTAAAGAGAAAATCCCCAGTCAACCACATCTCCTTTCTGAGGAAATCCACATCAGGGAAATCTTTTTATACATTTTGCAGCTTTGCTGTTCAGGCATATGAAGAGTGATGTGACACTCAGTAAAAAGAGAACCTTAGCCCTTTTATACATTGTTGAATATATGATAGCTGCTGAATGTATTACTGATGTTTTAGTTGCAACTTTGATAAGTTTAGAGTTTGTTACGAGACATTTACTTTACATAGAAATAGAATTAATAACTAGAATGACATTCAGTGCAGTGCATGCCTCCACCAAGGCCCAACTGTCCCCTTTGTGATCGCTCATGGAGACCAGCCACCTAAATAGGATCCATGCATGAGGCCCTGAGATACATAAAAAAAAACAAAAAAACCTGGATCCGTCCTTTAACAAATCTGCACCAAAAGTTAACAGGGTCAATTCTTTGCTAAGGCACATCTTCCATCCAAGTTTCGTGGAAATCCATTCAGTAGGTTTTTTGTGTAATCCTGCTGGCAAACCAATCAACAAAGGAATGAACGGGGTGAAAATGAGATGTACTCAGCAGAAGTGAAAACAACCTATGTGTGTTTTTTAGGTAACATTCAGGTAAATGTTAACAACTTTTCGGGAAGTGAGATGCAGACATAAGACATGCATGAAAGCTAGCACCACACTGAGAGACAAACCCTTTGAGGGCAACAGACTCTAAGCTCTGATGCTAAGCCAGTGCCTATAGAATACAGGTCACTTATACAATCAGGGTTGAGAAAGTCTTATCCCTAATCAATGAAATAGTGTCGCCCTTGATTGTTTCATGTAAATTAGCTTCAAAAACCTGTTCACACTCTGATTCAGTTCTTCTAGAAAATGATGCGGTCTCTATTTCTCATGACAAGATGATCATGTGAAGTGAAAACACAAAACTACTTCTTGTTAAAATCAGCCTTTGTCTGTAGATTGTCCCAGCTTTACTGTGACATCAGACACTGCAGATATTGCAAGATTTTAAAAACATTCCTGTGCACATGAAGGAAAACAAAATCTGGGGGTTGACACAGTCCAGTCTGCTCCACCATTCACATAAAACTCAATCTGGCAGTGTCATCATGTAGCTGCTGAGCATGACAATGTTTTAGTCAATTGTGATGCTAAACCTATTAAATATAACGCCCAAAATAGGGTAATCTGATGGCCTATCACTGCTGTTTTGTATTGTTTATCCTCTATGTTAGAGTACAATAAACACCGTAAGTCTGTCAGTGCTAGTGCTTCATTGCATCTCATGACCGGAGTTCTGTTTTCTGCGAAATATGTGAATATCATCTTCTCAACAAGTCAAGGACCAGGAAGGGAGTGGTCACAGGCGTTAAAACTTCCATTCATACATTTCAGGCTTGAGTTAAATAAAACTTTTCTCATCTTTCTTAATATGTTTGCCAATTCGCCCACTGCGTCATCTGTGCTGGAGATGAAACTTCTGTTTTCCCTTCTGAGTCAGTCTCCTGTTTCGAAATTAAGTTTTTATCTGGATTGCCACATTTTGTTTAAGAACTGAACTAAAAACAAAGGTTGAAACAGGCCAAATTTAACACAACCTGGTGACTTAACCTGTGTGCAGGATATGAAACCTGTCAGTAAGACTGCCGCACAGTGCAACGGACGACTGAAATTTGGAGATAGTATCAGAATCAGGATCAGAAATAGATTTATTGGAACAGGTTTTGACACACAAGGAAGTTGCATATAGAGCATAGAGAAAGAAGACAAAATATGTACAGTCAGAGATCATAAATATGACACAAAAATGTATCGCTGCTCATAAAATAAAAAGATATGTACAGTGTTTAACACAAAGAGGGGTCTTATATCAGACTGATAGCAAAATGATCAAGAATCGAGCCGTTCCTGGCTGCAGTCTCACAATTTCCCCATCCACAAGCAAGTAAAAAAACAAAAAACTGTTGCACTGCTTTGTTTTGCAATGATGTGAACAGTCTGTTAATACAGTCACTTGGTCGTCCTTTCTTCCTCATGATAACATACTGCTGTTGTCATGCATCCTGCACACAATGATACGTGTTCGCCCTTAAACAGGAGCATGTGCCCCCCCACAAAAAAAACTGAATGCAGAACTTGCATTTAACTGGAAGTCTTAGTATGGAAAGACCTTCTATTTTTGATAATCCACGTTTGCATATATGTTGTCTCTGTCATCCATCTGCTCTGGAGGGGCCTGCAAAGACAGACATTGGGTAACATTAATGGTACATATTGACAAGATACATTATCCTGCCAATGGTGTCACACTATTGCTTGGGTCTACAAGTGGCAGTTACGCAAGGACACACAATGAATAGGCTGAAAAGAAGGGTTTTTGCTGTAAACATGGATGTAAACCATACAGGGTTCAAACTTTTCGGCTGTGCAAGTCTTTTTATGCAGACAATATTGCACTGTCACATTTTCGAAACTGTGCAATGTGACTTGGTGAGCAACACTGAGTGTTGTGATTACAAGAAAACTCCATAGGGCACCTTAAAGGTTATCTTTGGTTGTAAGAGTGATGTTAGTCACTTACCTCCACGTTTAGGTAGATGGGCTCATCTATGACCTTCGGTTCAGAAAGATCCTTGCCTTGTTTTTCACATGATGCATCTCTGAAAGGACAAGAGAGACCTGTTAAGATTCCACTTTGAGAAACAGGGGATAAGAAATGTGCCGTTATGTCCGCATTTCATGTGCTTGTATCTTCTGGAATAAGTGTTTCCTCTGGTGTCAAAAGTTGCCATAATCATAGTATTAAACTTGAACTTTATTAAATTTCTGGTATTGCTCATACATAAAGCACAGTGGTAAAAAATAATATCTCAGTCCAGTAGCCAGAATAAACTGTTGACGGATACATTATATTTGTTTCATATGTATGATTTTACCATTTCTACAAAACTCCCCATCAAGTTCAGATGACATGAATACAAAATAACTTTCAAGCCAGAAGTGTACAGTAGTGGATGGTCGTAACTGGACAGCTGCTGTGTGTGAAAGATCACCATTTGCAGCCCAAACCAAGGTTTTGAACAACATGTTGGGACATTTTTCCGCCATTTTAGACACAAGAAGTCCAATCATTTTCACAAGATGTTGGTTCAACTTGATCAGGAACTAACCCGTTTCCAATTGAGTTCGGTACCTAAACCCAACTAGACCATAGGTACAGTGTTGAAACAACACAATTTTGAAAATTGAACATAGGGTGATGCAAGGTTGTAACATAGTGACACATTAACTCTGGCGACTGCGTTACATATTTAGTTTTAATTCAACTTAAAAAATGTGTATCTTGAAACAAACCTCTTGGTTTGGTTTGATGATGTTCTGCTGAAATTTGCATAATATCCAGAGTGCTGTCTGATTAATGTCCTTGACCTGTGAAAATAGGTTATTACAAAGAGGCATGTTATAGAAAGTGATTAAGAAACAAAAGTTAATTACATTTATTTCTCATTTTCCACGTCACATATAAACTAGTTGTGACAAATTCACAGTCACACATGTCTTAAACTGACATTTAAAGGAGACTATTATGCTTTTTGTTTCCCTTCCCATATCATTTTATATAGGCTCTCGGACATGTAAAAGATCTGGGAGGTTAAAAAGGTCAAACTCCACACCAACATAAACTCCCATCTCCCACAAAACCACCGCTCATAAAACGCCTCATCAGTAGTCCAGCCTTTGATTCTGTGACTTTTTGGCATCAAAACGTGTCACCATGTCACACATTGCATTATTTATGCCAAGTGGATAGTTTGGCACGTAAGAATTGATTTAACTCAGCTGTTCTGTTGCTGCTAGCATTGCTGGCTCAGGCACGTTTGAGTGCAAATATAGTGATGCAGCACTGGACAGTATGAGACAACTGATGCGTTTTTTGAGAATTGAAGCGTTTAAACCTATTCTAGTTGAAAACCAAAATAATTATGAAAAGGAAAATAAGCATAATAGGTCTCCTGCAAAACAGAGCCACGTTTCCATTCAGTAGATAAATGTTTAAAAAAACAACAACATTCAAGTGTCACTCTGAGCAGTGAAGCTTAAGCATCCAAGTGAAGCAACAAACACAACCACAACAATTAGGTGAATGGGGGATGGCTTCAGAGTGTCTGCACTTGTTTCACATAGTGAAAACACAAGAAACAATCATGAAACAAAACTACTTTTGCCTTTTGCAAGCCCCACACTAACATTTACAATATGACCCAGCAATTAAGTTACCTCTTGCGTTTTTTCCAAAAGACAATTCCTCCAATTCCAAGAATAATGATGATTACGAGTGCAGCACCTGCTACAGAGATGGCCACATATATTGGTGTTGAGGAATTCGGGGTCGTATCCGCTGTGAAGAGAATAACAATACAATTAATTACAGATTTAGATGTTTTACATATTAATATGAAAGCTGTCCTGAGAGACAAGCTGTGTACATGTTAAACTTACTTGTGTTTGTTTCATAGATGGTAGTTGTTTCAAAGGTTGTAAATGTATCTAAAAGGGAAAACAAAGAGTTTTCTGACAATACTTATACTTCCATTTATACCCTGTGGTACTTTCCTTGTTGTAACCATTAAGGAAATAATAAAAACATAAATGTGGACTAGATAATAAGAAGTGAGAGGTGATACCTGGTTTACGAGTGACGTGTTTGACACCTGGCCATGTGGGAGAAACATGTCAAGTATTGATTACATTTCCCTTCACTAAAGTATATGAATGTAATTAGAATCGCAATTAAAAATATTTACCAAAATACTTACCATCCACAGAAATGGACACAATATGCTTCTTGAAACTGTACAGTTCACCTGCGATGACTCTCACATAGATATTATCCTCATAAGCCGTGATGTTTCGGATCCGGAGGGTGCAGTTTTTACGACTTGTATTCCCAATTAGCTCTGTCCTTCCTTTGTACCCCTCCAGCATACATTTGTTTTCCGGGTGAAAAATGTTCATATTCTTGTCATTCTGGTCAACAGTATCATCTTGACATTTCTCATCACTCTCTTTTTTCCAGTAAACCTTAATGTTGTCTGTGTTGAAATTAGGATGGGTAAAAGTGCATGGTATGGTCACATCACTCCCCAATTTTGCATTAGTGGGACTGGTAACGCTGACATTCCACTCTTGCCCTGTGTTCAGAACCAAACCAGAATTTAATGCATTAAGGTTCATGAGATAACATTCAAAGCAAACTCATCAACTCAGCGTGCCACCCACCTTTTGAAGGAGAGGCCAGGATCAATATGAGACCAACAGCAATGTGGCCCGGCAGCTTCATCTGACCAAAGAAAGACATAATCCTGAAATGTTCAAGTGAATTCACTTTTGCATCAGTATCTATCACATCTTGAGGCACACATATGACAAAGTTCTGCTTGTATTCTGCCATTTAGTGTGTAGAGTAAATACTCACTGTGAGAGGGAGCCAGATGAGGTTGGAGCTCTTTGTTGTGCCTTGTCAATAAGTGCCAGATCTTAACATTGATGTGAAATTCTTGGGTGTGTTTCCTGTTGCTCGGCAGCGAACTGAAAAAAGGAAGTTGGTCCGTAAAAGTGAACACTGACCACAGTACAACTTTCTTATTGCGTTCTGAGGGCAAATCTCATGCACGCATGTTCGCTCACTGTGCAGTGAAGCTGTGCAGGACATTAAAGGTAATATTCACTTGAAGCTCAAGTGAATTTCTACATCTCTCTGACAGGTCTTTACACAAATAGCAGTAGCTCAGAAGTGTGAAGACACACAGGGTTTCTCTGTAATGTCACACAGATGTAAGTGTCACATTAAGGAAGCCGAATATGTGTAAGAATTCACACAGATAGACAGAGGTGTTGGGTGTCCACTATAAGCAAAGAGAGACCTGCATGTTGAAGTTAATTTGAGAATTACATATACACAGAGGAACTGGCATCAAAGTCTGACACTGTGTTCCTCCTAATAGAACAAACCATTTACAGTCACAGACAAGGAAGTCTTAGTTGCATTGCTTACCTCCCTGAAAATGTTGGAAGCTTAACCGTGTTGTTAAATCTTTGTTATGTGTTGACAGAGTTGTATTGGGGATATTGTTTTGGATATTTTCCTATGTGATATTGTAATGTTATTCTATAATTGTATATGATATTTAAATGAGATAACTAACTAGCAACTCAGACGGTTGCACTGTGTGTGAGGCAGTCAGTCAGTATGACATGTTATACGGAGGCCTTCAGTTCCACCCACTTATTAGGGTTTCTGCTTCAACAGGAAGTGAAGGCAACTCTTACACTTGCACTTGACCCTTAAACATTTCAGTGAATGCTGTAAAATAAAAAAAAAAACACTAGTTGTGTAAAGGAGGAAGTGACAAGAGTTCAGCAACAGGCTTGCCTGCGCTGGCAACAGCGTTTGCTAAAAAAATAAAAATAAAAAGTCATACTTGAGTAAATGTAAATGTTAAAATATGACATTGGTGAAATTGAAAGTCACCCATATGAATAGTAATTGAGTCAGATTCTTAAAGTATGATATTAAGTACCAAAAGTGTTTCTGACAATGAATATACATAAATTATACATTTATTTACGTGTATTTAGACTGCATGCTATGGGTCGGCTGATTATAAGCCTCTATTATCAGATCTGGTATTCAGCCATGATTCTGGATCATCGAAATCATTACTAACTTAATTCAAGTTGTATGATAATTTCATTATTTATTCAATTACTTTCATTTTAAAACACATACTTATTTGGTACTAATGTAGCCTGCAATCTGCAAAGTAACTAATATCTAAAGTTATGAAATATGCATGTCATAGAGTAAAAGTAAACTTTTTGCCTCCAAAATGTAGTGATAAAGTATCAGACTATATATATATATATATATATATATATATATATATATATATTCAGAAGGTCATGAACTGCTTGACCTCTAAATTATTTTTCTTGCCTGAACTTGTTCTGTTCCACCATGTCTGAATTAGTAAAAGCAAGCACACTAGTATTCATCAAACATGCCCACACAGAAGGGTGGATTAAGTTAAAGGAGTTTTATTTAATTATTACAAATGACAAGTTTAAGGAAAATGATTCTCTTAAATAGTACATAGCACATACAAAACAAATGCAAGCAAATGTGAAAAATACATTGCAAATGTATGAGCAATAACATAAAGAATCAAATAGAGAAGACAGAGGGGTACATCTTTAGACCAATATACACAATATTTGAATGATTTCGGGGTTAAAGGTTTCAAAAATATCAAACTAAATTAAAATGTTTTGTTTTTCATTGAATTGTGTGATTTAAGTTGTGAGTTTAGTTCTAAAAGAAAAGGTGAACAAATAGGAAGAGATGGGGAAATGTTCTGATTGCTTGATCACATTATCAAGTGTGCTATAATCTGGAATATTGCAGTAACAAAAAACATGTTTAAAATTAATAGTTTGTAGGCTATGAACATGTTTCTGGAGTTGAATAAAAAAATAAATAAAAAACAATCACACTATTTACTGTGAATTGTCTCCCTGTCAGGTGGATTGGTTTGGATTGGTAACGCTGTGAAACTTGTGGTGTCTGGTGCTGTGAAATGAAACCACTAGGTGGAGTGAGACGTGCTCACAAATCCAAAAGTGAACTTTAGCCCTGACGTCTGGACTCCACCTGGAATGTGGGCCAAACTCAGATCTCAAGGTGCAGTCATATGACTCCTGGATGGCTTGAAAAGAGAGGCAACGAGGCTGCAAATGGTCGCCTGAGACTTTCATGAGAAGTTCTGTGCGTGTGATCGATTGGAGCCCGTTGGGAGGAACCGGCCGTGGCTGTCCTGTTTCACCCCGGCTCGCTCACACGGGGATATGGGAAGCGACGGGAGCGGTCGTGTGTAGGAAGATGACAGCAGTCTGTCTGCTGGAGCTCTGTGGAAGCTCTCCTTCACCTGTGCGCCGTGTGAGCGTCACTACTGCGGGCACAGATGGAAGACCTGGGGACCGGGAGTCCACGGCGGGCGGCGGGAGAAGAGGCGAAGTCAGCGGGCGGGCACCGATCGGATGTCCGCTTCCAGAGGAGGGTGGCGGCGGTGTGCTCTCCTGCTGTGGCCGCCGCACGCCTCACCTTACCTGGGGTGATGGACGCTGAGGGGAGGGTCGACGAGTCAAGACTGAGGATGCACATATTCAAAAACGGTATCTATCTATCTGTCTATCTATCTATCTATCTATCTATCTATCTATCTATAGACGTTACTAATCGCATACTTTGCACCTGCATGCTTGCCATTTGTGAGTGACTCTAAGGAATATGTAAGTTATGTAATTTACCTTACACAGCATCACTGTGACACATTTAATATTATGCATCACATAGTGTTTAGCCCAGTTTTCAACTAATGATCCCGAGGTCACAATAGGCCAAGCAAAACAACAACAAAAAAAACCTTAAATCCCATAATGCCACTTATTATTTGTGCATTTTGGTCATAATACTGTAGGCTTATTCCACAGTTTAGTGTAAGACGATGTACTGTGGACGGTTTTTCTCACTGAGCAATTATGCTGACTTTTTTTCCCACGTTGTTTAATCTGTCAGTAAATTGATAGGTCTGTACAATCTCAGAAAACTGTGAAAGTTAAATGCCTCAAATTGTGTTTTGTCAGATACATTCAGTTTACTGTCAGAGAAGAGTAAATAACTCAGAAAATATTCACTTTCATGAAGCTGGAATCGGAGAAGTGTGACCATCTTTGAAATCAATCAAACTAATTAATCAATTATCAAAACCATTGCAGATTAATCCAGACTGTTTGTCAGTTTGTAAACAGGATAACACAAAAAAATGCTGAATGAATCTCGACTAAATCTGGATGAAGGGTGGAATAGACCCCAAACGTGTCTCATTAAATAGAAGTTCTTGATAGAAATAAAACAATTTCATCATGATTTGGTGATCAATTAGTGTCACAAAACATGAAGCTTCGCATGCAGTGTTTTTCTGATGCAGTAAATAATCCAAGAAGGATTTTTATTATCAGATGTGTCCAGATGCAAGACGGAAGTTTCCTGGAGCATAATAGGAAGTCAAGTGATGCTTTTCTTCAGGACATGAGCCACAGTCAACCCATTCTCTAAAAATCTATCATTTCATTGCACATGGGACCCCCTCGAGCAAAGAGCCCCAGCATGACTATTGTGATGAAACAACAGATATCTTTGAGTTGGTAAGAGAATGAAATCACATGACACTCAACAGTCCGACAGAAATATTCAGTGGAGTGTGTGAACTTTAGAAATGAAGATCGGCGGTAGCTCCAGTGCATTGATATGTTCAAACAGCCCCACACGCACAGTTCTCAGCGGGACAATCTACGGTGAGGAGCCGAGGTAAAACATCACATTCATTCTACCATCTGTGAGCAGGAATGTGGAAAACCCTCCGTTCTTTTCTGCGGCCCTTTGACCCTTATGCACATTCCGTCCCTACAAACATGGAGACCAAAGATTAAAGAACCTGCAGAGCAAAACATTACGTAAGACATCTCAAATCCTCGTCTCAGATCCCCTCCACAGTGAAAGCAGGGTAAAGTTCACCAAAAGATGGATCAGCGATTGTTTCCTAAGATTCCCTCTTTCCTCAGCTGTCGAGCTTTTATTCTTGCGTGTCTATTAAGGCTCTGGTGAGTCACGCTGGTGAGGGAGTTACATTGACCGCTGTAAATGATCAAAAATGTTTCGACCCGCAGGTGGCGTGTCTCCTTCTGAGCGTGGCCTGGTGTGGCGTTTCCTGTTCGGCATGTACCCGTGCAGCTCAACAGCCCTAGAGCGTTCTTTGCTGCAGGAGCAGCTGATCATGCGTTACCAGGTCATGAAGAGAAAGTGGCAGCAGTTTCTTCCCTCAGCAGTGCGGATGCACCTTAACGGCACTGATGGTAAAAACCCAAACATACACCAACTGTGTCACAATGAAGGGAGTCGTATTTCACTGCTTTAACTACTCTGCTTTGTCTCTTTAAAACATCAACTGACCTCATGATCCAGCTGAGTTGGTGGCAGCAGTGGGGTACTTCAACCAGAGGCAGACACAGGCCCAGCAGCAGACCCAGGATCAGTCAGAGGAGGTCAGAGACAGACTGGCTTTCTTGGAGCTTCAGGCACAGGTTAGATAAACATTACAATTTGTATTTTGTTTGTGTTATTTTTTGTATTTCATATGTACATATTTCCGTATTTAAGATTTCTGTACTTCCATTAAAGGTCCAGTGTGGAGGATTTAGGGCCCTGACTTGGTAGTATAAGATTCAGAATTGTGTTTTCATTGGTGAATAATAACCTCAAACCGAGAGTCATTATAGTGTTGTCATTACCTTAGAATGAGCCCTTTATATCCACAGGGACCCCTCACATGGAGTCGACCATTGGGGCTTTTCTACTGGCGCAGAGTCAAACTATGCTGCGCTGATTTGCATTTCCACTGCCAGCTTTACCGCACCCAGGGTCGACCCTCTCTGGAGTCAGGCCAAAGCACGAGCACCCTGCCTCCAAGCAGGCTGCCGTTAACTTTGGTTTCTCTCCAGTAGCGATCTTTATATTTTTTGAAAGTACTGAGGGGAGAAGGAGTATTCACCGCCGAGTGTGCCATCAGTTAAAAACACACCTTCGAGGGCCGGGCTGACGGGCTGAGCCAAACCGAGTCAAACCGAGCCAGCATGTGTATGTAAAAGCATCTCATGTTGCACTGACATGCTTTTCGCAGTAACCCAGAATGAGCAAACCAAACAGTGTCTCTCAAGAGGGCCTTTCATGTTCTCTGTGTTTTCAGTGGCCACCAGGGGGGAGGGTGAGAGAGACCGTTGTTTGCAAAACTGCAACCACACCTCTAAATCCTACACACTGGTGCTTTAAATATATTTTCTTTGGCTTTTGTTTGGCAGAGACGACAAAAGGTCAACTGTCAACTTGAAGCGGGAGGGGCGAGGCATGTTTCAGGAAATTACACAACAGGATCCAATGATGTTAAGCAAACAGTTGATTGTGTATTTACAGGTGGTATCATTTTACCTTTGTGCTAACTGAAGTGTTTAGCAATCCTGTCTGGAGACTTTGCACTGAGGAACAGCTTATAGATTGTCTTCATGCAGATAGTGACACTTAACAGTGATTCTCTCACAATCTGCTGACACGTCTTGTTTACAGTCATTATTGTTCCCATTTAAAGTGCAGGAACATGACAAAATTAAGATGGCTTTGCTAAAGCGGTTAACACTGATATCACAAGTGTGTCAGTCTCGTTGTCACATTTCTGTTCCTGCAGATACTGTTTGAGCGGGTCACATTTGACCAAAGGGAGCTGCGGGAGGCCACGCGAATCATTGACAAGGATGTTCCACGGACTAACAGAGACCTGAGCTATTATCAGTGAGTGACTGTGAGACGTTTGTGGGAGCAAAAAAGAAAAATCCAAACATTTAGCTTCAAGCTGCTAAAATGGATCAATTGTTCCGTTAAACAAAGAGGGGTCCAAAAACAAGACACCAGGAAGCAGGCAGGTGAACAAATGGTGACTTTTGTTCATCTTTAATAACAAAGGTGAAGTCAAAACACAAAATTCAAAAATGAAAAATGTAAGTTACAAGAGGAAGCTTGCAACAAAGGGAGAAAAAACAGAGGAGATGCGGGACTAACGTGTAGAAACAGAACAGACAAACTGTCCAAGAGTATGAGGAGAAACACAGGGTTAACTACACAGGGACTAGTTAACAAATTAAACAAGGGTGAACAGGAAAATGCGGGAAAAACACAAAGGGAGAAAGTGAAAAGCAAAACATGACACATAAGGAGAGAACTAAATAAAACGGGACAAAACTAAACCTAAAACTCAAAACATGACATCAGTGCTCACCACAGGTGACCCTGAAAGAAAACAAAAAACAATAGACTGTAAAAGGTTTAAGTTCATGTTGATAACCCTTAAAGCTGCCGTCGCTTTAGCTTATGTGTCTGATCGCTATCCCCTCTCTGAGACACAATAACAGTGATTACTGATGGAGCTATTTAACACTTATTTTAATAAAACTGTTACTTACATCAACTTTAAGGCCACATCAACCTTTTAATCTTCACAAGAAACAAAAGATTCTGCCATAACGTTTCCCTTGAACTTTGTTTAGTTTAAGCAGGCTGCTCATGTTTTGTTTTCAACTTTAAATTGTGTGATTTGTTAAAGTTCATGAAAAGACTTATGGCCAGCTGTCAGGGTATCAGCATTTCTATCTTCTGACAGGAAGACGTATTGTTTTATTTCAAGATTACTACTTGTAGTAAGCTGTGAGTGGCTCAGGAAAAAAATTTAAAGGTTGGTATGGGCTCTGAATTTAAGTAAACACAAGAGGAAAAAAACAGACCAAACTTGATTTGGAGCCACTCACTCATTTGAATTATTTATCTCCTGCACCTCAGGGCTTCAGAACCAGCAGGACTGCTTCTCCCAAATACAATCATGTTGCAACATTTCCAAAATAATACACAGTCGGAGCCACAGCTGTATTTTAAATGGTTTGAAAGTTTAAAAGAAACATCTGCAAATGTGTATCACGATTATAACTACTTAAAAGTGCTTACTGCTGTAAGAATATTTAAAGCAATTTATGTACATTTAGTTAAAATTATTCTTTGTTCAATGAAATTACATTTCATCATTACCTGCCCTTACAACATGAGTGCAGCATTAATTAAGTTTCTGCTGAAGTGTTTGGTTAGTTCTGTTTACTAATAACTGATTTGTCTGCAGGGGTGAAGGGTCGGGCAATCTGTTGGTGTTGAGAGACATCCTCATCACTTACGCTGCTTTTCATCCAGGTAATCAACAAGAACAAGGCCTCCACAGGTTTACTGACACTGATTTGATCAGACAACGTTAGCAGTTTAGTGTTGTGCTTGTTAAACACACTAACTGTTCATCCATGCACCTCCTGTCCCGACTGTCGCTCCAGAGGTCAGCTATGCCCAAGGAATGAATGACCTGTGCAGCCGGTTCCTGGAGGTTCTCGACTCTGAGGTCGACACCTTCTGGAGTTTCTCCTGCTACATGGAGAAATTCTCCAAGGACTTCAGGGCCGATGGTCTACACAGAAAAATAGGTTGGATTAGCACAAACAAATGCAACTCTATGCATAATAAATGTCATGTCTCCAAGATGTGCATGCTGTGAAAAGAGCTTTGCTCTTCAGTGTAGTTGCAAAACAGGTTTGGGACCTCTTGTGGTGGAAAAATGGTATTGAATACTCTCCAAGAGCAGCAATCACATGTACTGTAGCCTTATGTATTGAAGTGGGTCCACAAAAAAAGAAAGAATTAGAAAAACACACTGTACATAATATAAATAGAAAGCAAGATATATACAATGTATATACACAGTGCAAACTATACTAGAAACAGTAATAATCTGTACAACTGTACAAGAAATAAACAATTCCAATGAATATGCAATGATGCGTAAGCATGAAAAAACAGTTGTGTTTATTGTCCTTTAGAGTTGGAGGCTGCCCTGTTGAAGGAACTGGACCCTCAACTTTATGCTCATTTGGTCACAGACAGCATGGAGAGCTTCACCTTCTGCCACAGGTAGATCTGCTCGGATCCATCATACCGTCCTGTATTTCTGTTCTCTGTGTCTGGTTCCTGTTCCACGAGCTCATTATGTTTGCGTGCCTTGTCGCTCCTTTAAGGTGGCTGCTGCTGGGTTTCCAGAGGGAGTTTGAACACAGTGACGCGTTACGTTTGTTCGAGATCCTGAGTTGTGACCACTTGGAGCTTATCTCCCAACAAGTAGACCAAGCCCGCTATCAGGAGAGGCTGGCACAAAAATTCAGCGCAGGTGAAACCCTGAACTCAAGCTGGCAGAATGAATGTGGCTGAGTGTGTTGGTTGTCTGGCTTCAATTAAGTGATACGCCTTTGCCTTGTGACGTTTGCAGAGGACAGCTCAGAGTCAACGCTGCAGGCCATCAACACTGACTTCACCTTTGAGCTCTTCATCTGTGCGGCCATCCTGTTAGAGAACAGGGAGGCTCTGCTGCGGTGCAGAGATGATGTACAGCTCATCCAGTTCACGAGCAGGTTCGTCTGAATGCTTAGACATTAAAATCTCATCTCAAAAAAGGGGCTGTGTGTCTGATGACGAATGAGCTGGTTAAACCTTTTACGCTTTTGATGCAGCCTTCAGGGTACACTGGACCTGAACAGCACGCTGAAGAAAGCCGAGCGACATCTGTACAACTACTGCAAACGCTGTGCCTGGGACTACATGAACGGACACTGCAGAGAACACAAGAGCAAAGAAGTGGACTTTCTTTATCAGCTCCGCAGTTTACTTGTTTTAAAGTGATAGCTACGATTTAAATGACATATGAGACTTTAATGAAACCGTAAATTGCAATAGGGGATTTATACTCCCCTCTTTTTATTTATCTTATTTCTGAGGGAAACATTCTGGTGAACTGATGGCTGCTTACCTTAAGTTTGATCAGTTATTGCTGTTAATTATAAATGTACAGTATTTATTGCATGAAAGTTGACCAACACCAACTGTGATTTGTTTTGGTTGCCCCCCCCCCAGATAATGCATATGAGAAGCTTTATACACAAGATTTAAAGGCTTTCAATTCTGTTATGCAATATTCAGTCACTGGAAGAAAACAACAGCTTGACAGACGTGCGTGAATACTAAGATCTGGTGTGTCGCAACAGGTGGTGTGTGTGTAACTGTGGTGATATTTAATGCCAGATGGCCTATGTGTCAGAGAGGCCTATGTAACAGGAATAGACGTCCACGTTTTTTTAGGTCTGTCAGAGGGACCATGCAGTAAGGGGAAGTAAAACTGCTGCACAGTGTTGTCAAACAGAGAATCAAAATCATATATAAGTAATATAAAAATGAATACCTCAATAAAACTACTGAAGATTACTTACACGTGGTGTTGGTCATAATCATGTTTAGTTTTAAATCGTATGTTTTGTTCATGCTTTGAATGAAATATTCCTTTTTTTACTCACAAGTGCCTCTAGGTAGTAGATGAACCAGGATTTTACAAAAGGGCAACGTTGGAAATGTAGGAATGCACATGAATAAAGTTCCCACAGAAAAACACAAAAACAGCTCACAAACTTTGTGCAGTTAATTTCCATCCCCCAACAGTAACACGTATTTATACATACAGCAGATATACTGTACAGATCATCAGTTCAAATGGCACATTGACTGCATTTATATCTGCTTTACTGTTTCTGTCATTCACCCATCCACACACTTGCACACAGATGGCATCACAGCCACCCTTGCGGGAGCAACTTGGGGTTTAGAGTCTCACACTGACATGACGATATGTGGAAAGGAGGGATCAACCCTGCAAATATAGAACAACCTAAGCCAAAGCCAGCTTGTAAAACAGATCACTGTTATAGCCCCTATACTTTAATGCAGCCTTTAAAAGCGGGAAAAGACAACACTTATGCCATATCACTGTATAACGACAGCCAAATTTTAAGATGATATATAGTTTCTAATCACATTAATGATGTAATAATGACATATTGCCCAGCCCTCGCTGAGATTTGAGGCTTTTTTCAAATGTGTTTAATTGCACACTTACTGTCTATGACTACATGATTCCTGAAGTTTAAAAAAAACATCCAGAGATTTTCAAAATGGTTGAGAGTTCACCTGCTAATACCGTGTTCTTGTTCTTGTTCTCTCCTATGTTAATAGAGCATGTGAACAACATTAGCCATGTTAACGTCCAAACAGGGCAATGCTCGTATGACAATGAACCGTTTGGTGAAGATGCCAAGTCACCGGTCTATCAGATGACATTTAAAATTTTACTGTAGGGCTACAGAGGTAACAACAAGCTTTCTTTCAAGGAAATCCAGTCAGTGAGCAGAAATGAGTCTCGAACTTTCCTTGTCGGAGTCACCTGACACTCTGATGGGCTCTCCCTGCACAGCGTGCTCTATATACACTGGGGAGCAGAGACACTCGCCCTCTTAGTCCGCCTGCCTGGAGAGCGAAAGGAGTTCTAGAGAGGTGTTTTGTGTGCTAGGCACAACTTTAACTCAGTAAACTCTCAAGTCTTGAACATCTGAAGACACAAGGTAACCCCTTTTATAAGGAGCACTGCACTCGCTTCGCCTCGCTTTAAAGTCTGTCTTGCTTGCTGCTTTAAAAGCCTAACTGCCAAATGTGAGAGGTATTCTCACATAATGAGGCTTGCATGATTTTTGTCAAACTGGCATGACAAGCTGAGGCCGAATCCCGGCGAGAAAAGCCACACAGTTCAGTGATCATCCAGCAAACAAAATGTCTCTTTGGATGATTTTGATGATACATTTTCATGTCACTACAGCCTAGTTTGGATCTAATCTCGCCTCTTCAGGAAACTAGTGAATAACGGCTGATGGCTTTGACAGGACATATGTCCAAACGTCATGTTCCAATTTCTTTGGAACTGCACATGGCAGTTTTGTGGGAGGAGGACAGGCAGTGAAGCAACAGCACAGTGTCAGCATTTTTTGCTCTGTGTTACACAACTGGATAACGAGTGATAATTCAATAGTCTGCAGCTGAAGCCTTTCTGGTACATTCCTGCACCCAGTAGGCAAACAGACGAAAAAAAAAAAAGAAAAGTAAAATCGTTCAACTTCAATCAAGGCAGTTTTATGCTTTGTTATTTGGTGTAATATTTAATTGTGTGTTTGTGATGCCTCTTTCTGCCTCGGTCTGCTGAACTTTTCAGACCACAGCCCCATGCAACAAAAGGCTTTTGTTGAGTTCTTCACTAATCGAATACACTTGTTTGTACACCTCCAAGCTGCAGTTTTCCCTGCATTTTTTTATTAAGACCTCTGCTTGAATACGAACTACACAGGCTTGCCTACTAGTCACTGATAAATGATATCTACATTTTTAGCTACCTTCCGTTCATTGCCATGTAGATAGGCTCATACTTATTATAGTGACTATAAACTATTTGGAGACAGCTGTCGGAAAATATACACACTGATCACTATTTCAGGATCAGTACATCACATTTCACCAGCCGTAGTGAGACACTTTAGTGTTATGTTGCTGAGGCAGTCTTGGAGAGTGTAGCAGTGTGAAGAGGGAGTTACACACATAGGACATAGCCCGATCATTTGGTCTCATGTGTCAGACGGTGGTTAAAACCGCTACGCCATGAATGCCACTTTACCAATGGCTGAACCTCAACGTGGCCATGCATGCATGTGGACTCTACCACAGTAGGTATAGGTGGGTGTAAGTTGCAAGTGCAAAACTATTATAATCAAAACCATTAGAATTAATGTAAATATTTTATGCTGATGAAAACATGCACTAATCTAAGATTACTGTCCAGAAAAGGGCCACAGTTACCAACACGTCACTCTTACTTTTATTTTTTTACCTAAGATGTCTAAAGGACCAGCTGTAGGCATTGATCTGGGCACCACGTATTCCTGTGTGGGGATCTTCCAGCATGGCAAAGTGGAAATCATTGCCAATGACCAGGGAAACAGGACCACGCCCAGCTATGTGGCCTTCACAGACACTGAGAGACTGATTGGAGATGCTGCCAAGAACCAGGTGGCCATGAACCCGTCCAACACCGTATTCGGTGAGTACTACAAAACCTAGAATACAACAGGCATAATAACAATGATCCCAAAACAATTTTGCAGAGGACAACTCACCACTGTTTAATTGTATTTACACTGTGATGTTTCTCCTTCAGATGCTAAGCGTCTGATTGGCCGTAGGTTTGACGATGCTGTGGTTCAGTCAGACATGAAGCACTGGCCCTTCAAGGTTGTGAATGACTCATCCAAACCCAAGGTAGAGGTTGAATACAAGGGTGAGATCAAGACTTTCTTCCCTGAGGAGATTTCCTCGATGGTCCTCGTAAAGATGAAGGAGATCTCTGAGGCTTATCTTGGCAAGGTAGATGTTATGAAGTATATAAGAAGATGCTTGCAATGTAACCTTTTAAACATTCAACGGAAAACCCCATTCAATCAGAATCAAAGTTAGCCTTTTCCTCGTCCTCAAAAGACCCTGTGAGATAAGGTCTCTATTGGGGCGTGTAAGCAATTTTTTTTTTGCATGTCAAACATAAGTGCTGTGTATTGACTCAAGATCTTATCTTACAGCCTGTGAGCAATGCAGTTGTCACAGTTCCTGCTTACTTCAATGACTCCCAGCGTCAAGCCACCAAAGATGCCGGAACCATTTCTGGGCTTAATGTTCTGCGCATCATCAACGAGCCCACTGCTGCAGCCATTGCTTATGGCCTGGACAAGAAGGTTACTTACTTCGAAATGCCACGATTTTCAGTTTCATTCCCAACTCGTCAACTATTGATGCTTCGGCTTGTAGGGTCAGTAGTTGATGAGCTTGAAAACCCAAAGCATCATTTATTTGACAAGTCGGGAATGAGACTCAACAATTAAATTTCTTACAAACCTTCAGCCAAATTCATGTACCCATAAGTAATACTTGCCATTCATTTCAGGTTGGCTCTGAACGTAATGTCCTCATCTTTGACCTTGGAGGTGGTACTTTTGATGTGTCGATCCTGACTATTGAGGATGGCATCTTTGAAGTCAAGTCCACAGCCGGTGACACTCACTTGGGTGGTGAAGACTTCGACAACCGCATGGTCAACCACTTCATTGCTGAGTTCAAGCGTAAGTTCAAAAAGGAAATCACAAACAACAAGCGTGCTGTGCGTCGTCTGCGCACAGCCTGCGAGCGTGCCAAGCGCACACTCTCCAGCAGCACCCAGGCCAGCATTGAGATCGATTCACTCTATGAGGGAGCCGATTTCTACACTTCCATCACCAGGGCCCGTTTTGAGGAGCTCAATGCGGACCTGTTCCGTGGAACCCTCGAGCCTGTGGAGAAAGCCCTGAGGGATGCCAAGATGGACAAATCCCAGATCCATGACATTGTCCTGGTGGGTGGTTCCACACGTATCCCCAAGATTCAAAAGCTGCTGCAGGACTTCTTCAATGGCCGTGACCTCAACAAGAGCATCAATCCTGATGAGGCTGTGGCTTATGGTGCAGGTGGGTATTACTGTTACTGTAGAAAAGCTAAACATCTCTGTGTAGAATAGACTGTGTGGTTTATTTAAAATGTCTCTTGTAGCCATGGCATTAGTTTGACTATTTGGAAATCTTTCACAGCTGTGCAGGCAGCCATCTTGGCTGGTGATAAGTCTGAGAATGTGCAGGACCTGCTCCTGCTGGATGTCACACCCCTGTCCCTGGGAATAGAGACTGCTGGAGGAGTAATGACTGTCCTTATCAAAAGGAACACCACCATCCCCACCAAGCAAACCCAGACTTTCACCACCTATTCAGACAACCAACCTGGTGTCCTCATTCAGGTAAAGCAACCGTCAAGTAAAGTTCTACATCATAACAGTTCATTCCCATTGTCCCTGTGTGCAATACTTGCAATTATTCCTGGAAGTGTTCACTGGTGCATCAGGATTTGATTTGACCAATTGCTTTCAGGTATATGAAGGTGAGAGAGCCATGACCAAGGACAATAACATCCTGGGCAAGTTTGAGCTGACCGGTATTCCACCCGCTCCGAGAGGTGTCCCTCAGATTGAGGTGACCTTTGACATTGATGCCAATGGCATTCTCAATGTATCTGCAGTTGACAAAAGCACTGGAAAGGAGAACAAAATCACCATCACCAATGACAAAGGTAGATGACTATATCAAATATTTTTCAATCAGGATTATTCAAAGGCTACTGTAACTCAAGAGCTGAAAAAATGCTGTACACACAGAGAGAACAAACAAATGAATATTGCACACGAGGTACACAGCTTTGTATTTGATCCTCCAATAGGGCGTTTGAGCAAGGAGGACATTGAGAAGATGGTGCAGGAGGCAGAGCAGTTCAGATCTGAGGATGAGGCCCAGAGAGACAAGGTCACTGCCAAGAACTCCCTTGAGTCTCTGGCCTTCAACATGAAGAGCACTGTGGAGGACGAGAAGCTCCAAGACAAGATCAGCCCTGAGGACAAAAAGACCATCGTAGACAAGTGCAACGAAGTCATTTCCTGGCTGGACAGGAACCAGGTAAAGATCCAATGACTAACTATGCGTTTTGAAATCAGACAGGAAGCCCTTGTATGTTCAAATCATGCAAACAATGTGAAGCAACTTCCCCACTCTGTTAAAATATGTCTTTGTACTTTCTTTTACCCAGACGGCAGAGAAGGACGAGTACGAGCATCAGCAGAAGGAACTAGAAAAGGTGTGCAACCCCATCATCTCCAAGCTATACCAGGGTGGCATGCCAGGTGGTATGCCAGGAGGGATGCCAGGAGGGATGCCTGGTGGCTTCCCTGGTGGGGCTGGAGGCGGCTCCTCCTCTGGGCCAACTATCGAGGAGGTTGACTGAACCACCTGCTGACGATTTATCTGAAATCCCAACATTGTGTTTACTAACTCTGTGAAAGCTATTAACCTTGCCAGAATACAAATCCAATAAACAATAAACCACAGGCTTATTAAATTCATGCTATGATGTCCGCAAAAAATGTCAACATTTAACAAATTTAAGCAACTAAATCTGACATTAGCACGCACTTAAAATATTCACCAACATAAGACATCATTAGAGTCTGTTTGTTGCCTTCATTATTTAGCTCTCCAGTGATGATTTGCATGACGGATGAAAAGTTTTATCTTTCTATCTGTGATTTCAAAGCATTAAACCAATAAAGACCACCAATGGGATTCTGATTTGCACGTGCACTGTGTGTTTCTTGTTGTTCTACATTTTAAATCATGCTATATTTCTCCAAAGTCACACACAGTGTAATCATTAGTGCATTAAATAGTTTGCACACTTGAAACTTGTAGATGATATTAGTTCCTGTCAACACACAAGGTTCTGATCTGTATCTCTTTCCTGTAGTTTCGCACGTCTTACAAAAAGGAAATGGTGTCACACGAACAACCATGATAGAAAGATTGCTGATGTTGTTGGCAAATATTATCAGCAAAAATGTGACTTTATCAACATAATCTCCTCTTTCTTCTTTCCGCCAATGTGTAAGGTGTGTAACAAGTTTTTTTTTTTTAAACGGATCAGTGCAGTTTTTTTTTCTGTCTAAGAAGTGTCAGTGATGTTGTTACTTGCCAATGGAAGGATTATGCAACAATGTGTTTGCTGACACGAACAGAACAAACACAAGCATAAGACTAGGTCACTGAAAGTTTCAGTTACAAGTAATTTCAGGTGCTTATCACCAGATGTTCTCCTCCCAGACCTTCACATCCAGTGGTGTGTGTGTGTGTGTGTGTGTGTGTGTGTGTGGATGGGTCAGTGGGGGTACCTGTGGTATCAAGTGCTATACATGGCACTCAGGGGCAGGTGTGTTGTGAATATATAAAAGCTGGTTTGCGCAGAGCTGAGACTCAAGGACGTGAATCACGATCGAGACATGGCCATGTTCTTGCTTGTCAGCTGTTTTGCCCTTGTGGCCTCTGCACTGGGTAAGTGTCTGGTGGTTAACCTGCAGATGATCCATTTACATGTATGAATGTTACACTTCCTAGTATGTATGTCAAAGCTTTGAACAGGCAGATCATTTTATGATTGTGTGTTTGGGTCTCAGGGTGTGGAACACCTTCAATCAGGCCCCAAGTGAGCGGATACAACAAGATTGTAAATGGGGAGAATGCTGTGTCTGGATCCTGGCCCTGGCAGGTGTCACTTCAGGTAGGTGGAGTTTTGCTACAATCTCAACCCCTTGAGTAATTCAGATGTAAAAATGACATTACCACATTTTCTCACTCTTAGGATTATAGTGGATTCCACTTCTGTGGAGGATCACTGATCAACCAGTACTGGGTTGTCACTGCTGCTCATTGCCGTGTGTCGTAAGTCATTTTAATGTGTCAAACATGTGTCCACAGGAGAAAAATCCCAATTTTGCCATCTCTGCAATCCCTCTCTCTATTTTATTCTCTCCAGTCCTAGAAGCCACCGCGTTATCCTGGGAGAACATGATCGTCAATACAACAGTGAGCCAATTCAGGTCATGTCAATTTCCAAGGTAAGCAAGGCCTTAACTAAGAACAGCTTTCATCAGATTAAAAAATATCTTTTACCTTAATGAGTCTCTTCCTATGAACAATGTGATTATATGTGCTTATAAGTAACGTTCACCTCTCCATCCAGGCCATCTCTCACCCCTACTACAACTCCCAGAACTTCAACAACGACATCACCCTTCTGAAGCTGTCTTCCCCAGTGCAGATCAACAGCCGTGTGTCTCCTGTGTGCCTGGCCACCTCCAGCACCAGCATCCCCTCTGGAACCACATGTGTCACCACTGGGTGGGGCAGGACCGGCCAAACCTGTGAGTGAGCGGCTGCTTTTTAGGTCTCTCATGCAGAGTACATTTACAAACCCGCTTACACAAAATAATAATGGAATAAACACTTCCATTTCCACAAAGGAAACATATAACTGTACTGTTAACTGTCTATCATAACTTACAAAGGACATATTTAGTTGTGTGTTTCTTTGTCATTCTCAGCAAGCCCCCGATTCCTCCAGCAGACTGCCCTGCCCCTGCTCAGCCCGGATCAGTGCAAGCAGTATTGGGGTTATAACAGAATCACCGATGCCATGATCTGTGCTGGTGCTTCTGGAGTGTCCTCCTGTCAGGTAATGATGGTTTTTAAAGCCTGAACTACAGATTTGTAAGAAAAATAAGTGATGCCTTAAAGCGACGATCAGCTGACAGTTAGCTGTCGACTAAATGTTCATGATTCATTCCTAATTAAATTTGATACATTCACATGTAGTCATTAGTTAATGATTAACCAATCATATATAAATATTTGCAAATTACAATGTATTGGTAAGAATAAATTGTTAGAATATTAAGGGAATATCAACAAATGTTGTTTTTAACATTATCAAATAATATACACACATAATATTCAAATACAGAAGCATAAAAGCAGTCTTTAATGTCTGAGTAATTAATAGATTAAGCAAACAAACAGCTAGTAGCGCATAGGATCACTTCATCATTAGCTAATGGGTTGTTAAAGACTTGATGTGAATTTGTATGGGCTGACCTGTTTTTGAATGAATTCGAAATGAGCGGCAGGCCAGCCCACATCCTGTCTAAACACCTAATGCCCTCGAAGCATCACTATCAAGTATATCAAGGGCCATGACCCCATGTTCCTTAAAGTCAAAAAGAAAACATACTGACTGATTTCATTTGATTTCTCATTTAAGGGTGACTCTGGTGGTCCTCTGGTCTGTGAGAGGAGTGGAGCGTGGTACCAAGTGGGTATTGTGTCCTGGGGCACATCTAACTGCAACGTGCGAGCCCCTGCCGTGTACGCCCGTGTGTCCTACCTGCGCAGCTGGATCGACCAGATTGTTGCTTCCAACTAACGTGCAAACACAAAATCTGCAATATGCATGTGCTTTGCTCCACACTTCGTCCTCCTCACTGTGATCAACAACTGATTCTCTTCAGCATTGACATCAGCTTGCTACTTGTTCATTTAACTCTGAATGGTAGCAATCACTCAGTGTACTTCTGTGTTTGGTGCATTTGTGAGAAATCAAGCATGAAATAAAACTCCCAAAATCAACACCAGTGTTGTGATTCATATTTGACATTCATGAGTGGGACAGTGTGAGTGAGTAGCGTTTGTGTGCAGGTGGTCTATCTGTGGTTATGCAGATGGGGTGAGCTGTGCAGCATACAGCAAGCACTGTTAGATAAAGATCAAGACATGTCTGTAGGAAATTCCATTTTGTAGAGTAGAATAAAAGAATCAAGTAATCACATGGGGTTTAAAATAATAATACAATATCATTCAAATATACATTAACATAAGAGCACTGCAATTGATTCAGCACCAGAAATGTTTATATCACAAAGGTTTCATAAAGGCAGCCAAAGTACTGTCTCATTGGCAGCTGCATGAACTGAGAAGGAGGAGTAATCCAACAGAGAATGAGAAAAAGGCAGAGCCTAACAGAGATCAACTTAGACTCTCCCAACACCAGAAATTTGAGCACTGGTAAGACACTTTAAACATATAATTGCATTGCTTTGAAATTGCATTAACAGAAAGGTGGTCTACCATCATTTTCTTGATAAACTTATCTTAGATAGGTTGGCATAAAGCTTAATTTTAATGCAAAGGTAATATTTTCTGATCATAACAGCAATTCAGTGAAATGAGTGGAAAAAGGACATCTTGCGATTTCAAAGAAATGTACTGAAGTGGGAGGTAATTGCATAGGACAAGTGCCGGGGCAGGAGCATCCTAAATCCTATGTGAAAAACTACAAGAACTCAAACAGTTCATTAAAATGTGATCATTTACATAATGCAAATTACATGTTAATTCTGTTTTCTCGGTGCATCTTTACAGAATGTGCTGAAGATATTAATGCCTGTAGTGACACAGCTCTCTCGTTTTTTTTTTTTTCATTAGATACTAATTCTGCTGCAGGTCAGGATGGCGAAGGCTGCCGACTGCATTTTTTGGGTCACCCTGATCATCTACTGTGTGACTTTTGTTGTTGGGATTCTGGGCAACGGTCTGGTCATCTACGTGACAGGTTTCAGGATGAAGAGAACAGTCAACTCAGTTTGGTTTCTCAACTTGGCTCTGGCTGACTTCCTCTTTCTGGTCTTCCTGATTTTCACGATAATTTCTTACACTCACGAACACCATTGGCCTTTTGGACAAGTCATGTGCAAGCTCAACATCTTATTCAGCGTTGTCAACATGTTTGCCAGTATCTTCCTCCTTACAGCCATAAGTCTGGACCGTTGCCTGTCAATCTGGGTGGTGGTGTGGGCACAAAACAAGCGCACCGTCCGCAAAGCTCAGCTCATAAGTGCTCTCATCTGGGTGACTGCTTTGGTCTGCAGCACCCCATATGCCACTTTTCGTAACATTAAGGTGCACGGCAACACAACGTACTGTACTTCATCAGTGACACTTGAGCAACAATCGATTCTCACCATTTTTCGCTTCGTGGTGGGCTTCATGATCCCATTCCTGGTAATATTTTTCTGTTATGTGGCCATAGGTGTTCGTGCAAGGCGCCTGCAAAGGAACAGGAAACACAAACCCCTCAAAATTATTTTCTCCATCATTCTGGCATTCATCATCTGCTGGTTGCCCTTCCATGTGATGCAGCTTATAATATTAAAGGCTGAGAAAGGAACATATCTCTATACAGCTATTGTTACTGGAAGTCCTCTGTCTATGAGCATGGGTTTCATGAACAGCTGCCTGAACCCAATTCTCTACGTTTTCATGTGTGATGAATTCCAGAAGAAGCTCAAGCAGTCCATTTGCCATGTCCTCGAGAGTGCCCTGGCAGAGGACCACTTGTCATTCATGTCCTCTCGCTCCTTGTCCTCACACCTCTCCCGGATTTCTCGGAAGTCTGAGTCTTCAGCACCTCTGGAGAGGAAAGACACAGTCATGTCCTTCACAGAATGCAAAGTGGGCCTCACTGGGGACAGCGATTAAGAGTCCATCCATGAGTGTACTGTACAAACCGACAGTTACAGTACATTTATACATAAAATGAAATTCAAGAATATTTTGTTTTTTTTATGTGGAAGCACCAACTCACAAACAGATGTTTCACTTATAGCTGATGACACAAAACCAACTGATAGGTGTCGCACCTGTAATGACTTCCATATATTTCTTACCTGTACCTGTAGTTTGATGACATGTCTCCCAAAGTGTTCTAGGTCTAACCAGGCAGGATAACTGAAAAGTACCCGTGTGGGGAATCATGCAGCTTTAACATGTAAATAGCCTTTGAGTTCTTTGTATAACAATGTATAACAATGTATGTGAAACATGTCATGTGTTTTATTTTGTACTATCTAACTGTCGTGTTACACTGATGTGGAATTACCTGTGATTCATTTGATACAAAAAAGGAGATCAGTTTAATGTCTATGCTTTTAAGCTCATAATGCTCCATGTAACTAACCCAAGATTACCGCGACTTGTCAGTAGCAGCATCCATGATACAGTCACATTAGACCAAGCTTTAATAACTGTGCTGTATGCATTTCAATACGGTGAATAAAATTTTAAAAAATGCTGTTGATGAGCTGTTCTCGCCTTTCTGTATGACACACGCGACCCAACAGAAGGTGTGTTATCTGACAGGATACCGCAATGAAAAACAATTGACTTGGTGCTTCTGCAAAATGGAAGCCTTCTCTTTTGTTTTGACACACTTATTCGAGGCATGTTAGTTCCTTTCCCCCCTTCTCACAACATACAAGCCTTTTTGGCACTGTGTCATACTCTTCTCTCACTATCTTGTGGCTGCCTTCCTCAGTTTGTGACCTGAAAGGTTTTAGCATCACAACTGCATGGACATCCTCCATCATGCACTCTTAACTTAAAACAGTGGTGGAATGTAACTAAGTACATATATTCCAACCCTTTTTGGGCCATGAGACATTTTTTTACATTTAAAAAATCCCACAGCACACCATGTCAATGTCGTTCTGATGGTATAAAGTTTTTTTTTTTCTAATTAAGACATCCATTTTGGTGTTTTTTTAGATAATGCACCAAATGATTAAATTTTCTTGGAAAAAAAAAGAAAAAGAAAAAAAAGTGCAACACCTTCATTTTGTAATTACTGATGCAATATGTTAGAACTTATAAACGTTTATTACATATTGCGTTCAAGAATTTTACTACAAAATATGGCAGATTATTACAAAATGCAGTTACTACATAATGAATTGAACACTTATTACAGTGTTACATAATGGGGCGCTACACACCACCAACCAAAAATATGACAAAATGACACACTGCAGCCTAATACAACATAAATAATGACAACTTATTCTCTCAAATGGTTTACATTCACTCAATGTGAAACCTGGGCCAGTTTATATGAACACAAAGCAGATATCCTGGCAGGGAACTGAAGAAAAGGCGCTGATGACGCTCTTCCTCCATAGCTCTCCGTCTCTCTCTGTTTTTAGTTTTTATAGCAGTCATGCCTGAAAAGCTCAGCTCACATGTTGTGGACAGTGGCAGCAGTGTCGAAATAGCTCTGTTTGCCAGAACAAGGAACTCCTTGGCAGCAGTCAACCAAAAGCTGTCAAAAGTTAGATCCGCAAAGCTTCGATTTAAACCGCGGTCTTTGTCTCAGTTCTCCTGCAAAGTCCTGTCCTTTCCAAAAACTGCTGCTGAGCTATATGGGGCCCTGACCCAGTCAAGGCATTCAGTGAAGGTTGAGGGGAGGGGAAATACAATGAAAACTTCTCTGCAAGAGTTTTCAGATGTTATCATATCATCTCACACAGTGCAGCCGTGTTGACCCCTCCTTGCCATTTCTGTGTGAGGGGGGACATGTCAAGGTTGGCACTTTCCAGGTGTTTTTACCAGAGGTGCACCTTTTGAATGGAATCCAATTTATTTTGTCTGTGCATGTGAGCAGGTGTTCAGTTCATTCACATGCTGAAATGTGTCCAGCACACCACTCACGACCTGCAAGCAGCTTTGCGTTATCTCACCTTCTCATCAGTCAAAAAACCCTTTTGGTTTCTCCCGCAGCTCACGAACGCGTACTATCAAACTTACCATTTAAAGCAATGAGTGGTCATGCTCTGTCAATTTCCTCATACAAAGTTTCAGATGTGTGGTATTTCTGAGGCCTCGTCTTTAGAAGTTTTAACGGGCGCACGACGTCATCACGTCACCACAGGAGCTAGGGCCGTCGGTAAAGTCTTGGCAACGAGCGTGTCGCTGTGCGAAAATGTGCCAATGAATAGTTGATTAACACATAAGTTTGTTGACAGAAAATGTATTTTAAAAACATTTGTTGGTTTCCTTTCTCCATTATTTGAATAATTTTGATAACTTTGAGATTTGAAAACAGCTTTGTGAAGGTGTGATTTGGTGACCATTTTCACCATGTTTTTAAAAAAAATTCATAAATATTTGATTGATGGAGAACGTAAAAAGATTGATCTATGATAAAGATTATTTTTAGTTGCAGTACAAAATACAGCAATTTAAAAATAGCCTTCACCGCAACCATCTAGATCCTACCTTTACACACAAACCAAAACTATAACAATCTAATGATGTGATATGCAAAAACAGTCACAGGAAACACTTTTCTGCACTGAGTGCAGTTACTTACACTTAACTCTATTTGTATTAAGTATTTTAACTGTGTGGTATTGGCATTTTAATTCCAGTAATGGATGTGAATACTTCCTCCAACATTTGCTCCAAAGCCGTTTGTACCTTTCCAATTTCATATTCCTGATCCAAAGGTTGGCATCTAATTAAACTTGCAATTGCCAGGGTCCCTATGCTGTAACGTGTATTTAAGGATGTGATCATCAACTGACAATGCAAACAGAGTTTCATTTCATGTCCAGTTGTTGTGGCTTTCCTCTTCTGGCTCAGCACTTGATGGGTAACGAACATTCCATGTGGTTGCATATGAGAAAACCTGACAGAGGAACTGACTCTGTTAACTGTGTGAAGACAGAATGTCAACAAGCTCGAGTAGCATGTCAAAAGAATGAGTCATGGTGGATATCAAGTGTTGTCTATTTGCTGCTCTTAGGGAATAATCAAATCCTGTGAGACAACCCTAGTCTATCTTATCTGTTTTCCAGTGTTTGTGTGTTGAAGTTATGAGAGGACATGTGAAAGTAGAAGGAAACACGAAAGACTTAAATCAGTCTTTTTAATGTTGAGGATGTCACAGTGCGTCTGGAAAAGTACTATTGATGATCAAGTTAATTTAATCAGACGTCTACACAGAATTTCTATGAATAAAACAACAAACTTAACATCAAAATGTTTTTTTCCTGCAATGCATAGGACATATAGTTTTTATAAGGCTCAGGGTTGTTGTGTTCATGCTTTCCTATGAGTCCGACTGAGTAGGTCGCAGGTGTTTTCGGACATTGACTGTTACGTCATGGCTCCTTTCCAACTGCATAGAGTCCATTCTGTGGTGGACAGTTAGCGATCATAGAGCTCCTTCATCTCCTTCAGGACCTTGATACTCTCACCATATCGTAACTGGTTCTTGTTGGAGCACTCCTTCCATCTGGAAAAAAGACCAATATGGCTTAGGTGAAGTGATTCCAAACTTTTGGATGTTTATGTATTGTTTCAAAAACCAGGCGTCAACACTCAGACAAATTGTGCACCATGACTAGACTTCATAACAATTTAAGAATATATTGTTGTAAACCTTCAAAAATCTCATTTTGAAACCTGTTTTTAACTTTGAGAATGTAGCTTTATCCAACATCCAACAGCATGCAAAAAAGATTGGTGTATTTAAACAAGTGTGGAATGTAATCTAATATGATATAGGACAATCATGGCATTATTCACTTTTGTCTAACAAATATTTTGAATTTCAGTCCCTCTCTTTTTCAGAGAGATTTGTAAAATTACATTTTCCACATGGGCCAGTTTATATGCATCTCGTGTATGTGTCTTTTGTACAAGGAAGTCAAATTAAATTTGACAACCACTGAAGAGACCATCTACAGTGGATGGGATTGTTCGTGGTTATGTGGCAGATGCTGAAATGCATGCCATAACAACTATGTGTCTGTTCAGATAAGCACAATTACAAAATCATTTTGTTTTCAAGTCAAGCTTTTTGGTCAACTGTTACAGATGTTGACAAAGAACAATGCACTAAACAATGTTGAACCCCAGCGTTAAATGACACACAGCCATGGATAAAACCCTGACCTCAGTGTTGGTTGTATACAAGAAACTGGTCAGTGAAAATGTCAGTAATCCTTTTCAACAAAAGCACAAGTTGCTTTTCATGAGGGACTTACTTTTGCCGTATCTTTTTCCAACGTTCCATGTGGTCGCATATGAGGGAACCTGATAGAGGAACTGCTTCTGTTAACTGTATGAAGACAGAATGTTGAAAATTAGTTATTAACAGAATGTAAGTTAACGTCATAACTCATGAATTTGATGAAATAATAGACATATGCCATTTAAGATCAATATGCAAGTAAAACACCATCAATGATTCTTATGTGGTTTTTACACAGAACCTTGGTAATGGTGGGTTTTTCAGTCTGTGGGATCCTGAGATTGATGGGTTCGCCAGATGTGCTGATTGGACAGGAGGTTGGAGGAGGGAGCCTGTACACATTCTGACCTTTACCATTGATCATGTCAGTAACCTGGCAAAAGAAAGAAAAAAGAAAATAATAATAATAATAATAATAATAACAATAATAATAATAATAATAACAATAATAATAATGATAAAAATAACCGTGATGCACAAATTTCCCAGGTTGTGGGACTAATAACAGAATTTCTGATTCTGATTCTGAAAAATTATTCTTTGGCATAACACTATCTTTAGAGCAGGACAAAACATTACGGATACTTTCTAGTACTGCAAGTATTCTTTTAAATACCTGCTTTAAAAGATCTTTGGATAAAGATCCAAGGTTTTAACAAGTTTACATACAACATATTAGAAATTCCAAACGCAAAAATTGTTTTGTCATTTACCACTGGTGGTGTTAAGTAATTCACTAATGCAGAATCAGTTTTAATTGCAGGAATGCTAAGATAACTACTGTTGAGATATCTACAACACCCATACTCCAAAGGTGGGAAAAGCAGTGAAAAACTACAGATGAAATACTCAAAAGGAACCTACCTTTTCTCATGCTTTCTCACAGTCTACAGAGAGGTATATGCATTAAATGGCATCGACTTCTGCTGTAAATGCAAGCTGACTATAGCTACTACCCTCTGCAATGGAGTGTCTCGGCAGCCGAGTTTTACTATGTACAGTTCTGTGGCAAAATATACAGATTTTAAGACTGTGAGAATGCTTTTATGTTAATGCTATTGCATGACCCATTTCACTGTTCAGCGTTTGCGGGGCATGATAAAATCCATTGCATAATATGAGGCTGTTTTATCACAATTAAGCTCTAAAAATAGCACTGATGCAAAATTTGATGCAATATATTGATAACAATAGTGACTGCTGTATCACTTTTGACACCAAGAATATTCGTGTCCCTCATCGAAAGAAGAAGCCAAATCATTTTGAAAGTCACCAATCCAGCCTAGAGTCATTGAGTGTTTTACAATGTTCAGTGAAATCTCAGTTAATATCCAACAGAACTTATTTTTGTTCTTTTTGGTGATGTTTTGTGTGTTCTGAGGAAAAATTCCAGTTGTTCAAGATAACTATAGGGCTTCACCTCTTCTTCTACCATGCTGTGTGAGGGGCTCGGGGAAGCAGCTGGTTCCCGAACAGAAGGATTGTTCCTCATCCAGGCACGACAGATAGGATACAGTGGGGTGCTGGTGTTGAATTGAGCCAGATCCACGCTCCGATCAAACAACTTTATAATGTACGAATCTAGCAAATGGAGAAAAATAGAAAATGGCAAAAAAGTAAAGAAAAGGTAAATGAAAAATGAAATTAAAGGTAGTAACTGAGGGACAAAAGGGACATATACTATGATTTGATGTCTTGCTTTATTTACTTTGTTTGTGCTGATTGCTCTCCGGTATGCCCTCATCCATCTCTTTTCGCTTCTTCCTTCGGTGCTGTGGAAATCGAGCAGATGGCCTGGAATAAAAAAAAAAAGATACAGCCACCGTTTTATGCACACATGCAACTGATGTGAAATTATGAAATCACTGATGGGACAGGACCACAGAGAGCTACCCAAGTGTCAAACAATTGTCATTTGATTTGTTAAGGAATTACCATCAGCTCTTCTTAAAAAACAAAACACTTGCCTTTTTCCAGCAGATGATGGAGACAAATCCCTAGAAATTGAAACACGGAATATAAAAACAGCTTTTACATTTTATATATTTAAATAAAACAGATACATATTAACTTTCTCAGCATCAGCAACAGTATTTAGTACAAAATACATGCAAAAGTTTACAAATACATTTGAAGTGCATACTTGCTCAATGAGTCCGCTGATATTTTTCCAGCATCACCCTCATTTTGCTCCCTGTCCGACATACAGTGATTGGTGATTAGTCTGACTGAAAAGTGATTACAGTAATGAAATATGTTTTAAAAATGTATCAATTTCACCAACCTTTCGTTTTCAGTCCTCTCTACAAGTCCCTGTAGCACAGCATCCAGTCTGCTGCGTGCACCGGTCCCCTCTAAATCTACATTGGTAATAATTAAAGTTGTTTACAGTACAACAATACACCCACGATGAATAGTTTACATTGAATGTCTGCGAAATTCTCACATTTCAACTCTAAATAGGAGTAGCTACTATATTGCCGAATGCAATGAGCAAGGTCAGGATGACTTTAAAATCAAACTCTCTTGAGGATAATGGGATGTGTCCGTGAAAAACATAGGGAAGCAACCTCTCACCTGGCCGTTCGGTCTTGATTTTTACGTGGTGCATTATCTCCACTTTTCTTTAGGTTCTATTATTTATAACTGGGGAAAAACACAGAGATGTACTACCAGTCGTCCACGGCCGGTAACCGAAATGCACAGTTAACCTGATAACGGCTTGTAACTGCCAATAACAACGTAGGATTGCTACAGGACGCGTATTTGCTAACGTTAACGTAAGCTAGCTAGCTAGTCGTGGTTAATACCGTTTACAATCGGTTAGCCACCTTCTGCGTTAGCAGTAATCATTTGATAATGTTAAAGCTAATTCACGAACACTGAACTGACTAACAGCTACCCCCATCGGTTTCCAGACACTCGGTGGAAAGATAATGTAGACTAGCAGTTGTATTATTGTTAAGCTAAGACGGACCACAGCTTTTACTAGCTTGAATAACCGTTGCTAACTTAGCTTGTTTTTGACAAACGAATGGCTCTTGCAGACTTTCCTCTTCCGCGCGCTGCCGGTTTCCTATAACCTGATTGGCGCTTGTGCAACAAATACATTATACGTGATTGGTTCATTTGTATGTCCATCATATGAATGCGATGCCTATTGGTTGAATTTCTGGTGGGTAAATAACGATCGGCATAAACAGTGACGCTTTCTTGTGGTTTCATCGAAAATGTCATATTTGTCAAAAGAGCGGAGTCGTCTAGTTTTCAGTTGAAAAGTTGGACTTTTTGGATGAATATATCTTCAAAATGCCGTCTGTAGCAGCTTAACTCGCGGTGGAGAGGTTGTATCGTACTAGCGTTGATTCCATGGTAACTTTTGTTGTGAACATGCCAAGTCAGATCAGAGGGTCGGTGGATAATGTGGATTTCGCCTTTTTAAGTTACAGTAAGACATCATAACCAAATCAGTTAGACATGCTGATCCACCTATAAGTTTCTGTCAAAGAGATCAGTCAGGACCAGGCATAAATCAAACCCACACTTAACCTCTAAAGTGCACCCTGTGTTGTGTGCTCTTATGAATCACCTGTGACGTCCTCGAGCTGTAATGAAATCCAGGTAAGATCCAAAGATCACAGTTTTATTGTACCCTTAACAATAGTCGCAGTTGTTTATAAGTGTTGTTTTTACAGCGGACCTGTGTTCACAAGGCAGAATCCCTTCCAGCCAGCATCCAGGGTGGGGAAGGCACACTACTACCCATCTCGTAACCAGTCCCTGTCAAAGAAAGAGAAAAAAACAGTGTGTGAACTTTACATATATTGCAATAGACATCTGATGAGTCTCTGTTTTTTTCTTTTTCTAAGTCATCTCAAACACGTCTGTCACTTTGTGGTACTTTTGCAGAATTTGAGTCCTGAACGTTCAAAACAGCGGTCCAGTCGACAGTTACGCACTCTGAGTCCAGGGAGCAAACGACTGTCTGAGAAAAGTCACCAGCGTTTGACTGCCACGGATGAAGAACCTGTCTTTGCAGAGTCCTGGCCCTCCACTGAATGTGGATATTCTCCTGCCAGCACTTCAACATCATCCGACATGGAGGTGCCCAAACTTTCTGCGAGAGTAGGAAAATCCACAGTTTCCACGGAGCAAGGAGTTCAGCAGGATTCAGTGCTGGCAAAGTATGCTTTAGATTCATAGATTCAAACTATACCCTTACACATGAGAAGGCCCATACCCAGAGTTATCTTCTGGCCGGCTGTGGGTCAGGGGTAGCACCAGTGTCCTGTTATCGGAAGGTCAGAGGTTCAATTCCCCTGGTCTACATGTCGAAGTGTTGCATAGGGCAAAATACTGAACCCCAAACTGCTCCTGATGTGCTGGTCAACACCTTGCATGGCAGTCATCGCCATCGGAGTATAAGTGTATGAATTACTGTAAGTGGCTTTGGACAAAAGTGTCTGCTAAATATAATGTAACCACAACTGTACATTACAAAGTTACATTATGTAAGGCATGACAAAATATATTAATATAAACTGTAACTGTGATGCAAAGACTGGAAGATACAGGTCACTGGCTTTTACTACCACTGGTCAGCTCTTTATGCTTCTACTCAAATCACTACTTTTAATCAGCGCTAACTTTTGCTCTCCCAGGTACATCGAACGCTTTCGCAATGGTCGACCACAGAGTCGAGAAGAGCGCCTGCAATTTGATTCTGCCGCTGGAGAGAAGCAGCAGCCATTCTGGTGGATGTCGCCCTCGTCTCTACCTCCCACTTCAACGCCGACTAAAACAACAGACAAAGGTACCTTGGCACTTATTTAAAATGTGTTTGTTTTTTTTTTCAAGTAAGGGTTAATAACTGTTACCAGCGCCTAAAACTAAATGTAGAAAACAAACTTGCGGGTAATATCCTTCTGTGGAATCCCTTCATCTGAACAGATGTCATCCAGCCTCTGGAAGATGACCGTGGACGGGCTATTTTCAGTGCAGCTGGACAGCGTCAACGTGACAGATCTCTCTCCCCATGCAGAGGATCCCTTAGCGTGAGTGCACTTATGAGCTTACTGGGAATCAGTATACAATAATAGGTGTACTGCTTGTAGGATAAATGTACCTACTAATATATATTTATTTCTTTAAATATATATGAAAAAAAAAAACACACCAAATACTATTCTGTCATCTTGTTATTATTTTCATACGCTGTCATAGATTATTGGGTCTGCACCGTGCCCTGGTTTATGCCAGATTTATATGAGTGCCCAGGAAGCAGGAGAGACACCTTATTCCAACTTAGTGTGCATATAAATATTTTCATTTCAACACCACACCACATGTCCATTTGGAAACATCTGTGTTTACCAAATGCCTGGGAGGCCATCGGCTTTTACTACCATGTTTGATACTTTTATGGCTTGTTCAAGCTGCTCCCGCCTCCGTGTGTTTGTTGGCAATATAAGGCCAGACAATGTGACTGATTCAGTTGTTTGTTTTCAACAGAAAATCTGCAGATGTAACTATCTTAATCATTTACACGGTATTGTGCATGTTCTTTTTGTATTAGAATATCAGTGGCTAAATGATAACAACTTGCATGTTTGTGCTCTGTGTTTTTTCTCAGATTCTGTCAGACACCTCCCAGGGTGAATTCGATGACACAGAGATACTGCAGCTTCAAGAAAGGGCCAGTAGACTTTTGCTGAGAGAGAATGATGACCAGTGAGTTGCATAAATGGTGAATTAATTCATTCCTTTGGTTGCAAGTAACTTTTTTTGTCTTTCTGACAGTGAATATACTCTTAGTGATGGATATATACACGTCAGCTCAGAGGGCCTAGGATGCTCGGATTTCTCTTCTCCAGTCAGCGTTGATGAGCCGCTGCGAAGACCTTTGATTCCCAGTATGATAAAATCTACTACTGGTGAGACAAGAGTGTGGCGTAACACTAAGTTCTATGATTCTTTGTTAGTTTTCAATTCCAACTTCCTCAATAATGATCCTCCTTTACGCATTTCACAAATGATGATTCCTCTTTTTTTTTTCGTGCGTGTGTCTTCAAACTTTCTGCTGTGTCAGTGTGATGGTGCAGTGTGTTTATTAACTTTTACAGCGAAGGCCAGTTCAGACTCAGTTCATGCTCCGTCCTCCCAGAAATCCTCTGTCATTCCTTCTCTGGTGCCCCCCGCACGCCCGGAAGAGGACATCTTGTTCCAGTGGCGTTTAAGGAGAAAGATTGAGCAGGCCAGGGAGTGGCCCCAGTCGCTGCAACACTCCAGTCTTCATGGCCCCGCATTTAGCTGGCAGGCCTCCAGCTTAAGCCATCCCTCAGCCAGTGGACATCCTTACAAGGTTGGAGTCAGTGTATGACATTAACTCCGTATTTTCTTTTTAATATTTTATTCAAGATGCAAAGAATGATTTAGATGTCCTCTTTTTTTTGCACCAGCAGAGTTCTCAACCTCCTGAATTCTCACATAAAGCTACGCATCCAAACATGGCTGCTCCCCGGCCAGAAACCAACGAGGCCCAAGCATCGTGTCCCCCAGCTTCAGGCCCACATCCCCTCCCTGCCTCTGTTGTCTCTTCAGTGTCTCAACCCCAGGCTATCGCCCATGTTCCTGCCCATATGCATTTTCTCTGCGATGCCTTACCCTGTCCCATACAGTCATCTCATGCTAGCAGGCAACCAGACATTTCTCAAAGTATCGACAAATCCCACACCAGAGTTGTCCGTAAAAAGACACAGGCCCCCAGAGACTCAGTGGGTACCTTTACCGATGAGCCTGTTTGTGAAGATGTACCAGCCACACCACCTGCTTCATTTGGCGCTGCAGAAAGAGAGGGGCCCAGTCACCGCAAAACATCTGAGAGGAAAGCCCAGAAAAGAGAGTCAGAGAGGAAGACAGCCTCGTCCTCCAGAAAGCAGAATAGATCAAGGTGAGGTATTGAAACATGCACACAGTGTGCAGAATTCAAGTCAGAATGCTTAATGTACATTGCTCTTGCAGATATACCGTGGATAGGGAACATGGTGATGTCCCTGGGTCTACAAACAAGAGTTCTTCGCATCACAAAATTCCCAAAAAGCTCATGCCAGGGCCAGAGCAGCAGCAGCCGAACAGGAGCCAGGTGTTTTCCGAGAGATCTACTGACGATTATGCACCACCAACTTCTCCAATCCACAGCGCCTTAGGACAGGTCAGCGCACGCACAGGCTGCAATGATTTCTACCCAATCCTACAGTTCTGAAATGGTTTACTTTAATGCTGTGTCGTAGTAAGTTGTCGATTCGCCAGCAATTAATTTGTTTCTGTTTTTTTTTTCAATATGAATTTTTGTGTACGCTCATTTTAGTTTAGATTTTATCAGTTTCCGTATTTGTTTTTCTTTTTTTGTATTCTTTTGATATTTGTCAGGGGCAAGATTGAAGAAGTTCAGAAGAGCACTTTGTAGGCAGCTGATTCACAGTCATATAGACATCCCATAATCAGTAACCATGTGCACCAATGCTTCCTCCTGCTGAAAGCTGTTGGTTTTATCAGCAACTCTGCCATCAGTGATGTTAAGCTGCAATGTCCTTTTTTAAAAGCTGCATTAACCTGTAGGTTGTTCTCACTGGTTGCTGACAGGTAGTTTCAGAGGTGCTGTTCCCTACGGCGGATTCATCTCCTGCACAAAGGAGCCACGTTTCATCGGTTGCTCCTTCTCGCGTCGCCTCTGCAGCGCCACAATCCTCCGTCCCTCCATGCGACGCACAGAACTCCGTGGAGGTCATTTCACAGCTGCTGCAAGAAGCTGAGGGTGAGCTTAATGCAGCAGAGAGCATCAACCTTTAGCCTGCGGTTAACTGTGGAGGATATATTCTGACCCATGAATAACTTCCACTCCCTACATTCCAAAACCCTGGAGGTCAAAACCCTCTGGAACTTTCTTTTTCATGCATGGTATTTGTGCGTGTCTAAGATTGGTGATCCACGTTGAATTTCCTGTAGTTGTAACGACATACAATGATGCCTTTTTGGGGTTTAAGTAATAGAACAATAACATATAGTCTGGCTTCTCTCTTATTTACCTTCAATAACACTATTTGTTCTTTTTTTTTTTCAGATTCAGATGGGGAAGAGTTCCAAGATGACCCTTTATTACAAGTCCTTCGCAAGCAGAGAACGTGGGTAAAGGAGCAGATCAGGTAAAACTAATAACTTATCAATTTAATTTCTCAGGGAGCCACATTGATTGTCAGCATTTATGTTAAATGATGTTCTTCATAGAAGGCTGTTAATCTTAATACATGTAGCTCTTATACTGTTAGGACAATCATGTAAACACAGCAGCCAAAGATTCCCGAACAGTAACCTACTGTATTTTTCCTTTTCAGTGAAGTGGACTCCACGTTGAATGATATTCAGGACGAGCAACAAGTTACTTAAACACTTGAAAGAAGCAACTCAATGTAGTCTTTTTTTTAATTTTTATTTTTTTATAAAGAAATAAAGTTTATTTTTTGAAGAAATAATTCCACATTAAAGAGTTTGGAGATATGTCTGTGTGCATCATTAAACACAATCACAATACAGTGCATTTTACAAAAGTTGCACAAAAATAAAACAAAAGACAAGCAGCAGTTTGAGCTGTGAACGCAGAATATTTACAAAGACTGGTTCCATGAAACATTATGTAAGATTAATGAGCAATAACAGGGCAGTATATACAAACCTCAAGGAGCAGGGAATATTAGAACAGTGCCAGGAGCACAACAAATGTGTGTTTTGGCAGACGTGGAGTGGAGTAACTGGAAGAGCCTGGAGTTATTTCTGTTCAAGCCCGTGAGTTCTGTTGGATTTGTTTTCATACATAGTGAAGATGGCAGAGATTTGAGTGTTTAGAGTGCTAATGTGATCAATTCAGGAGTCTGGAGTTCTCGGTTTGCAGCATCGGCGCAGATATGATCAGGACGCCCTCTGGAGAGACCGCTGACTCCAAAGCCATGGTGTGCACTCCCTTCGGGATCCGGTAGCGCCGGTTAAACTGTCTTGTTGTAAAGCCTGGACCATCCTTCTAGCAAAACATCAAGATGAACAATAGTTTAGAGGACAACATTGTAAATAAACAAATTAATTCAGCAATTCTGCTCACAGGATACCAACCTTCTTCTCTTCATGCTTTCCCTGCACTTCCACAAAGTCTCCTATCACCTTGACCACGAGGTCCTCCGGGTTGAAGTCCTTTACATCAACTTGAACTGTGAAGCCGCTGTCATCACAGTTAACCTACCAACATGAGAAGAAATATACGATTATGTTATTATACGAACAAAAAAATAAGTCACAAAAGCCCCATTTTTCTAATCTGCACTTAATACAGTTGATGTCCTGAACAACATTTGAGTGTCAAAGTTCAGTTTTTTAACATCTCAGTGTTTTCATCTACTGAAGCTCTGGAAAAGCTCGTGGACCTGAAGCCAAGAGGTTTTCGTTGATATATTTGGGATGTTAGCCTTTTGAACAGGCCGTAAAAGGCTGATAGCACTAACATGTACCCGGTTTTTGAGCCAAATATCTTTTTTTGTGGTTTGTAGCATTTCTTTATATTGTTTATACTGTCAACTATAACATGCTGCCAAATCAGTCAATATCATCTACAATATATTGATAGTGTAGTAGGCCTATAGGCACATATCTTACAGTTCTATTTCTAAATGTCAATCATGGAAATAGTTGTCACATAGCCTATTAAAGTTTAAAGGTGCACTTCATGGATTTGGGAAAGACATTTTAATCAAGAGGGAAAGATCTTCACTGAGTGATTTCTTTATCCCTAAACAAACTCTCTTTGTTTTCGTGACTGTATAAACTTATTAAACAAACTGACCTTAAAGGATAACACTGATTTATACTGTTTAACTTTGTTTATATGTTTTCAGACCCTGCCACCTTTCCAGCTTCAAACAGTGTTCTGGACCTTATTTTCCTCTAAGAACAGCATGTTCATTCACTCATGGAAAATAAATGTTTCTGAGTTTGTATTATTACCTCAATAATATTGTAAATATCTGAGTTGTAATTTCCTCTCCAAAACTACATAGCGCCCCATTAATACACATACATTTTCAAACAGTTGATTTATATTTTGTGACTTGCGAAGGGTATTTTACTTTGACTTATTACTTGTTTCTTCTCTTCCCTTTTAATCTTGTTAAAATCATTGTATAGTGCAATATTTTTATTGCAGAAGTAGCCATAGTAACGTACCAATTTCCCCCTTAGGGATCAATAAAGTATTTCTGATCCTGGAATGACTTACCTCTGCAGAGCTGGTGTTATCAGTCTCTGGGATGAGCAACTTTGGGGACCACTTGTATTGTCCATAAGTCCCATTCAGCCGTGGAATAAGAGGTGGCAAGACCTTCTCCCATGGGATACCACCGGCGGGCAGAGTGGGTGGCAGGATGAAATCCATATCTGATCAGAAAATGTGACAAAAAGGAAGAGCTGACTTGAGAGCAGTTGAGGCTACAGCATGAGAGACTTCAGAGCACACTGGACACAACTCACCTCTTTATAAATTCCCTGACCAAATAAGTGTGCACACAGCAAAGTCCTGCCCCTGTTTGACTGCTCGTGTTCCCCACAGTCAGAATTCTACTGCTGATGAGCTGTGCGCCCGGCTGTCTGCCTCCGAGTTCCTCTCCTCCTGAGTGCCTGACGTGCCTGTGTTGTGGTGTGTCTGTTTTTATAATGGAGTTGCATAATGAGTGGGGGAATTCAGAGTGGGGCACCTTGCTTCTGTGATGTTCTGGACTAATGCGTACCCTTGGGTGTTCGGGGCAGAGCCATATAGGATAAGAGTGTATTGTTTGGGGAGTGACACAGCTGTTGCAGGCTTATTGGCAATTACTGTGTTTATGAGCTATTACCAATTATTGTAGCCTGCAGTTTAAATCCAAGGGATGATGGCACCATTAGGAACAGACTGTACACGCTGTAAGAACTGTTATATGTATAAGGTCGGTTGTTAAGGAAGGTCTATCCAAAAATAAGTTCAAAAGACGATGTTGCTGACCCTCGTGAGCAGTTGCCGGACAGACAGTGACAGCAGGGACGTCCCGTACACATGCCAGTGCACGTGTGTTGCCACTTCCCCCCATCATGCACTCTCCCACTGGTGGAACAACTAGCCAGATCATTTACTTCAGTAAAAGTAGCGGTACCTCAATGTCAAAGGTGCACTATGTAGTTTTGGGGAAGATATTTCAGTCAGAAGAGAAAGATCATTGTTGATTGTTTTTTAATGCTTTAACAAAGTAAACAAAACACTCTCTGTTTTCATGACTAAATAAACAACATGAAACTGACCTAAAAGGACAACACCATTTCATACTGTTTTACTTGGTTTACATGTGGCCGACCCTGCCACCTTTCTAGCTACAAACATTGTTTTGAGGACCTTATTTTCCTCTGAGAATAGCTTGTTTATTCAGTCATGGGAAATTATATTATTGAGTTTGCATAAGAAGCTCATTCATATTTTAAGTGTTACATTTCTGAGTGGGAGTCTTTTCTCCAGAACTACATAGTGCCCCTTTAAAACACATGCATTTCTGATTATCGGAATCCATGTATGTTTTCCCCAAGTTGTTGCCAATAAACTACATTACTGTAGTTGAAAAATGCACTGTAAGTGCATCTAGTTACTATTAAATAAATGTAGATTAAAAAGTACAATATTGCCTCCTAAATGTAGTGGAGTGGAAGTAAA
>CAEMYA010000161.1:5296954-5330982 GCA_903131615.1 Diplodus sargus
TCTATATATCTATATATCTATATATATATATATATATATATATATATATATATATATCTATATCTATATCTATATATATATATATACACACACACATACATACATACATACATACATACACATATGGTATATCATGTATGATACAATAATTTCATTAAATCATTTCTCAACCCTAAGCAATTTTTGTTTTGACAAAGAATTGGGGATTTAAGGAATTAAGAGAGCTGAAAAGGTGTCCTAACTTCATAAGGACACATATATACTCTTCAATGTGTGCGTTCAGATTGTAGTGAATTAGTAGTATGGGTAAATGTACATTAAACATACTTTATTTTAATACAAATGTGTATTTACAAAAGGTAAGTGCAGGAATGTTTTGTAAAATCTCTGGTATTAAAGTGGCAGTCCTGACACTTACAAGCTTTTATCTGGAGCTGCTCAGTGTAGGTTGGCTTGAAAAAGGCCTCCCGAAAAAACCAAACAACGTTGACCAGCCATAGGAATGGGAGAAATGCAAATCCAGCTGAGAAAAAAAGATGAAAATTACAAACATCTTAAGTAACAATACAACTTCATTTGAGCAAATATACCCGAGATTTGCTCATGCTTTCCTTTACAACGGCTGCCCAGTTACTGGAACTAGATCTAACAGATCATTTGAAAATATATACGCAATTTATGGAGGCAGGTATTAAAACGACTCGTATGTATCCAGAATTCACAAATCAAAGTGGTGGAGAAACAATAAGAATATTGATATGTCAATCTAAAAAGTGTATATGCAACAGTAATTCAGGTACTCTCACCTAAATAGTATTTTCTGCAAAGGTTGAGTTTCTCCTCGTTTGCGAGTCGTTCCAGGTTCATCGTGATCTCTTGTTGATCTTGCTACAAAACAAACAAACAAACAAACAAACAAACAAACAAACAAACAAACCAGTTACAGTGCAGCTGGAGACAGTAACACAAAGACAGTAAACTTTTGTCACAAAGGCGATGCTAGCTACGGCTACGCTTGATACACGATTATCTATTGGTTGGACATGATTAAGGCAAAGTCATCCAATATAAAGTGTATATCCAAGCACTGAAGACTCCTCCTCGCGCTTGCTGGCCTGATTTAAATGGTCATATGACTCGCAATTTACCTCAGGCTAGCATTAGCATTTCGATATGTTAGCAGTGTACGCCCGACTGCTACAAACAGTCGTAGCAGTAACTTATATCGATCTCTAGCATCCGCGTGGAGTCATTTTGTAATGTTTCTGATAGACTACCATACTGTACATTCATCTGACGATTTACCTGGTGATTTTGTGCCAAAAAAAAAATCAGAGAATGGTCGCCAATACACCTAATAGAAAAAAACAATCAAACACCACTTCCTCCTTCTTCTTCTCCTGAATCACATTCTTCTTCGTCTGTCTCCTTTGTTTGTTGCAGCAGGCACGCGCTAACCTGCGCCGCATACCGCCACCTACTGCAGCGGCGCGAGTGACATGCGCAGTTTAAAGATGGATGGCCCTGAGTCATCAATGTGCTACTGAGCCAGTACGTCGTCATTCTTCCAGTCTTTATCTGTAACAATACTGTAATACTCAACTCCCTCACTATCTGGACCCTGATTGTTTATCTTGTCCTATAATTTACGTCCGGTGTGACACAGATGATTTTAATTAAGAAGTCCATTCAATGGGGCCATGTTATTTCCTTGAAAACTCTGATAAAGCTTTAGTCCAGATTATTTTGCCGTACTTTCTGTGTACCCGCAGTACTCTTTACACACTTTTCTTCAAACTACACAGAGGTGTCCATCAAGTGGCCCAAATTTGCCATCTGTAATCACACCTCACGTAATCGCTCTTTTATCTGAGTTGTGGGTAGCAATTCATTTATTATGTCCTTCGTTCGCATGAGATGAAACATAACACAATGAAATATAGATGTGAATTATAATCCATCACGATGATTTCTGTTTTTCTCTTCTTCTTAATCAACTTTTTGAGTAACAATAAGGATGCATACTGCCATCTGCTGCATTGCTGCAACTGTAGGCCCCATTGCATAATAATCTCCCTCTAGATGTTTATTATGACTGATTTGATTGCTAATTTAACCTTGCCACAGCATATATCACTTGATCTGATTTGATTGTGATTTCATTTAAGAGCCACAATTCTTTTTTTTCAGACTACTGCCACTGAAGCAATTTCAGAACTTCTTACAAAAAAATAACAATTTAAAAGCTTTAGATAAAACGTCAAATTAAGACATACATTTTGACTTTTTATCCCATAGTTATGAATTTATACCTGATAATTTCAACATTTATCCTATAATTATGTTTTTCCTCTTAATTATGACTTTTATCTCATAATATTGACTTCATACCTCACAATTGTGTCTATATTCTTATAATTATGACTTCCTGCTCATAATACTAATTTAAACCTCATAATTATGACTTTTACCTCATAATAGTGACTTGATGCTTCCTAATTATGACTATATACCTTATAATTTCAACTTCTATCCTATAATTATGTTTTTCCATGATAATTATGACTTTTGAGTTCATCAACGTTGAGTATTTGAGTTCGAAGGGGTGGGATAAAAAACCTAAACTCAGTAACTCAGCATGGTAAAAGCAAGGACTATAATAAGAAACACTTCTGGCCATCGTCAGCGAGCAGAGTCATGCAGAATATAAAGTTGGACTGATATCTGTGTGGCTCTGTAGCAGTCTGAGATGTAATGCGTCTAAATTTCTGAATGGAGATTAGACGTACTATCACCGCCAGAGGTCGACCCACTCCTTCCTCTGGAGACTCACCGAAAAAACTCACTTTCCCTTGCAGCATTGCGCCTCCCCCCTCCCATCTCGCGCCTTCCCTCTTGTCTCTCCTCGAACTACTAGCCGTCGGTGTGTGTTGTTGTTGAAGCAATGATGGCGGCAGCGGGATGCGGATCAGCAACCGCGGCTGCCGTAGGAGGCCAAGGTGGAACCGCTACGGCCAGAGGTCGTTTCCCCGGTCGGCCTTGGTCGTCACGCAGTCGTTTGCGCTCCGAGAAGCGATGGCAACTCGGACGATCAGGCTTAGAAGCTGATGATGTGACTAACGGAGGGCCAAGGCCCGCAAACCTGGTTCTATCGTTAAACGAAGACCAGTCCCACTTACGCTTGCTTGGGATAGAGGCGAGCCACAAGACCCTTGGCCAGGCTGGATACAGCTCTAGTGGGAGTGAAGAGGTGAGGTCCCAAACCGAACCAGGAGTTAGTATCTTTATTTCATCTTCTCACATTTTGAATGGTCGTTAAATGTGTGCGAATGAGTGCTGTCCACAGCAGTGTGACTGGTTAGTGCCATGGAGAAATGTCAACATCCCTTCGCTAGGCTAACGTTAACTTTAGCGTCAAGCTTGGTAAGCTAACCTTACATGCTAACGAATGTTAGCACAGGGCTGCTTTCCATGACATTTAATAGACAGACGCAACACAAAATAACACTTCAACAATGCAGTAAAGCACTCTAAGTTACATTAACAATGTTCCCTCACTTGTTGTCATGGAAATGAAAATATTTAAGGGTTAAAAAAACACGAGTAGAAGATTTGTTTTTTTTAAAGATAGTGAGTGAGTACGGCAATTTGTAAACAGGGATCGCAATTATTTCATGTATGGCCCGCTCGTTACCGGGCCAGAGTAGCAGCTAGCTAATAGTAGCGAACACAAAGAAGGGGAAGGCTAGCGCCTGTGCAGTGTGCACCCTACACATCGGCTAACTGCTCTGTTTTCAGAAGCTAGCAAGATGCGGGCACAGTTGTTTGCCCTGATAGTTTTAATTAAACGTCACACAGATGGATAACAGGGTCGTATCTGTCTGCATGCGTTTATACGTCCACGTTACCAAGTTTTAATTTAAGCTTCGTAGCTTTTTTTTGCAGACAGAAGTGACGCTTTCGGCTATCTGCTAGCTAATGCTACAAAGCACGACAGGTTTAAATGGTGGTGCAGAAGTGTGCCAAAGCTAGTTGCACCCTTGTTGTTAGAACTAAAAGCACACTGCTAGTACACACGTAGGCTTTAATGTGTCGAGAATGAAGGCGTTCGCATGCCTGCGGGTCGCTGTTGAGAGCATGAGGAAGAAGTACAGTACTTGGAGGGAATCGTAATTACAGACCCAGCTAACGTTATCCTTGTAGGTCGTGTAGGTGTTCGCTGCTTAGGAGTGATTTACATAAAGGTTGCAGCGATCCGAGTTTGTATGAGGTGGTAAACGATGAAGATTACATGCAGCTGCACGTCTCCTCGACCAGCTTAACACACATTTTTGTTGTTAGTAACGCAGGTCCCATTCATTTTTGATGCATTACAACTCGGATGAGATGAATGAAAAGATTTGGTTTGAATGTGGAAAAATGAAAGCAATTATCCATTGTCTGTCATTGATATTGTTGCTGTAAAGACTTTATCAGATAACCTGTTTTTATTTTTTGACATGTTGATCATATATGCTAAGACACTGTTACATTGTTATGCTAGGTGTTATTGATACATTCTTAATTGTGCTGGACACAAATCCATTCCTCATGAGGAACATTCAGAGATTTTCAGCATGCCCCATCTGCTTAGTGTGTGCAGTGGAAACCAACATCATGTGCTGGAATTAAAAGTTAATGCTATAAACTTTACAATTAGTTGTTTTTGCTGATGGGTTGGGAGCCACCAGCAGAGTGGTGTTTAGATGCTGCAAGTGTTAATTGCCTTTATATTTCTTCAGGGAGATGACTTCAGAGGATTTGAAGCTGAGAGAAAAGGCTCCAAAGGAGGTGTATATTCACGACAAAACCCTTCCAAAGGTAAAGGCAAATATAGTACTGCACCACAAAACACATTTGGTGTAATTTTTGAACAGTCACTAATTAAAGTTTGAATAAAGCGTGCAGCACAATTTCATCTAAAAAAAAATGTTTATTTTTGTAGGTGATGCTGTCAACACAAAGTCTAAACGACAAAGTGAGAAGTTACCGCTTAAAACGCCAGCAGTGGATGCAGCTATCACCCCACCTGATCCTGTAAAAGATGTAAAATCCTTGGAGGGAATACACAGCGTATCTCCTGAAACAGAGCCTGCAAAGGATTGCAGGAAAGGATCGAAAGGAAAAAACACTATGGATCGACAGTCGACTAAAAGCAGAGCCTCATCGGCAGCACCGAGGATTACTATAAAGTTGGTGGCCAAAAAGAAAATAAAAACCATCAAGGAGCCTAATAAAAAATCTGGGAAGAAGTTGAAGATGAAAGGAATTCAGGATCAGCCTCAAGCCAAGGACATTCAGGGTGACCAGATTTCAAGTGCTCATGTCAAATTAAAAACTGAACCACATGAGGATAAACATGACACAGAGGACAAGGGAGGGGGGACTGTACCTGCAAGAAGGCGTGGAAGATCTGCTTCCAAGACGGAGCCTGTCTGCCAGACGAGCATCAGAGCTATGGTTGATGACCAAAAATCAAAAGAGATAAAATCAGCTGATCTACTCAACACTGTAAAGGAGAGCGAGATGGTAGAGCCAAAAATAAATGCAAAGAAATCCAAGCATAAGGAAAGTGTGACAGAGCAAAGTTCTGAAGTTAGTCAACAGGTGATTCGAAGGAGCAACAGAGTCACTTACCCACTCTCTAAAAAAGTCTCAGACAGTGCAGCTGAACCAGAAACTCTGAGTAAAAGTGATGCCCTTTTGGCGGAGTCAAAACCAGAAGTTTCGAAAACAGTGGAGGCTAAGCTATCAGCGAGAAGTGACAGGCGAAGGCAAAGCAAGAGGCTGAATAAGGATAGCACGGCACCAGAAAACCACGGTCCATCACCCTCAGAGACTGATAATTTGGCTGCACAATCCAGTGACAATTTGTCTTTGAAAAATGAGGAGATGAGGGTCCCAAGTTTAAAGCTGAAAAAGATCAGAAATCCAAAATATGATGCGCCACCCAGTGTGAAAAAGTCCACTCGAAAAAAGAAAGTGAAAAAATTTGTCTGGACCTTAACGTTAGAGAAAGGAGTGACTCAGACACGGAGTACAGAAACATTTGTCAAAGTAATAGAGAAGACTTTGAGAGAAGTGGATCAGTCCACCTCTTGTGACACCAGTGACAACAGGAGTTTGACAGGGGTGGATAAAGTATCAAAACTGGATAACTCGGTCCCGCAAGAGAGTAAAAGCATGGACCAAAATGAGAAGGATTCCCAAAACGTGGCTGAAGTGTCATTTGAGGAAAAGTCAACTTTACAGGTGGAAGTTGAAGTGCAACATATGAATGAAACACCTCCACAAGAAATTATAAAAACGGATTGTGGCAAAGTTCCACCTCTTCAGATCAAAAAGGTCTCCTCTCCTGGTAAACACAAAAGCTCAAAGCCCTCCTTTTTAATTCAGCAAGTTAGTCCTGTGCCTGAAAAGAAAGATGATTTTCCAAAAGATCTCATTGAAGCTACTGATGATAAGCCATCATGTCCGGATACTGAAGTCACACCAACTAGGAGACTAAGGAGGAGAACGTCAAGCTTGGATTCGCCACAGACAAAGTCTGTCAGTCAGAAGCCAGTGACCACCCCGAAACGGAGGGTAAGAGTGAGTCCAAAGGTTGAAGAAACTCCGCAGGTGCATGTTGAAGATTCCTCTCAGGCGTCAGCTGAAGATTCCAGCTCAAATGGTCTTCCTATAAACTCCTGTCAGGTTTTGGCTGAGGAGCACCCACAGGCGATCAGTGTAAACTCCGCCGAAGTTCCTGAAAAGGATTCCTCAAAGATCGCTGGCGATCCCGTACAGGTGCCAGGTGAAGTTTCTCAGCAGAAGGTGGAGAATGAGGTGGAGAATGAGGCGAGGAATGAGGTGGAGAATGAGGTGAGGAATGAGGCGAGGAATGAGGTGGAGAATGAGGCGGAGAATGAGGTAGAACCACAGATCAAAGAGGCCAAACCAGTGCCTGTGCCTTCCAAACCTAGAAGATGTAGAAATAATAAATTGGGGAAAAAGAGGTCTGTTCAGAGGAAGCAGGCTGCTCTCTCTCCTGAAACTGCTGTCAATGCAGAGTTGGCTACAGCTGAAGCTACTATCACAGAGGCTGTACTGAAGGAGGATACTCAGCCTGTAGTAACAGAGGTAGCTCAGCCAGAAACAAAAGACTGCACACAGCCTGAGGCCGAACAGGACACTGTGTCAGTGGAAGAAGAGCAGATACAGCCACTGGTAAAAGAGGAAACAGACATTCAGATGATAGATAGTCAACAATTGGTACTGTCAGAAAGTCCAGCCAGTGATCCAATAACACCGTGCCTACAGAAGAAATCTCACAAAAAAATGAAAAAGAAGCGTAAGAGTTTGATTGGGCAGCGTCCGAAACACAGGCACAGGAGCAGAGATGGGAAGTTTGCTCCACTTAGATTATCTGAAAATAGTCCGAATCCCATTGAGGAGGAGTGTGACATCCTCACCCCATTGGCAGCTACCACACCAGCCCCAAGCTCCAAACTTATTGGTATTCAGAAAAAGTACAAAAAGAAACAGTCAGGTCTTCAATTGTTTGGGACTAAAAGGCCAAAAACGCAAGCTAAAATCATCTCCCAGCTGATAGAAATTGAGCTTGAGAAAGATGGTTTGAAGCAGGAAGAAACAGACACACTAGTTGATGAGGCGCAAGCAGATGTTGTAGATGCCCAGCCTGGAAAATCAAAGTTTGTAAAAAACATCAAGCACTTCATTATGCCTGTTGTAAGTGCCAGATCCTCACGAGTGATCAAGACCCCGCAAAGGTTTATGGATGACGCTGGAATGTCAGTGTTGCCTCGAAGAAACTCTCCAAAGAAGGGTTTACAACTGGGCTTGCAAATGCGTCCAGGGAAGAGGCGAGATGAAGGGACAGGCAGAGCAATATCTCCTATCCTGCCAGTTGATGAGGAAGACATATTAAGTGAAGCTCAGTTGGATGTTGATCTGTTTTCAGCTCAGGACCTCGATGAGAACCTCGACATCGCTGACAGTCTATTCTCTGAGAGAAAAAGTGGCAAAATTGAGAAGAAGTCTTTTCTGAAAAACTCTAACTTCAAGTGGCATATGCCAGAAGAGTCAAGCGAGGAAGCTTATACACTGGACAAATCTCCAGAGAGCAAATGCGAGGATCTGTTTTTATCTACACCAGTTGATAAGCCCACAGAACTATCTACTGACCTACTGGATGCACAGAAAAGGAAAAGTCCCCCAAAGTTTAACAAACAAGCAGCTCACCTCAAGATTTATCAAAGGCTAAAGAAGGCACACATTGGACTCCCCAAGAGCAAAACCACAGCAGAGATGGATTGTATCAGTAAACCTCCTCAGCCTCCTGTTGATTTAGCAGAAGGACTCGATGATGAGGCCATGAGCATAAGCCTTAGGCAGCGGACTACAACTGCAGAGAAGGACAAATCCAAGCTCAAGATTGAAGACCTCGATTCTCCTGGAGTGGTGAGAAAAGTTTCTGTGTGCGTTAGGACTATGAACTCCAAGTCCTCTGCGTTTCAGCACGGTAAAGAGGAGGACTTGGCAGGGAAAGACACAGTCCAACTTCACTCAGGTAAGCAGAATGATGGAAAATCATCACATTATTTAATACTTATTGTGGACCAAATATTGCCATATATTATTTTATATCCACAGGAGAGCTGCAGCCACAACAGAACTCAGGCGATTATCTTGGATCTGTGGAGAAGGGAGCTTCACAAAGAGCACGCCTCACTGGTGCAAATAAAAGAATGTTCAATCTCCTCAGGAAAGCCAAGGTCCAGCTAATTAAGATTGACCAGCAGAAACAGCTTAAGTCGTCAGGGGTAAGATCACGATCACCACAAGCGCATGTTCTCTGTCATTATTAGATAAATATTATGTAATAGGAGCTGTCGTAGATGAGAAGAATGATGCATTGGGATTATTGTTTTGTTTTCAAAGGCTTGTATTGATATCTTGTTTTTGCCTATTACCCCTGTAGCTGTTATCTGGCCCAGCTGGTGCCAGGTCTCGAGATGTGTCCTCTAAGAGACAAAGGAGGAAGCAGAGGGCTCAGCTTGATGCTGATGTTCCAGTCAAGACCGAACCACCACAAGGACAAGTAAGTGTGCAAATCCATAGGCCCGAGTCAGAAATAGATCCAACTTAAAATGTAGTTTCTGTCCCAGGGTTCACCAGTCTTTGTTGTTTATTTAATCCTCTGCTGTAGTTGAGCCATAGCAAAAGTTCTGTTCTGTTGTATTGCACTGAAATATATGACAAATTATTCCGATCTCGAAAAAAAACAAGCCAATGTTCAATTCCAGCCCAATTTACATTATTGCTTCTATCCTGATTGGTTTTTTTTGTCCAGCCGCAGCTCTTCTCCCCGCTGTGCCAGGAGTTCCGTAGAGCAGGAGGTCCGCGTATCAAGCATGTGTGTCGTGCTGCCTCTGTGGTGCTGGGGCAGCCTCGAGCTTTAGTGCCAGATGACATTCCCAGGCTTAGCGCCTTGCCTCTTCATGAAAGAACTGGCATTTCCCCTTCAGACACCACTAAAGGTGAGTGTAAACTGATTGGCAGAATTATCTGGACTCGCTTGCTTTAGACATTGAATTTCTAATAACTTGAAAGTGACGACTTTATGGCAGCAGTTGTAGCTTCTCAATCCTGGCAGAGGATGGAGAAATGTGATAATTTTTTTTGCACAGATCAGAGTAAACAGAGTAATTTGTGCTAATGTCCATCATCTATTCATTTTGATGTTTCTGAACTTGCATTTTATCCCTTTTATTTGTGGAAGGTAAATGAATATTTGATAATTATACTAAAAACATTTTTAATAGACAATATATTAGTTACTGACTGTCAGTGTCTAATCATTTTCTGCTACTGCGATTGCGTCCTGAAACGTGAATTATCAACTACTTAGCTGACCTACGGATGAATGTGTATTGTTGTTGCAGATGTTGGGTCTCCCTCTGAATCAGACAGTCCTGGGCTGTCGGATCCAAAGGTCACCAAGGTCAAGAAGCCGTCGAATTTTGTGAAACGGAAAGGACTTGGGCCATTTGGTTATCGTTCTCGAAGGTGCGGCGTATGCAAAGGCTGCAACCACGAGGACGATTGCGGCAAATGCATGAACTGCCTCGACAAACCCAAATTTGGTGGTCCCAATACCAAACGGCAATGTTGTGTGTAAGTTGACCGATACCTGATTCTTAGTCGTAGTGGAGCTCAACAGAGTGTCAAAGAATCATTAACAGACTGTTTCTTTTCCCTTTCACCACTAGGTATAAGAGATGTGATCAAATTGAAGAGAGAAAGGCACGTAGACTCAGTGGAAGAACAGCACCAAAAGGTAATTTCTTTTGCGGCAGTACAAACATTCATTCATTCATTACACGTCAGTTAACCGCCACTCCTTTCTTTTTAGGTGCTTCTAAGCGGCAGCGGTCCTCACTCAGCGGGGGTCATTCGAGCAATGACGAAGGGAATGAGGTTGCTGCGGACTCGCCATCTGGTCTCCATGGTGACAGCCACAGTCCGTCTGTTAGGAAGCAGCCGAAGCGCGTTGTGAAACCCCGTGTCTACTTTGATCTAGTGGACTACGACTCCGATCTGGATGACAAAGCTTTCCAGAGTTCTGCCTCACCAGCCAGGAGAAGGGGTGCTGGACCCCGTTTCAGTGACGGTAAATTAACATGCAGGAACCTGATGAGATAGATGCTCCATACGTTGTGAATATTTTTATCCTTAACACCACAGATATGTATCTGCAGACATGTAATATAGAGGTTTATAAACTGATTTCGTTCTTAAAATCCTTGTAATGTGTCTTGTAATGTGAAGTTTTTTTTTTCTGTCCTCTGAAGACTTTGTCTCACTGGATGGATTCCTTGGAGACATTTCCGATGATGAAGTCAGGCATCGAAAGTCCAGTTCACACCGTGTACCAAGTAGTCGGCGTAAACCTGATAAGGTGAGTAATTCTAAATTTTATCAACACAGCTTATATTTGTGGCAGTTTTGTTTAGTGTTTGATAAGACTGTGCAGCATTTTCAACAAGGTCTGCTCTGCCAGCTCTGGCACACTGCGTTGATTGATCCAAATTATTACATATTGTCAGAATCCTGTGACACCAGCCTGCCAGTTTTGTCTCTGAGAACATGCCAAATACAGTGTTGCTATTATCCTGACAGTTTCTGGCTCCTTCATTCCTTCTTGCTCCTTTACGCAAATTAAGGACATGCACATCTGTGCAGTTAAATTTTTTCCCCAAATAAGGTGCTGGTAGCTGTTGTTTCTTGTTCTAGTTCAGCCACTCCTCTACTAAGGTGTCTAGCACTGTGGTGCCTTCAACATCCATTCAGTCTAACTACATTGTCTTCTACGATCGGTACTCAACTATAGCTAATGTGTTCACATCCGTTTCCAAATGGGACATGAGCTAGACCTGAGCTTGATTTATGGTGGTGTGTTGAGGGGTTTCTTCATACTTACTGAGCCACTCTAGCTGTGCCATAGGCTAACATGCACTTCCTCAAATGCTGTTGTGCTTATCATACAGTACACAAGCCACAGTACCACAACATGGTATAGAAAATCAATGTTTTTCAAGGTATGGCATTTAAAAACGGTTACCGTTTGAAATGTAATTAAAGCCCAATATGGCCAGATCCAGAGCAATACATCCATCTAGTGTTGCTGTGCTGCAATTGACAGGTGAGCTATAAATCTAAACCTATGCTGTAGATATCCACAGTGGGACTTTAAACCCCTTGCATCAAACATAAATAAATCCACTTTATCCTCTAGGCAGCAGGTTAGTGCCGAATAATCTCTGGCCCACACGGGAATGTCTTTCTTTTGAACTTCCAGCTTTGCACAATGTAATGTAACAATTAAAAAAAAATCCTGATAAACTGGCCCAACTGCTCATGTACACAATTGCATACTGTGGATGTTTCATGTGCACACAAGATATCCATAATCCCTATGAAAGTTTGTATTTAAAAGCAAGTGTGTCCATTACAGCCCACATTCATGTTATGGTTGTCTTCCAGGGTCCTTTGGAGCAGACTCCTCCCAGTGTCCTGGCTGCCCTGGCCCATGGATTTGAGCAGAGAGAAGTCGAGTGTTCGAAACCTACTCACAAAATCAGGGTCGACTTCAAGGTAGGTTACTTGTTACAGTACATCATTTTGGATTGTAACATAAACACACCTTCTATATGATGAATGTGGACCAGTGGCTAGAAAATCCAGAGTTCATTAATGTCAATAGTGTTATAACAGAGTTGCACATATCGTAAATTGTCGCCATTGTAGTTGTTATTTTTGTCCACTAGAGGTTACTGTTGATTTTTTTTTATTGCAAGATGGATGTACAGCCTGTAAATAATGTGCTGCTCTTTATCAAACAATGTGAAATACTTTTTACCCAAAAACATTGCAATGTAAAATATTACACATGTATCAGTTTTTTTGTTTTCCCAATGTTATTAGTCAACAGACATACTGTAGTATTTTGTTGCCTTGTTGTCTTTTCTCAGCTGTTAATAATGTTGTGTACGTGGTATGTTTGTTTTCAGGAGGATTGTAATTTGGAGAATGTCTGGAATATGGGTGGTTTGAGTATATTAACCTCTGAACCGCTCATGCCACCCTATGTCTGCTTCCTTTGTGCCAGTAAAGGGCAACATGAGGTAACTACTTGATACATTTTGCTCTGTTTAATAGAAAATTGTGCATGATCACATGATCCTTGAGTGTCGCTAGTGACTGACAAGGTTTTACCAGCAAATGGAGGTAAAAAAAAAAAAGACTGTAAATTCATCATCAGGAATTTGGAAATTCTAAATGTTTTTGTGATTTTCATTTCCAGATGCTGTATTGCCAAGTATGCTGTGAGCCTTTCCACCAGTTTTGCCTTGATCCAACGGAGCGCCCCTCTGAGGAAAACAAGGAAAACTGGTGCTGTCGCCGCTGCAAGTTTTGCCATGTGTGCGGCAGGAAAGACAAGCAGTCAAAGGTACAGCGGCTTTACTCCATTTTACTTCTTAGTGTTAATGCAGTTCAGTCTTAAAGCTTTATACTTTTCATGTCTCCCTCAGCCATTGTTGGAGTGTGAACGATGCCAGAACTGTTATCATGCCTCCTGTCTGGGACCCAACTATCCAAAACAAAACAAGAAGAGGAAAGCTTGGGTAGGTTCACGTTTCTTTAAAACTCATGTATGTTCAGTAGAACCATTCTGAGGTTGGAGTACATTGATTGCTGCGCTGGCCCTAATACAGTGGTTTGTGTGCAGGTCTGTATGACATGCATCAGGTGTAAAAGTTGTAGCGTCACACCGGGAAAGAGTTGGGACACTGACTGGAACCATGACAAAGGACTCTGTCCAGACTGTTCAAAACTGTATGAGCTGGGTGAGGATTTAACCTTCAGTACATTTGGTCATCTCACAGCTCTTTTATAATCTGCCAACATCACTGATCTATGTTGAGGCTAAACTTTTCTTGTCTTCTCTTCTCATAAGGTAACTACTGTCCAATCTGCTTCAAGTGCTATGAAGATAATGACTATGACAGTCAGATGATGCAATGTGGCACCTGTAACCACTGGGTGCATGCCAAGTGTGAGGATCTAACAGGTGATTTTTATTCTATATCTTTCTGAGGACGAAAGTAGTAAGTTGTAACCATTAACACTTAAGCTGTGACGAACGTAATGAAATTAAAGTGTAAGTTCGCAGATGTATTAAGGTTTGTTTGCAAAGCTTAAAACAAAGTAAAGGGAATAAAGAAGTTGTAGTGAGGATACATATTTCCTATTATTTTCTAAGCATGCATACAAAGCCTTGCCTCACACATGTAGCAGGTGCACATGAAACTCTTTTCACTGAACCTCTATTCCTGTAAACTCATTTCAGATGAGCTATATGAGATCCTGTCCAGCCTGCCAGAGAGTGTAGTGTACTCTTGTCGGCCGTGCAGTGTGACCCAGCCCAGTGCCTGGAGAGAGCTGCTCTACATTGAGCTCAGGGCCGGGGTGGAAAAGGTGCTGGCCTGCTTGCTTTCCTCCACCCTCACCCAGCATCTTGTTACCTGCTCACAGGTGGGAGACTCTTAATTCTCTGTGATGAATTAAATGTAAAATAATATGACATGTAAGACAGATACATGATGTGTTAATATAAGAATGCTTGCAAAACTTAAATTTCATTAGATGCCTTTAGGAGAATGCGTTACTGCTCATTTATTTTACTTCTATCTTACTTTTGTGTAAAAGTGATGTACGGTTTCAAATATGGTTTGGTTTCTGCTGCAGTGTGAGAAGTCGGTTGATCCTGACAGTGGAATTGAAGGACAACCAGCCTGTGACCTCCGAGCTGTAGGCAAGAAGTTTGACAGAGGCCTTTATACCACGTTGGTGAGTACACGATCTCTCTGTCCGTGCATGTGTTCATTTTATGGATATTAACTTTTGATTAATGATTGAGAGAGAAAACTGAAAATGCCAATGTATTTGGAACATAACACTGACATTTACCCTCAGCAAACTGAGTTGTCCCACTTCTGGTTAAAAACACACATTATGAAACATTTAAAAACAGAAAACTCCTGCACAGTTGGTTGGACAAAAGTGGCAATTTGATAACAGTCTCTGGGACTTTTAATGAGCATTTTTACACATTTTTTGACATTTCATATATGAAATGATTAATGGAGTTGTTGTCAAAATGATAGAAAGAATAACTGATGATGAAAAAATTGTTAGTTGCATCTATACATGCAACTATAAATGCATCTATAAATAATGGCGTATTTTTTTTATCCTATGCATGTCATCATGAGACTTTCTGATATGCAAAAACTCTGGACACAAGAAGAAACCAGCTCAGACTATATGAATTAGCTGACAACCAAAGGTCAACAATAACGCTTGCATCTTAGATTCAGGCCAGTTGAAGAATAGGTGCCAGACCCTTCTCCACTGTAACATGTTCTATTGTAGAACGGTGTTCATATGCTTTATGTTTAGAATGCCCCTAATAGTGTTTCTGCATCAAGGTAATAGAGCTTGCAATCATGCCTTTACAGTGGTTGCAGAAACTAAGATATACAGCCTAATTGATATGAAATAAGATAAAATGTTGTTTTACAGAAAATGTTCCATGAAGATGTGGTTCAGGTGGTGCGAAAGAGGCTTGAGCAAGAGGAGGATCTTCCAGAGGATAAGAGACCCACTGCCCTGGCTCGCTCTTACTACTTAAAGGTGCTGTATAAACACAAAAAGCAGCAATCAGATTACTGAGAATTGTCTGTTAACATTTTTTCCTACTGTGAAAGTGATGCTATGTAGTAGTTTATAAGAATGCAGGTGAGTTAGCATTTATAAGTGACTGGTATGATTTCTCGCTTTAGCTCCTCGAGGAGGTATTTAATTGGTTCAACAGCCAAGACCCAAAGGTGTGGAACCCTTGTACCAAAGACTTGCCCATGTGAGTAATGGTTTCCATTTACTGCTTTGCCTACAAATGGTAATGAACTTATTATTGAAATTTTTATTATTTTAATTTAAATTGTATAATATTACTCTGTGCTTATATGGCTAATGTTGTAAGCTCAAATACTAGGGTTACTCTTTCATCATAATTATTAATGTGGTGTAGTGTGTAACTACTTGTACACATGGATGAAAGTTGCAAGCACTGTACTGTTTTTAAAGACATATTGATTCGCTTTTAAACTCTTGAACTTTCTTAAATAGGGGGATGCTGTCCAATGCTGTTCATCCTCCTACAATGGAGCATGTTTATGCCCAATGGCAGGAGAGAGAGGAGCTCTTGTCCATGGCTCCGCTGGGGCTCCTGCAGGAGGACAATGGGCAAAGCTTAGATTTAAAGGAAGAGGAGGCACTTTCTCCAATGCCTGGGGAGCCAACAAGCCGAAACCACTTCAAAACCAGCAGGGCTGTCAGGCTCAAATTCAAAGGTAATGCTGTCAGGGGAGATGACAAAAATGTTGTTTAAAAAAAATATATATATATATTTTGCATTGTTTAAGTCTTTTATCTATGTTTGTATATAGGGAAAAGGGGACGGCTGTCAAAAGCTGATTTTGACACCGGATGGTCTAAGGATGACGAGAGACAGTGCTCTTTGTGCCAAAAATATGGAGACCTTAAACCTAATGTAAGTAGTGCATTAAACAGTTCATTTTGAATACCTAACTTGGAGGGTAAACTGATTGTAAATACTGTGCATATGGCAATGATTGTTCCTCACACATTTCTTTATGTTGTTGGTCCATAGGAAGCAGGCAGGTTGCTGTTCTTGGGTCAGAATGAATGGGCACATGTCAACTGCTGTTTGTGGTCGGCTGAGGTGTTTGAGGAAGACAATGGCTCTCTGCTACATGTACACAGTGCTGTCACAAGGGGCCGCCTGATGGTTAGTCGTTAATCTATCTATAAATTGATTTCTCTGTCAGTTTAATACTGTGTAGTCCCACACAATCTCACTAATGTCAAACTAAATAGATATTGATTTTTCAAGAGTGAAACAAATAGCAATAGATCGTAAACAAATACACATTCCTGTAATTGATTGCTATTCCTCTTTTACTGACTCTTCCCATTTCATCCTTTGCCCACATCAATCCCTAACCCCCTCTTAGCGGTGTGAACGCTGCAACCAGACGGGTGCCACAGTTGGCTGCTGCCTGACATCTTGTCAAAGCAACTATCACTTCATGTGTGCCCGTTCCCGTCACTGTGTCTTCCAGGATGATAAGAAGGTGTACTGCTACAAACACCGGCATCTCATCAGTGGCACTGTAAGTTCTGCTCATTCTTATTGTCTCTTACTTTATCAGTTTAAAGGTTTTGAATTCTGGGATTTATTATGGTTCCTCTTCCTTGATTCTACAGATGATAACTGGTCAAGAATTCGAAGTAAACCGCAGAGTGTACGTGGATTTCGAGGGCATAAGCCTCCGTAGAAAGTTCTTGACCGGACTGGAACCAGAATTAATCAATGTGATGATTGGTAAGCTACTTCTTCTTTTAGTTAGTTTCCAAATCACTCTGTAGCATTTACTGAAATGAGTGTATGATTTCCTAATAATTGTTCCACATTGTTACTACACAGGTTCCTTACAGATAGACAGACTGGGTGTGTTGACAGAACTTTCAGCCAGCAAAGGAAAACTGTATCCTGTGGGTTTTCAGTAAGTTGCATTTATCTTTTCAAACATGTTGAATAGATACATTTTGTTTGCAACATGAATGAAGGACTTTTAAAACTTTGTTTTTCCTTCCTAAGATGCTCTCGTTGGTACTGGAGTACAGTAAATCCATTGCGCCGTTGCAAATACACATGTACAGTCCGGGAGGTCCGACCTGTTCTCCCTGAGAAGCCTGTGGAGGAGATGCCTAACCAAGGAGACAATCGCACGATTGCTCACAGCCCCTGTCCACTCCCCGGTGCGTGTTTTACTCCTGAAAAACTGCAGTGCAACAGGAAATGAGTTAATATAAATTGATTGACACTAATGGTTTCATAAACTGTTTTTATAAATCTTTAGAGTCTGAAGCCCAAGAGACTGAAATACCAGAACCTCAACCCCCTGTGGACGAAACCTTTGTCCCTGGACCTCCCCTCAAGTCGGATCACGGTGCAAGGCCAAAGATTCCCAGCTATCCTCAAGCCAGGCGACCAGCTGGAGGGATGTCCCGACCTCTGCCATCCCCAGGTAAAATATATAATAGTCATACATTTTGAGGATTTTGGGTACAATTATTTAACTTCACTAACCAGAAATATGTTGATCAGATGAGAAGCACAAAAGTCTAAAGCTGTGGATTCCTTTTGATTTCTTCTTAGGGCTAGGCCAGCTGAAACCTCACCACATATTAACCATAAGCGATCTGGAGGAGACTCGAAGAGTTCGTCGCCACAACCCACAATCACAGACAACAGGCCCCCGCAGTCACATGCCCCCCCCTCCTCTGGGCCCTCTGACTGGACCAATCACCCTCCGTGCTGGAAAATCCTCCGTTCCAACTTCCCCCCTGTTCCCACTCGGTGCTTCAGACAACCTGATAAATTCCACATCATCCCGCCCAGTTGGAGGCAGAAGTGCTTCCTCAGTCCGATGCCCTGGGAACACAATGACCCATTGTACTTCATCTTTCTTTCCCCAGTCTACCTGGCAGGATAGTGCAGCAGGCAACTTTCCCTCTCCAAGTCTGTCTTTCTCTCCATCTGTACATCTACCCAGACCTCGCTTGTCATTTGATCTCAGCCAGCCAGACTCAGTCGAGGTGCCGCACAACTTCTTAGCTTCACCAGAACCTGAGGATGTCTCTCCAGCAAATGGTACATCACCACAGGGGGATTTAGACCAACAAAAGGGTGAGGAAGAATTTCCCTACAGTTCATTTCACAAGGATCCCAGCTTGAGTCTCGGCCAAGAGATGAGAGCAGAGCTGGAGATTGAAGAGACACTCCTGAATGAAGGTGTGGCCATGAACTGTGAGGGGCAGATAGTGGTGGAAGGTGATGATCAGGAGGAATTTTGGGGAAGAACCCAAGAGGTAAACAAGAGGAAGACCCTTGTTGCCAACCTGCCGCGGTCTGCAGCCTCAGCCAGGGATGACTTGGGCAACACCTCTTCTGATGATGATATGGAGCACTATTTTGACTTCTCGCGGACAATAGTTAGCTGTCCCTCATCAAAAGATCGTTCCAAGTCTCCCTCCTCTCCTTCCTCGCGGCCTATGGCTCAGCTTGATGGTGTAGACGACGGTACAGAGAGTGATGCGAGTATAGCAAACAGCGATGGTCAGAAAGTTGAGGGTTCTAGTCGAGCTCAGATGCAAGCCAAAAACCTAAACAATAAAAATGTCACTGAAACAGAAACTGCAAACAACTCACAGGCGGTTCAGAGTCCATTACCCGAAGCATCATCCAAGGATAAGCACACAGATTCGTCATCAGTCACCATCTCAGTTGCCAGCAGAAGAGCTACAGATAGTTCAACTCCTGATCTGCCTAAATCCTATGATGCCAATCCATTAAAGATGGACAATATGGGATCTGTTTCTTCACACATTTCCAGAAACTCTCCACTCAAAGAGCAAAGCTCTGACACTCCTTTGTTAAATCAGGAGACCGTGCTTCCTACTCCAGTTCATGATAGTCTGCCTAACTTACTCACAAAGGTGCCTGAGATCTCTTATTCAGAGGACTTACTCCAGAGTTCCAGTTTAGGTTTTGCCTCTGGGACACCTCTTGTTCTTGAGAGATGTGACACAAGTCCACGTTTATCTGAAATTGTTCCTGTGCTCGAAGGCGCACAGTCTGAAGCTCGTAAACCCCTGAACTCAGAGCCTGACAGCAGCCACTTTGTATCATCAACTGAGGGGTCTACCGTTTTAATGAATCATTTAACAGCTGATGCAATGGATCCCTCATTAGCTAATTCTGCTAATAACAGTCAGGGTACTCTGCTGGATCTTCTTCAGCCCTCCCCTTTAATTTCTGCAGATGTGCAGAACTCCTCTCAAGGCCTTGTAGACTCCCTGCAGATGTATTCCTGTTTACCAGGTTTCAGTCAGCCTCCCCTAACAAGCATCACACTTCAGCCAGTAACATCCGCGCAAGACGCAACAACCTTTTCATCCATGGAGCCTTTGTCTACTAAACTAACCACACTCGGTCCTGTTGAAGATGCGACGCAAACCCTGCTAAATGTGGCCACTCAAAACGATCAAGTGTTATCAGCTACGTCAGGCACTTGTCCCCCAGCAGGAACTAGTAGAACAGTCACTCTACCCATCTACTCCACACAAACACAGCCAGCGGGTTCAACAGCTGTTGCCATTGTTTCTTCCTCTGCACCAATATCATCTCTTTCTGGACTGACAACACAGTGTTCAGCTCCTCCAACGCTAGTCCACACAACCTCAGCCCCTGTGATCGTAAATGGTTACAGCTCTTCATCTGTGCAGAAGGAAGCTGCGTCTGGCCACACAATCTCCATCAACTTCTCTACACCCCGGCCAGCTTTAGAACCGCAACACCCAGTGGTTCCCCAGGCTTTACCTGGACATGCCATTCTGACTGTGAAGGAGGTTGGAGGTCCAAATGTAGATCCTACACCACATGTCCTGCTGGTGAACCGTCTCGGGCAGATCTTTGTGAAGAACCCAGAAAGTAACACTTTTCAGTTGCCCACTCCCACCTCCCCATCTTACAACTGTGTCACTCAGATCGCCAGCCTTTTGCAAAGCAATGCACTGTCAGCCACTCTAGCAGCAGCTGGTAATATGACTCCTCCACCCGCCGTGGCCAACATAGCAACAGCAGCTCCTCCAGCAGTTACACCCACAGCTCAGAATCCTACTACAATTACACAGCTGCTCACTCACAATAACAACGGGGCAGTGGCATCAGTTAATGTGAAGAAGCCAAGGAAGACTGCAAAAACATCCAAAAATGAAACTGTCCCAGAGTCTAAAAAATCTAAGAAAAAGAAGGATTCAAGTGCATCCAAGAAATCCAAGTCCTCCAAGCCCTCAGGGCAGCCTGCTCCATCAGCTGAGAATCCTCCCATGACTCCTGCTGAAAGTGCACAAGCAATTATCAACCAAGCCATGGCAAGTAACTACACCCCCAAGTGGAGTGGGCTTCGAACACTAAGCCCTGCCTCACTGGTTTTGCCACCTGGCCTACTTATTGAACCAGATCCCCCAGCATTGCCTCGCTCTCCATCACCAACACCAACACCAGCTCCGGCTCCAGCCCCGGCTCCAGCCCCGGCCCTGGCTCCGGCTCCTGCGCACCGCCCTCGCTCCCACGTCCGGATGAAGAGAGTGTCCTCACTTTCAGACCGTATCGTCACAAAGAAGTGTAAAGTTGACTTCATACAGCCGGAGCCCATGATCGAGGAGGAGAAGGTTCGCAGGCCCACCTTTGCAAGCATATCCAGCAGGGCGTCCGGAGTACGCATAAAGACCCCAACAGTGAAAGGAGTGCTGAACCTGGACGAGTTAAAGGAGGAGCATATAAGCGATACTGATAGCTCAGGGTAAGATTTTATTTGTTGTAAATAGAGCTGCAACCTCTGATTATTTTTAACATTATGTGAAAAATGGCATTTTATCTGATCTGGGTTAGAAACAGTAAACTGCATTAACATTGAGTGCATTTGGAAACAAATGGAAGAAAATTTATTTAGTGTTTTAAAAAAATGTTTTGTTTCTTACCTCTCTCAGATCAGAGCCTTTGGATTATATGTCTCGGGGCGAACAAGGCAAGCCTCATGCTTGGGAACCAGTGGGACACAGCACCCTGACTGACTGGAAGAAATACTCTGGTATTCTTGAATTTAAACTTCTTAATTAAATCATCACTGTGAATTGAAAAGTATTTGAGCTCAACAAGTTGTGCTTCGTTAGGTGCTGATTCTACTTCAGATGATGAAGCACCACCATCTGATGAGGATGAGGACGGTCCAACAAACAGAGAACAGCCACACTTGAAATTTGAGATAGCCAGCGATGATGGTTTCAGCGTAGAGGCAGACAGTATTGAGGGTAAGGCTGATACTTCATGATCAATACTTCATGCCCTTAAATAATCTGACAGAATTCAAGTTCTCAAAACAATGGAATTAATTTTATGCTGTTGTAGTTTTGTCACCACTTTTTTTCAATGCCTAATTTTCAATTTCCCCTTCAGTGGCTTGGAAAGCAGTGATAGACGGGGTGCAGGAGGCACGAGCTATAGCAAGGTTGAGACCTCTGACCTTTCAGAGGATCACCGGTGTCCGTATGCTGGGTCTGGTCCATGATGCTGTTGTGTTCTTGTTGGAGCAACTTGAAGGTGCCCATCGCTGTCAACGGCACGCCTTCCGTTTCTTCAAGCAGTTCAGCCAGGAGGATGATCTTCCCGTCAATCCCAGTGGCTGTGCGCGCTCTGAGCTGTACCTTCGGTATGTAGACCAATTACTGTTACACTAATGAATCTTAAATATATCAAGTTGTTCTGGTAAACAGTGTTATCCTTAAATAGCACACCGAAAAGGCAGCAGGCACAGAAATCATTTTGATACATTTTCATTCTTTCGTTAATTCTTCTTATGGATCTTGACTCTTTACTAAACCTATTATCTAATCCTTTTTTCAAAATTTGGGTGGAAAAGTACAGATGATGGAGGATTACAAATGTTAAATTTGGATGTTTTTGTGTCCATAACTAACTAGACCTGATACCATTTTCTCTTTTTTCCTAACAGGAAGTCCACATTTGACATCTTTAATTTCCTGGCTTCTCAGCATAGACAGCTTCCTGACATTGGACCTTATGATGATGAGGAAGATGAGATTCTTTTGAAGTCCACAAGGTCAGGCTTCACACAGTCGTAGCTGTTTCCTGGGTTAAATGGAGTCCTAATACTTCAAAAAGCACTTTGCAGTTTCATTATTCACAACCTACTTCTGAGTCATATTGGTTCTGCAAATTTGGTACAGAAACACGAGTGGTAAACTTATAGGTGAAAGGTCGAAAGTTGTTTATATATTTTAAATTTAGATATTTAAACTATTCAGGCCATTTTGTTTAAAAAATGTTACAAAATAATATTTTCTGGATGTTTTTGGTGTATCATTGTCTGCTCTCTCTCTCTCTCTCTCTCTCTCTCTCTCTCTCTCTCTCTCTCTCTCTCTCTCTCTCTCTCTCAGGCGGGCCACTAGTTTGGAGTTGCCCATGGCCATGCGCTTCAGACATCTGGAGAGGACTTCCAAGGAGGCTGTAGGCGTGTACAGGTCAGCACAGAACTACATTTGCAAATTCCATGTAATGCTTAAAAATCAGCACAGCCATGTCCGGTTTGTAACTTGTTCGTTGGGCACAATTAAATTACAAAACCCCTTTTAAAATTTTCCAAACAGACACTTTGTGACGGTTGTGGTCAAAGTGACTCAAACAAGAAGTTGTAGTCATGTCTTTTTGGAACCTTCTGGTGACAATAGCACATCAGTGCAAGAGGTTTTAATCAAAGAGAGAAGGGAAAGCTGTACATTTAAAGCTTTTTATTTACAGTTTTACAGATCAGTGCTTTAGCTCATCCTGCCTGCTTAGGAATGGAAGAAAGCAATTGTCAGACTGACATACTGTGTAAGAGATCTGTGGCAGTTTATGTCAAAAGCTCAACTCCAACAGGACCTAATGAGTAACATTCTGGAGGCGATCCAAATGCGCCATATTGTAGATGAGCGAACCAACAGACTATTAAAATAATGAAAGACTTAAACAATTGAGCGCTGATGTTAACAGTGTACAGCCGTCACTATTTCATCATCCTGCTTTAATGGATGCAGCATGATTATTTTGTTTAGATAATGTCTCTGGAATCTCTGAATGACTACAATATTCTATTGTTGAGATGGTGCAGCTAACTTAGAACAGCTGTTTCCCAGATGTGTTTCCATTACTTGGTGATTGCAGAAAATAGACAAAACAACTTTTAAGTTGTTTGCTGACCCCCCCCCCCCCTTTTTTTTTTTTTACAATGTTTATCAGATATGATGTATTTGTTGGTGCAGTAGCCCTCTGTTTTGGATTTTATTGATACAATTATGGATAATAATCACAGGATCACTGTTGGCCTCTTGAGCATACAGAAAAACAAGCATGTCTGAGTTAACCAGTACTGAATTTTGGTGTCTCTGTTGCAGGTCTGCCATCCACGGGCGCGGTCTGTTCTGCAAGAGGAACATTGAAGCAGGGGAGATGGTTATTGAGTATGCAGGCATCGTCATTCGAGCAGTGCTCACTGATAAAAGGGAGAAGTACTATGACGGCAAGGTAGGTTGGGTTTCTGTTTCTGTAATGGTTTTCATTCTGATGTAGGTCAGTAATTGAGGGCTAAAGTTTAGTAAGGTCAAAGGATATGTCAATAGGTTTCATTTTTTGCCTTTACAGGGTATTGGGTGTTACATGTTCCGCATTGATGACTTTGATGTGGTGGATGCAACCATGCACGGCAACGCAGCAAGATTCATTAACCACTCCTGTGAACCCAACTGCTACTCGCGTGTGATCAACGTGGAGGGCCGGAAGCACATCGTTATCTTTGCTCTTCGAAAGATCTACAGAGGGGAGGAGCTCACTTATGACTACAAGTTCCCCATTGAAGATGCCAGCAACAAACTCAATTGTAACTGTGGGGCCCGGCGCTGCCGCCGTTTCCTCAACTGAGGCATCCCTCGTATGAAAAGGAGAGGATCCTGTTTACTAGTAGGCCTTAACTTAAGGTGGCACTGGATTGGGCCTGGGGAGGACATGGGCAAGTCCGCACAGCAGGGGAATTAGCCACTATGAGACCGGTCAGGAATATTTGGCGGTTCAGAAGTGATATGTGTGGACATTAAATCGATCGGAGTAGAAGAAGAAGAAGAACCTGCACAGAAAATGCATTAACTTTCTGAAAAGTTTCTTGCCTGATATAAGTTCACCAGGTATTTCTGCCTGCGAAGAGCTCAGATGTACAGCTGTCACAGCGGTTAATTTAGAGGAAGTGGTTTATGTGTACCAGACAACAGACTTTTAAACCGGATGTTCAAAACGTAGGGGTTTCCTGGATCAGTATGGATAACACCAACAGAATTTCTTCACACGTCAAGCCTTATCTGTTTGAATCATGTTTGTGGGGTGGGTGGTATATCTGTCTTTAGTACACTTGTAATCATGCTCCATCCTCCAGTGATGGGTACATTATAGCCCCATCTGTGTAGTGGTGCAGTCAGTTCTTGAGCCATACATTTACCCAAACCTTTCTTTGTGTCTTTTATCTTACATTTAACACTTCACACGTTGTTGATATTTGTTCTTTTTAGACTTTTTTTTCCTTTTTGTGAATAACAAAACAACCATGGTGCTAAGCTTTCAACGGTCTTTAAAGTCATTAGTTGGACTAAGGTGTCCTGCAAATCAGGAATTGTTTAGCTGTTGATTCACCCTGCTGAGACCATTTCTCTTAAATTTATGCACTCAAGCAGTAATCTTGCCGTCATTGGAAAGTTTCACACTTCAGATCGTACATCTGCTGTTTTTCACCTGCTCGTTCCGTTTTGAGTTTAAAGTAGGTTACTGCCATCTAACGGCTTCAGTCAGTGTCATATTTATAAAGACAGAAACGTGTCTTTTAAGACATGTTTTTTTTTCTTTTTCTTGATGTACAGTGTATGTAGCAAACACTACCCAAGCCAAAAGTGAAGAGTTGTGGTGAATATCGTTTTTTTAAATATATATTTTAGTACTCTCATGGCAGATGCTCAATACCTATTGCAATAAGACGTCGCTGCCCTACAGCTGCACATAAATAACCATCAAACATACAAACTATTGTCATCTTTGTGAAACTCGTTACAGTTTATCTCTTAATCAGGGAGAGCACTGGTATAAAGCATAGCCACTGAGTGTGTTTGTATTCAGCTCATGCACCAGGCTTGTTGAGACTTTGTAGACGTTGCTGTTGCAGAAAACATTGAGTCTCAAGTGGAGCTGAGAATGCACTCAGCACCTTAAAATAATGTTTAATGTTGTTCTTAGTCGATGTTCTGCGCTGTCATTGATGAGGCTTATCTAATTCACACACTGTTCAAATTGGTAGTTCTATTTATTCGTGTTTAGATTTCTATTTTTAACGGTAAAAGGTTGTGCTTTGTATAAACGGTGGCAGTCTAGTGTATTAGAGGACCTCCCCCATTTGTACCTTTTTTTTTGTTTTGTTTACGAATGATGTCCTTTTGTTTCGGTAATTTACTTGAATTTTCATTTGGGGCAGTTGTGTCATGCATTTAAGCCTTTATGACAGAAATTGTTCTAAAGCAGGTATTTTTAAAGAATCATTTTTATTTTATTTTTTGTTATGGTAGATTTACTGACGTCTTAGAATCAGCCACAGGAGTAAAGTGAGCACTGTTTGCCTCCCCAGGCCCATGATCATCTGTCCCCCCCCCCCAACCTTTTTCTTTTCAGACTGATTAGAGCAAGTTTCCATCATGTTTTGTCCTGATTTTATTCCCCCTTTCCTTCTTGCATGTCCAATCACTGGGATGGAGCCCAGATTAACTTGTGTCAATCACCTGTCTGACAACAAGAGCAGAGTCACTCCCAACTCCTTGCAAGGATTCTACCTCAGCTGTTTACACAGATGTTTGGGAATACTGATGCAAAAAGAGAGGATGATAATTTAAGTGTAGGTTGGTTTTAATGTCCTGCAGAGCTGGTGTGTGTGCGTGCGTGCATGCGTGTGTGAGTCATGTTGGGTGTGTATGTTTGTAATGAAGGATGCAAAGCACTAGTCAAAACCTTAAGTTATCATGACCATCTCTCCCAGAATCTGTTAAGAAAGCTGTATGTTATATATACACATATATAAAAATAAATATATATATATAAATATATAGTAGGGTTATTTTAAAGTAAGTGTAAAAGACATACAAATGAGAAAATATGTGATCTTTAAATTTACGTCTTTGTTACCATGTACAAATAAACCTTGAGTTTGTAAATATTTGTATACATATTTCTAAACCTGTTTAATTTTTCTATGCACTTTTTTTATTTATAATGTTATTTGCTTAATAAAGATGTTAAGATGTTTGAACAAATCTTTTTTTTTAATTATGAATCAGAAAACAAACTGGTAATATGATCCGATAATTAACTGCAATGCAAAAAACAAAATGATTGTTGGTTTATTAGTTGTAACTCTTCACAAACAATGAGGCAAGAACAGATTTAAACTGTGGGATATTTAGTTGGATTAAAAAAAAGGAAGAAAAGGAGCAGTTCGTTGAAGAAACGTGAGAAAATATCAGCTTGATATGTTCACTAATAAAAGCACAAGAAAGTGTCTGCTGGCAGTTCCGCTTATTTTGTCAGCATGATGTAAGAACCTTGTTCCACCTACAGCGCCGAGCTTCTAACTGGTGCTAGAGTAGCTGCCAGTTAAGTCCTTTTATTATGTGTTATCCCAGCAATCAGGTAGTTTTGCACATTTCCGTAACACTCAAGAGACGAATTAAAGGTGCAATATGTCAAAATCATCCACCTGTGAAATTGCTACTCAAAATAGGTAGGGGCACAGCGTACCACCAGTGTCACCGCTAGCTAGCTTCATGCAGCGGCTTCGACCTTGGACTCTTGCTCTGGGGGACAACAAAATCAAGGCGGGGATGGGAGACACATGAGGGGTTGTGCTCCGAGTCAGCGCCCTGCTCTGCCAGAGGACTACTCTGCCATTGTGAGAAAAGAATGGGCTGTTGCTAGCTGGTTAGCATGCTAACTCCAGTAGATATCTGCAACACAGTTCATTTGACGTTGTTGACATTACTTTAAAAAACTGGCATTTCTTCACAGTTTGCTGATAAATTTAGTTAATCTTTGAATGTTTCAATCTATTTTTTATTTTTACATACTGAAAGCTACCTTTAAGAAAAGAGCGGTCAAACTAGGAACTTCCAAGCGGAGTTAGCCTGAATTATAGGCCCTCATCCACTGATGTCCCTTGCTAGGTGTCAAATTTATCTTGTGGGCTTATTTTGTAAAGCTAAAGATTTCTATTTACTACATTGCAATTGTAGACACTGGATGTTGTCTTCTTTAAGGAACCAACTGAAACCACTTTTGACTTTTTATGCATTTATTTTCGGCCCTGCAGTGGCCTCTCAGTTACACGCTGACATGACTCATTATCATCATCAGCTGTCCCATGTCGGCATATTTAACTCATGAGACAGATGCCCAGCGAGCTGGGACTGGATCCAAAGCCACCATCCCCCCACCAACTCCAAACCTGCCATGATGAGCCAAGGAAATGTCCCGGTCCCCTTGTCTTCTGTGCTGCTGTTCCGGACGGAACTGCGTATCAACTCTCGGTTCAGCTGCATCATTCTTAGAGGTGGGACGCTGGACAATGGAGTGCTACTGGATGATGCCGACACTGATGTCGTTTCTAAGTATGTTGCCGTTCGCCGAAATGCTCATGGGTAAGTCTGAATTAGTGAGTTTACACTGTAGAAGTACTGGCATTTGTAGAACATGTCATTTCAACCATTTCTTGGAGTAACTTGAGGTTTTGATGTTAGTGATGATTCAGTCCGATTGCCTGCATATGTCTTCATGGCGGATTGCATTTAACGCCGACGGAACTTCGGACATTTTTTGAAAATTAAATGACGTTAGTTCAGAGTGGACAGTTGCAGAAGTAGTATTCCGCGTTATGATGTTGGTTGGATCAGCAGTGCAGCTTCCAGGATTTATTCATCTGTAACATGAAACTGAAAGTGAATATCTGGGTTTTCTTCAGGGCACCATCGTGGGGCTTTTGGATAAACGGATATTGTTCACAGTGTTTTGACATTTTCCTACGGGGCCCTGGAGGTGACGTGGATGTGTTTTTGTTTTTTGTTTTTACTCGCGCGCGCCAGTTGCTATCTCGCACAAGTGAGATAGCAACTTGCGCGCGCTAGAAAGTAATCCACATAGACATAATATACATATACGTATGGTATACGTATATTATGTCTATATAACATAACATAACATAATATCATGTCGTATTATACGTATACGTATATTATGTCTATGGTAATTCATGCGCCTTTTGACGTAATTAAACAGTCCTAGTCGGTGAAATGCAGGCCTATTATCATGGATCGAGATCATCTCATAATTTTGATTAATTAATTTATTAAAGTGTCTTCTTCTTCTTCTTCTTCTTCTTCTTCTTCTTCTTCTTCTTCTTCTTATTATTATTATTATTATTATTATTATTATTATTATTGTTATTATTATGTAACGGTATGAGGTACATGTAACAGGAATTTTGATGATCCATGATGAGTGTCCAGGTGTAGGTTTTATTAGCTATTATGCCAGCCAGGATGATGGAGGAGTTGTCAAGGTTAATAGTAGTTTGGTTATAATTAATTTATGAAATAACGTTGCAGCAATGACGACTGGCAGTAAGTAAAAACAACTGACAATGGATGCAGGTACATATAGTATCATATTCACGTGAAAGTTGTGACAGAAAACCCAAATTTACTGAAATACCTTCAATTTTCCACGACATTCTCACACGGACCACATTCTCTCTGCTTTCACAGTAACACTAAACACGTTTGTTGTGTTCTGTTATTATATACAACATGGCGACTACCATGTACGATATGACGCTGCTACTGAGAACCATGTTGCATTAAAGGTTGTTGAGGTAAACGGCACTAGATCATAATTCCAGCATCCCATCATTGTTGAGTTAACTCCACAAAGATCACTTCATTCAATGATTCAAGCCAGAGCGCCAGTGCATCTCGCGAGTGTGATTTGCTATCTCGTGAGTGTTTTAAAGAAAAAATAACTAACAAAATATTCAGACGGATCAATTGACAATGAGAATAAGCATTAGTTGCAGCCCAAAACAGCCCAGTTTTAGGAGCTGGTGCACCACTTAATTGAAAAGCACTGTGAATGAACGGTGACCTTCAGAGGTGTTCAAACTGTAAACGATGTGCTTGTTTCCACAGGGAAGGATTGTTTAATTTGCCCAAAACCGACAGTCAGGACGAAAGAAGGCGATGACGTTGTTCTTCAGTGCCATGCACATCCCATGGTTGACTTATCTTCCTACACCGTGGACGTGAAGAGAACTGGCCGCAAAGGTGTGGTGCATGCATATCGACATGGACACGACCTTCCTCACGACCAGATGGAGGAGTACATAAACAGGACGACGCTCATCCATGACGACCTGAGCAGAGGGCTCGTGACACTGCGGATCTCTTCAGTGAAGCAGTCTGACAGTGGTGCATACAAAATCTATTTCCCAAAAACCAAGTGCAGTTTCATTATGAACATCACTGTTGGTAAGCATTCAGAGATTAATACTGTACAGATCGATGTATAAAATGATGGAATGAGTCTTCTTCCCCACTTCGAAAGCCTCTGCAGTAGCCACAGGTGTTTTCCGGCTCCTGATCGGCTGTGACGGAGGCACAACATGCACTACATACATGTTCAAGTTGAGGACACTGGTGTGTTGACAATTCCCATCCGTCTCCTGTTCAATAGTGCTTAAACAAGTGAGAGCAGTTGTTGTATAAGAGTGAGTGGTGCATGCTCTTTGGTATGGACGTTCACTTTGCTTAGCTTTGCTCTTGAAGTACAAAATGATGAACTGGAACAAAATAATGTAGACATAATACACAAGCATGATAAGCACAGTAGACATAGCAAAGGCTATCGCTCTCTATTGCTTGAATCTGACACATACAGCAGGCTACACCTGTTTTCCATTCCTGCAAATGGATGTGAAATGATGAAAACGCCCATCATCATGTGTCGTTTCCTTGTGAGAAACACACATCCGCCAGATTATTTCGCCCACTGACACAGACATCAGAGACGAGGCGTCTCTCTTACCACAGGCTGGCCAAGATAACACTTTAACAGTCAGATCTGATGTGGAGGGTGAAGCCGGCGTGTCTCTCCTTAACCCTTAACTGACCAAAAAACACTGTCCAGAGACACAACCGCTGTGCATGCAGAGCCTGCACGTCACGCACCAGCAACAATGAGAGGTAATGACATGAGACTGATTTCTCTAGTAGATAAGTCATGGAAAATGAGAAGTGTTTGAGTTTTCCTGTCATTCAAAGCGGCAGAACCACTGTGGCAGAGCGTCTTTGAGTTCATTTGCTGTGCGTGACAGTGGACGCACTACCCATCTGCACATCGCAATCATCGCCATCATTAGCGCAAACGGGTCGGAGTGATCGATAAATTACTGCATCACCTTTGAGCCCCTCCTTCTTCTCAACTTTGTCCGATATTCTTTCAGGTGCTGCAAAGACAGAGCCTGTCTGGCTCATTGTCACTGCCAGTGTCAGTGGCGCTGTCGTCATAGCTGCTGCTGTTGCTGTTTCTATCCTGGTGAAACAAGGAAAGATCCGTAAGTTCCAAGCTTTTACTCTACAGCATTTCATCAGTGGTAAAAGCACATTTACTCAAATGCTCCACATAAAGGGCCACCGTGTAGTAGTAAAGGGGGATCTATTGGCAGAAATGGAATACAAGATTATTCATGTTTTCAGTTTCATTTTTATACGCTAGACCACAGTGCAGTCCAGAGTGGACGAACCAAAACAGAGAGGGACTTTCTCAGAGGATGAGTCTGGGAATTTATGTGCAACTTCCCCTCAGGATGCCTTTTAAATCCTACACACGGGAGCTTTATGTCATTTTGAGGTCATTTTCTTGGTTACTTATGTTTGATCCTGTTTTGTGCAGCTTCCTCTTTAAACAAGCCAAGTAAACCAAAAGAGGAAGGGAAAAAAGCTTAGACAACAGCTCAGCCTTAGGGATGACACACAGGGCATTCATCTTCAGAATCAAGTGGAGACCTCTGTAAATGAGTAGCAAATAGCACATTGTGTTTTATTTAGGTTTTACATAGCAGTATTTAAAACTATCTCTGCCCAGAGGAGCACGTTTGATGCATGAGTATTCATTTAATCACATCAGACTGAATTTTACTTAAAGGTGCAATTAAAAGAATTGGCTATCTGACTATTTAATACTCCGAACGAAAAGGCTGCAGCATATCACCGCTAACTGCTGCTAACTGTAGCTGGCATTAGCTAGTAAGTTAACAGTAAGTAGCTGTAAGTAAGTAACTGTAAGTAACAGTTAACCATTCAGCTGGCGATTGTGTGACTCTGGCGTTATGTGACAACCCGGATTGTGAGCTCAGAGCACCAGGGAGGGGTTGGTGTTGTTTAGTATCAGACGATCACATCTTTAGGTACAGTGCTAGCTGGTTAGCAAGCTAACCTAAATAGATGTCCCTGCAACACAATACATGGACGTCTACAACAGAATGTTGAATAAAAACTGTTATTTATTTATATTCTGTTGTTATTTTTTTATGTTTTATACAAAAATTCTTCCATATTACACCTTGAAGTATACAGGACTTGTGTAGGAGCCATTTGTGCATGTGTGTTTAGTTTTGACCACTAGGGGAGTTTGGTTTGTGTCAGTGATTGCAGATGAGCACCAGGTGTGTATATATAGGTCATTGTAGGTTAGTTTTGGGTAGTAGGTGAAGGGAGCGCACGATTTCTACCGTGAAACCATCATTAAGCCACCAGACAAGAAATACCACCATATAACTCACAGTTCTAAAATGTAAGTAACAGTATTCATGTGAAACTTGCAATAAACAGCAACAAAGAAACACTAAGAAAACTCTTATTTCTGTTTGATGGACACGCGTCAAGAATCCGCCTCTCACCTACCAAGTGACTGAATTGGACAGTCACTACAACTTGTATTAAAGTATTTTCACGTCATGGTAATGGTGCTGCTGGCTTTATAAAGACATTTGTGGACAGCAAATCCATATTTTGTTCATTGACTTCTAATTGAATCCAAAACTAACACAATTATTTAATTTATTCAAGCACATGAGGAGTGCTGGATCATGTTATGCACAGTGGTGCATTGCTTTGAACGTCTGATTTAGCACTCATTTGCCATTGTCACATCAGACAATATCATTAATACTGCGATGATGATACCTAGAATGTCATATCACTGTCCGGCTCCACTACCTACCTTCTTAGCCATACACACAAACTGTCTGAAGTTGTTGCTTAATGTTTGTCACAAACATGTTTCCATATTTTCACAGAGAATTTCAAGAAGATGCTCTGGAAAAGGAAGGGGGGAGAAGCAGAGACGCCGCGAAGCAGTGATGACACCACTGCAGAAAGTGGCCTTAGAGAAGGTTGATACTCAGAGATGATTAAAAAAATGGACCGTTTATAAAATAATAATAACTCAAAACCGATTTTTTCTTTGGCTGTTCACATTACCTCTTTAAATGCGGCCTGTCTACGGATTGCTGTGTGAACAGCTCACGCTCCTGAAGTGACCCGCATGCGCAGCTGACCATTGATGACATCACGCCACAGCGGTGTTTACGGAAGCGAACATGGCAACGGCAACCGGTAACGTGGGACTGTATGGCTTAATGCTAAAAACAGTGTGTCCCCCCCCCAAATATTTATGAGGTCTAAAACCTCACTGTCCCTCCACTGGCCGCCTGCTTCACTGCTGTCCTCCATGTATGTTTTGATTATGCCTGTGGCACACTTTTTTTTCAATCAACTTTATTTGTCATTCATTTACAAAACAATGCAGCGCGGGTCAGAATGACGTCAAAGTCGCATTAAATGCGACCTGGCTGTTCAGATTGCGGTCGCATTCAAAAAAATCCGATACGTATCAGATTCAGTACCACATTTAATTTTTCAGATTCAATGTGACTTGTGCTGTTCACACTGTCAAAAGCAAATCAGATATGGGTCACATATGAGCGAAAAAATCGGATTCAGGTCACTTGTAACTGCGGTGTGAACGTAGCCTAATACAGTCACCCAACAGAACATAGAACAACAACTACTGATAATTACTACTTTTTAAAGATGATTGGGGATTCATAGTAGTATTATTACTCTTGCTAACTGAGCTTATCATTGCTATCATACTGGTTTTCAAAATGTATGTACTGTATATAAGATTAACTTGATTTCTAATTATTTATTGCACACCCACAGTGAGGTGACAAAGTTATTCCGGTTTTCTCTTTTTTTATTTTATTTTTTTTAATTTATTTTTTTACTTTAAGTCTTTTTACTTGAGTCAGCACTAACACCAAAGAAATCAGTGTTTAAAGCTGTATGGGGAGGATGAAGTAATGCGTGGGAGTTCTGAGTGATGGGCGGGTGTGTTGCAGGGAGGGATGCATGTGCTGATCTGGCATCTATGAGATCACTCTTCAGTACGTTGTTGGTTGCCAATACAAAGTAATGTTGAACAAATTAATCTCATTAAGTTAATAAACTTATTTATAAAATTT
>CAEMYA010000161.1:5332013-5346870 GCA_903131615.1 Diplodus sargus
ATGTCAAATGTTGCCAAAGAGCACTCATGAACTTCATAACCTGGCAGTGAGACAGCCTGTAGGCCCTCGCGGACTCAGAGTTTGTGAGTGTGAGAGGGCCACGGTCCAAAACAGTTCCTAAAATATAACTTGAGAGCTGAAGGACGCAAAGGGATTCATTCCAAATCTTGATCTATTTCCCAGGAGTCGGAAATGAGTTATTTCAGATTTTTTTCTTTAAAGAGCCACAGAAGACTTTTTACAGTTGTTTTCACCATCACAGTAGTTCTTAACTTTCCTGCATCAAACTGCTTTCCCTACATTATCCTTTTGTAACTACTGTTCAGTTTTATACGCAGCCGTTACCACCGTTTGTTTGTGGATTCCTGTAAATACTATTTGCAGCACCGTTGGACTTCTGGATGAATGTGGATGAGTGCTACACGTCCATCTGACTCGGTCTGAGTTTGGCGAGAGCAGCGATAGCATCGTTGCGCTCCATAAGTCGGAACATCTTGGCCAGGTGTCCTACTGTCCACTCCGGGTGCCGGCTGGTGACCCCCTCCAGCACGGCTTTCAGGGGGCTCTTACTGTCCTTCATGGAGTAGCTGTAAGTAATCCAGGTGGAGGGGAAGGAGCAATGAGAGGCCAGATGTTTAGTGTTCTTTACCCCGTGGCTTTCCGGATCCAACAAAATCACCAGCTCCTCCAGAACATCCAGGTTGTCCAGCACTGTCTGTAAAGGTGCTGACAGAATGGCGGGACCTACAGAGGGAACATGTGGGAGAAGGCAAATACATTCCTTGTCTATTTTTGTCTGTTTTTAATCAGTTGATTTTTGGTTCGGCGCCTGACGCACCAGATGGGTCACTCATTCTTTTTAACCAGAGCTCAATAGCTGGTCCAAGAAATACAACAATGGGCCCAGCAGCCAGTCGACACTGTCTGAGCACCACAAGGCGAAATTTATTTACATTACCATCTGACAGCGCATCAAGATAATCAACCACCCCAAAACATTTCCGCCATGAAAAAGGAGGTGCTAATAACACAGGAGGTGGTTAGGAAAAGACGCTAAAATCCCAACTCAGACGTTTGGTTGTACAAAGTTCATTTAGAGATGACAGTATAATTTCCACTCACTCAGAACGTCCTCCAGCAGATCACCGTTATCAGGCCGAGCAGAGAGAGAAGAGAACCCAGCATTGATGTACGACGATCTTCTGTTATAAGCCAACCCTGTGCCCTGACCTGTGTTGAACCCCGTGCACAAGAGACACATAATCAATATCGTCTATGCATTGTTGACTTCTTTCACATTTATGCACACTCATAGTTGTTGCCTTTGTTTTCAATGGGCAAACCTCTTTTCCGCTTTGTGTAGATAAGAACAGCAGACAGCACAACCAGCGTGATGGAAATTAGGATAACCAGTGGTACTGCCCCTGCAAAAGTAGCAAAATGTCAAGGGTAAATTTAGACTACGGAGAAATGTGTTCTTGTTCCATAATAGAGCAGAAGCGTGAGACTGAGGGGGAAAAGAGGGCAGAGGAGGGCCTATGAAGACAATAATACAATAATGATATATTGAGATGTTAAAATAACTACAATAAAAACAAGCTTAACAAATAGAATTTTAAAAAAGCACAGCAGTTAGGAGAAGGCCCTACAATAAGAGAACGTTTTTAAGTGATGGTTTAAAGGTGGACACAGACATGGCTAATCTGAGATAGCAGAGTGAGTAGCCGTAGGTGCGGGAAGGGGCCTGTGGAGAGGGCCAGCATTATCAAGTGCATACTTACAGTGTAGAGGGTTAGGGTGTTCAGGGAGCAAAGGTGTATTAGAGGCTTTGTTTGTCTGAATCTGAAATGACAACAGAGCGAACTGACTTTGGACAGCCATGCAGTGGAGGAAAGCGTCTTTGCTGGCATATTCTTAGCCAATTATTTTTGCTAAGAAGAAAAATGTATATTTGGGTTTTTTGAAGAGCAACAGTGTGCAGTTTTCTGCATCTTAATGTGCAATACTGTAAATATTTTTGTGTCTAGTTTTTTCTTTCTTATTGACTTTGTTTGAATTGTTTCAACTGCTCTTTTACTTATCTCTCTCTCTCTCTCTCTCTCTCTCTCTCTCTCTCTCTCTCTATATATATATATATATATATATATATATATATATATATTAATGATATATTTGTTCTAGTTTCAATTGATGCTGTCTGTGTTTGTCATCCCCTTTGCTACTGTAATATTGCATATGTCCCCATTGTGGGACAAATGAAGGATGACCTTATGTCATCTAATTTTTTTTATTTCATTATATATTTATGGTATTCTGCACCCTTAAGGTTTTAAAAATAGACAAAGTCGATGAGTCAAACCATGATATTTGGGGAACTTTTTGCAAGTGGGTTCATTTCCTCATAAGCATTGACGTATAGGCAGATAATTTCCTGTGTTGAGCCACAGGAAGAATATCTTCCCTCGATATCTAGATAAGTTACCGTAGAAAATTCTGAGACATTCTGAGGTGTTGTTGTTGTTGTTGTTGTTGTCGTCGTCGTCGACAACGATTCCTGACAAGAATGAGATCATGTTTCAAAGAAAATCATCAGTAGTAAGAGTAAAAATGAATAGATTAAAAAAAAAAAAAAAAAAAAAAAAAAAAAACAGTAGTAAAACATAAAGCGCAGGACAGCTCAGTCTACTCACGTCGTTTGGAACTTCGTCCGTATGGTCCCTATATAAATAAATAAATGATTAATAAATAAGCAGGGGGAAAGGTATGCTTCCACTTCAGCAACAAACGTGCTTTACTCGATCAATAAAACCATTCCGGACTATTTGAAGTGCCTTTTCCCCCCTAGTTCTTACATGACACTGTGTTTCACCGAGGTTAGTGAGCAGAACTTGCCCATCTTTGTCTGACGGATCCGTGTGTACTGAGCTCACCTTGTGCACTGCGTGTCGGTGGTCGGGCTGCAGGGGCTGACGACGCTGTGTCCGGGCTGACAGGAGCCGCACGGCGCACAGTACGGCCAGGTGCCCGGGTTGTACGTGTTGGCTTTGCACGCTCTGAAGGGGGGCTCGTGTCGCCCCCCGTTGTCATTGAAGCCACAGTTAGGGCTCACTTCATATCCTGAAGCACAAGAAAATAACACAGAAATATAACCGTGTGGCTTTGTATAATATAACAATAATATGAATATGAATATGAATATGAATATGAATGACCTACCTGCCTTAAAGGCACATGGCACACAATGTGAGTGTTGCCAGCGAGTTTTCAGATCGACGCACTTTCGAGAGTAGCCCATCATTGCTCCAACTGCGCTCCTGTGCAAAAGTTGCGGGTACCTACTCTGCACCATAGAGCGCCACCGACTCCGCCCTCCCCTCACGTAACTGCCTTTGGGTATAACACCCCCAAAAGTTAAACAGCTCAGACCTTGCGGGCGTTAACAAATAACCTCTCGCATGTTTAGTTATATGTTCTCGTGTTTATTTCATTCGCGCGGGGACTGAAAGTCAAATAAAAAGTCTCAACATTGCAAAATAAAAAAAATAAATTAATTAAAAAACACCTCTGTTCCAGTTGTTTTCGTACTGCTGTGGTTGTTGTTGTTGTCCATTTTTTGTGTGTGTGTTCCTTAAAGAAATCCTGCGTCGACTACTAAGTCCTCCACCGGTGCAGTTAGTCACTGTGATTTGAAAAATTACGCACACAAGAAGCTCACGCTTTGAAACACAATCTTGATAGGAAAATAAGACGAAGAAGAAGAAGAAGAAGAAGAAGAAGAAGAAGAAGAAGAAGAAGAAAAGGAAGAAGAAGAAGAAGAAGAAAGAAAGAAAGAAAGAAAGAAAGAAAGAAACCTTCTACGTGTCATCCATCCGACGGCCTCAGGTGGGTGGGGAGGCAGAGTCAATTATGGTAGAATTTCTCTAGAAAGCCAGGCGGATGATGAACTAGACAGACTTAAAGAGCGCGGCCGGAACTGGGCTATAAACAGCATTCCAGATAAATGAAGGCCAGGGTGGGCAGGTGTGCCGAGAAGGCCAGATGACGACATTAGTGATGCAGTCCAGCAAAAATCTGCCATAGACTTACTTTTTGAGAACCGTTTTAGGAAGAACTGAACTGCCAGGAAATTATGACTTTATTATCAATATAATAATAATAATAATAATAATAATAATAATAATTATAATAATAATAATGATAATGATGATGATAATATTAATAATAATAATCATCATCATCATCTTTATTATTATTATTATTATTATTATTATTATTATCATTATTATTATTTACATTTGATTATGTTTTACTTGCACCTGCATTTCTTGAATACCACATTAAAGGAGAACTTCGGTCAATTTCAACATCAGCTTTATTGCTCAAGCTACCCTCGACTTGCCAGCACCGAAAACGCGAACACTTTTGGTCCACCCCTTACAGGGCTCCTTGAACGGAGAGTTAGCATTGACAGCTAACAGCGTGGGGTCATGTCTTTACACTGTGTTTTAAACATCTGAACATGCTCCAAATATCACCCCAAAAGCTATGCAACATCAGCAGACACCTTACAACACAGCACTGTAGTGTGTATGGCTCAAAATGAATAAAACATTTGTTAAAACAGTGTGTTTGTGCAAGCAGCTACTTACCGGCTTGTTTACATCTCGTCTTCCCGTAGTCCAAACTAGTCAATCCGTCGAGCGTGCGCTTAGTCCCTCGCTGGCAGAGATGGAAACTTTTGCAGACAGAAATAGTATTCCAGCATTTTCGTTTTTCTGTTCATAACGTATATGTCCATGGTACAGCCTGTCATGAGTCTACTCGCTCTGCACCGAGAGGCCCTCCAAACGAAACATTCCTTTGTGGAAACACACATGTATCGCACCGTTTTGTCCACATGGATCCTGAAAACGCACTTTTTTGAAACCGGGTCTCAGGGGGGAAACATCTGACGGCAAATCCGCATACTTTCCGAAACGATGACGCCATCGCCCCACCCCTCGACCTCTTGCCTCTGACCTCTGAACCCCGCGACGTCTCATAACAACAACAACAACAATGGTGGACTACTGCTTGTGTTCGTGTGTCTTGCAACCTACTCGCCTTGTAGTTGAGTGTGAGTCGCAGCAGCAGTTTGACCTCATTATCGGTCCACACAAACGCTTCTGGTTTCCTTGCACTAGCCATTTTCTTGTTGCAGAGAGGAGAGCAGAGCTCTTTCGTTCTCAAGTGCAAGTAACTCCTCATCTGTAAACTCTGGTTCGAACAAATATGGTCTACCGTCTAATTCAAAAGGTTCGTCGTCGATGTCTTCCACTTCGATATCAGACAAGCTCTCCATCGTGACCATTTAGGAAACAGCTTCGATCGCCACTGACGAGTCTCCTCTCTGTACGAGCTACGATCATGCGCAGCCAAGCTAGCTCTCAGTGCAGAGCGAGTGGACTCATGACAGGCTATTGTAAGGCTCATGGCTCATGACAGGCTGTAACATGGACATGTACGTTATGAACAAAAAAAAGAAAATGCTGGAATACGTTTCTGTCTGCAAAAGTTTCCATCTCTGCCAGTGAGGGAGTCAGCGCACGCTCGACGGATTTACTAGTTTGGACTACGGGAAGACGGGATGTAAAAAAACCGGTAAGTAGCTGCTTGCACAAACACACTGTTTTAACCACTTTTTTCTTCATTGCGAGTCATAAACGCCACAGTGCTGTGTTGTAAGGTGTCTGCTGATGTTGCATAGCTTTTGGGGTGATATTTGGAGCATGTTAAGATGTTTAAAACACAGTGTAAAGACATGACCCCATGTTGTTAGTTCAAGGAGCCCTGTAAGGGGTGGACCAAAACTGTTCGCGTTTTCAGTACTGGCAAGTCAAGGGTAGCTTGAGCAATAAAGCTGCATGTTGAAATTGACCGAAGTTCTCCTTTAATTACACAGTGACTTGTTAAAGGAACAGTTCACACCAAGTTGCATTAAGATGCAGCGGTTGGTAACTCTACCAAATGATGCTACGTTTGTTTGTTTGTTTGTTTATATTTACGTGCACCTCATGTAAATGTATTTATTATTATTATTATTTCATTTATCAAGCCTATTTCATTCTGTCTGACTTCTTTTGCATCGATGTAACTAACATGCTGACTTGTGTACTTGACGTGCTGACTGTGGACTTAATTTGCTGACTGTGGACTTAATGTGCTGACTTGTTTGTGTCTGTGTACAACTACTCCACGTGCCTTTAATTGTAGCTAATAAAGCTTTTTGAATTGAATCGAATTGCTTTTGTTAGCTGTCATTTGTACCGCCTACAACAGAAATACACGACGGGAAACGGAAAGTGGGTGTTTTGGAATCATTTTTGGATGTTTTGGACTTTAGATCATAACAGCCTGTGCTGTCTGTCGTCAATCCAGCCTGACCCGCCCGACCGCCCTGTGTAGGAAGACAGTCAGACCCAGAGCAATGCCAATCCAGCTTGGTTAAAGGTCTGCTCCAACGTAATGTCCCGTCATAGGAAAACGAGATAGACAAAATGGGATTGACAAAACAAACATGAAACCAGTGACTATTGTGCCCACATCTCACATCCCACATCAGTATGATCCCTACATACTGACCATGAGCACAGCAGACTTATCAGAGTGTGACTAATTGTCAGGTTCTATTATACATTTCTTAATCTGTTGTAATAATGAACTGCGTAGTTAAAATTTCCCTCTTCCCCTTCTGAGTCATTTCACGATGTGGGTGTCTTATATCGTACGTCTTATGTCTCTGCAACAACAGTTTAAACTAAGCTATTGTCAGGGAACAGTAAAAGAAAAAAAAGAGATCAGCATTACTCTGTTCTTAGACATGACGTCAACAAATGACTAACCCAGTCACAAAAAGTTAGGAAAATCTGCAAATTTTATTACATTTAAAAGGACATATAATTTGTGATTTTATCATATTCGCTCTGACTACATAGATTTATTCTCTGCTGGATGACCGAAAGTCCTCTGTAAATCAAGGCCCGCCTGAAGCAAACAACGATGGAGATGATAGTTGTGTCCCTTATGATCACTTAGATAATTCAGGACTGGTGCTTCTTGGAGGTGGGGTGAGCAGTGCTGTAGGTAGATAGTTGCTTGTTTAGTCTCACAACCTGGTTATCAAACACCAGTAACGTGGAAGCGAGACTCAATAAAATCTTTCTCTGGAATCTCTCACAACATTTCTTCCCACAGCGACACTGATCGCTCACAGAATGTGAACTTGCACAAAAATAAACTGCAGGCGCAGTGAACACAAACATGCTGCAATTACCCCTTTGACAGTGAGCGCAAATGGTAATAAGAGTGCAAACGTATTAGTTATTGATGACACAATGACAAACTGCTCACTGCCGTAAAAATGTTTTATTTGAATGCAGCTATCATTCAAACTCCGGCATAGCTGTTTCACAAAATGTGTTGAGTTTCTCCTAATGATGTAACAACTTGAAGAACTGTAGGCTTCTTTGCCTGTTAGCATGTGTGTGCTAAAGTAGGATAGTGAGCATGGTATAAACATGTCCAGCCTCAGTACAGAGTGTCACCAACATGGCTAGTCTTGTGTGGACACAAGTTGTGATGAATAGTCTTGACTGGGTTCCTTTTGTGACATGTTATGTGTTAAACTGGGCTCAATAGCAAAATATGTTTTCAGGGTTAGCAGGTTTACATCACCTTAGCAGCCTGACCTGTGTAGATGTTCTTCATGTGCTGAGCAGCTGTGTGTACTCAACTCTGCAGGTTACAGTTGGAGTACTGCTGAGGCAGCAGGATGTGGGAGCTAAGCTCCAGCTGGAGCGGATCTCCCCTTAAGCTTTCTCCTGTTGTGTTGGCCACTCCACGTAGCTTTAAAAGTATACAGGCCACTAGACCACTGCTTTAAAGGGAAGTATTTAGTGTCTCGTCTCTGGTATGGAATAATGGTATGCATTGGCACCACCCTCAGGTCAGTCAGATTTAATGTCGGTGTTCTTCTTTTCTCTTAGAACCAGCTTTTGCAACCTGTATGAACTATTTTTTGAAAATATATTCTCAGGGCTGTAACTCTTGTCTGTAGCAATGGCATTCCCTTTCTGGTTATTTGCTGCAAAGGATTTAAAGTACTTTCAACAAGCTTGAGTTTTCTTTAATGAATGATGTACTGCTCCTGCTGGGTGTAATATATCCTGTGTGACAGTCTTCTTTAATGTCCTTAGGTCTTAAATCAATGGAAGAACTTTTGAACCTGAATGATCAACCCCATGCTCTGCTGCTAGGGTCTATTGTGCTTGCGTTCCTGTAATGTATCCTGGTGCGAGAAGAGACTACAGCTTTGAGACCAGAAGATCCCCTGGATCCTGTAGAACAACTGTGAGCATAGGAGCCATGGGGCCTCCACGGACCACCCAGGATGGGACGAGGGGGCGGAGAACATCCATGCCCTGTCAACCAAAATCTATCATGGTTGTCCAATCCACACCTTCGGGAGAGGACATTCAGTGTGAGAGCTTTGTAATAAATGTAAGGCGAGAATATTTCTTCTTTTGCAGAACTGTTTTGTAGTATTTTCAGTTGAACGTTGTACGCCCTTTTTCTCTCTGCCAAATATGTTTGTGCAGCCTGCCATGCAACCGAGGTCTGTAAAATGTAAACTGAAACTGAAAAACACCTCTTGACAGGAAGTGATGTGCAAAAGTTCATTTCTGACCTTGAAAAAACTGATAATGATAACACAGTCTGACTTAGTGGAAAACAGCTTTGGAAAATTATTCTGGTGTCACTGAACTTTAGAATGCACTCAGTCTCGGCAAAGCTGTTCCCTGAAAGTCAAAATAACATCCTTGACATCTTTTCCATTTCCAGACAGACAATGACCCAACCTTTACACTTCCGGACATCATGCCAGGGACTTTTTCCCAGCTTGCAACAGCCAAGAAGCGTCATAAAAGCACAACAGACATTACTTACCGGGGCCACATGTGCTTGCCTCCACCGACCACCCTAGGTCAAACAGAGAGAGAGCAAGCCTTTTTGCGCCGCTGCTCACTGAGAGAGACCAACAATGTTTCACACTGCCCCCGCCATGCGCTCAGTGTGCCCAACGTGGGCAGCACCAGCCCCCTTGGTGCCATTAACAACAGCCCTATACACAACACCCCACTCTCACCTGCACACAGCAGCATGTCCAGCCCTGCTAGAGAGATGGAGAGGCTGGCTAAGGCTCGGAGTAAACTCCTTGAGAGTGAGTGCAACCAAACCCCCACCATTACTCCAGAAACCCGAGGGCAACTTAGGTATGTCTCCAAGGATGGGAAGTGCCGTGTCAATCTGTGTCACATTTCGGAGAGGGGCCGCTTCCTGTCCGACATCTTTACCAGTTTTGTGGACCTCCAGTACCGCTGGTTTCTATTTGTTTTCATGATGTGCTACATCACCACGTGGTTCCTGTTTGCCGGACTCTACTTCTTGAACGCTTCCTTCAGAGGTGACCTAGGACAAGAGCCACTTCACGGGACCACTGAAGGCCAACACGTAGACCAAAGGCCCTGCTATCTAGGTGTAGATGGCTTCATCTCAGCTCTACTCTTCTCGGTAGAGACGCAGCGCACCATTGGTTACGGCTCACGGACTGTATCTCCTGTCTGCCATGAGGGTGTGCTGCTGGTAATGATGCAGTGTATTGTTGGCTCCATGATCGATGCACTCATGGTGGGTTGCATGTTTGTCAAAATATCCCGACCGAAGAAGCGGGCTGAGACTCTTCTCTTCAGTCGCACTTGCGTTATTGCCAATCGTGATGACCAACTGTGTTTGATGTTCCGTCTGGGGGACCTGAGAGAAAGTCACATGGTGGACGCCAAGGTCCGCGCAAAGTTAATCAAGTCCCGCCAAACGGCCGAGGGTGAGTTCTTGCCACTTGAGCAGACCGAGATCGATCTCGGTTATGAAACTGGGTCGGATCGACTCTTCTTAGTGGAGCCTCAAGTCATTCAACACAGTATTGACTCCAACAGTCCACTCTGGGAACTGGGCCCGGAGCAGCTCAGACGGCAACAGTTCGAGATAATTGTCATCTTGGAGGGAATTGTTGAGGCCACGGGTGAGTAATCAATAATAGTAGTCAAATAGAGACATACCCCAGTGACATATAACCAAAGAAATAGCTGTGGTTTATCTGTATTGCTTGCATTGTACAATGTGCTCTAGAAATCCATTGGGACTTTCTTCAGCAGTTGTTTCACAGTGCATTGTAAGATCATTTTGAGGTCTGTGATTCAGGCAGAGAAAATAGTTTTTCTTGGGAAAGCACACGTATGTTGAAATTATCAATTGTAATCTAACAAAAAGTTGTCCTCCAGAACAGCCGCAGACAAAAAGCTCAGGCATGGTGGGAAAAACCCGGGCAGGTTAAACTGAACTATCTGTGTGGCTGAAGGATACAGCCAATGTAGTCTGTTCGTCATGGAAGAGAGAGAGCGTCATATTTAATATTTAACCAAGAACCAAGAATGCAACTGTGGTTATGATGAATTATGTAAATATCAAAACGTTGACATCGGAAAATTCCCAAAGAAACGCCCCCCCCTCCCTTTTTTTAACTAACAGGAAATTAAATCAAAATCTTTCATTCAGCTGGCAGTAATCCCTTTATCCTGTTTGTTTTGATACTAACTGTAATGAACAGTCCATGGATAAGGGAGGCCCTGAAGGGCTAAGCACAACAATATTACACAAAACATTTAAAAAATCTCCTCCGTACATGTATTCAGGCACACAGAAAATTCTCTAACATGTGTCTGACATGGTTTTTGCACGACAAAAGTAATTACAGCATGTCCATCCTTAAACTGGCATCTCTCCTTCAGTCTACTGAAAAATCCTACAATATATAAACAGAACTGAGCTGAGCATATTACATATTTATTAGACATTTTATGGATCCTTTTTTGTTGTTTGAATTTTGTAACTTTTAAGGACAATACCACATGTGGATAAAAGTATAGATTATGTTATCCTTTGATAAGCTTTTATGGTCAGGGTACATTTACTGTCATAATAAAGTAATGAATGTATTCTCCTCACATTAAAGAATGCATGAGATTCCGATTCTGATTTCTTCATGAAGTACTGCATGAATGAATTCATGCTTTTTATGCTTCACATCATGAATTCATGTACCCGTAATCATGAAGTGGTAAGATTTCTCTTTCTTAAAGCACCACAAGCTGGTGGTATTTTCAGCCCTGAATTGTGTCTGCAACTATTCCTTTCAGGCTGCATACAACATTCACAAATACTGCATAAAAACCAAAGTGCGAGAATGGAAATTCACTGTTTGAGGCTTCCTCGGTCAAGCTGCATATTTCTCTTGGCCCGAAAGCGAATAAGCATTTTTTCTCCAGACAAACAATTCACTGAAGCGACCAGAGCACAGAACAGCATTTCATAAAAACAAGACGAGAGTACATGTAAAAAAGCACAATATTCTGGGAAAAAGAATGACTTTTCAGGTAACAAAGCAGCATGCACAGATTCTGTCCATTTCTTAAACACTTTTCTTAAACTTTTACATCACCTATGTGGCATCTTTCTTACAATAACGCAGTTCTCTTCAGTTATTTACATTTTCTCTGGGAGCAAACACTTCACTAAAAAATCTCTTTCGGCTCTCAGTTGTGTATGCTTCCAAAAGGAGTCGACAGTACCGTTTCACATGGGGCTACGCAATACCAAACTGAAAACACATGTGTGAGAGCTATGGCGGTGTCAGCAGGGTCTCTAGTTCTCAATGCTAGACCACTTAAATACAGCCGCAGCTAGCACAGTGAGAGGGAGAAGAAGAGGAGCAGCAACACCGACGGTTTCGTAGAAACTCGATCATCACTCATGTAAGGAATGGACTTGATAAGGATTTTTCCTTTTATTGCCTGTGACGTTGATGAATAAATATGGCCAAATGGAACAGTAACCCTCTATTTTTTGCAAGTTAACACTGAGTATGAGTTGTAGAGTCTTGCTATCTTGGGGTTATCAGCTGAGTTGTCATCATGCGTTCTGTGTCAGCTGGAGTTTGCTGTAAAAGAAACTTTTCCGGTGATTAATTTTGTATGAAAATGCCAAAAAGTTACCCCGCGCACGTTCTGACAGTTTGTTTAGCGGTTGCTTAAGTGCTGTGTTTAAGTCATGTGTGGGTAGAAAGTTCATATTTCAAAAAGGATATATATAATAATATATGGTGTTTGACAGCAGTTAACCATCACAGAAAGTGTGTGTTTGGTTTATACTTGTGTTGGAGCTTTGACAGACATTAGATGTCAAAATATTGAGACAAACCGTAAAATGAAGAAGTGCACTGCTTTTTTACTTTCAAGTCGCACTATGTGGTGTGTGTGTGTGTGTGTGTGTGTGTGTGTGTGCAACATATCACTAAGAAAAAGCTTACTGATGGGGAATAAAAGGTTGCTGCACCCCTTCGTTGTGGTAAAAAAAACAAAAACCCATCTGTTGTCACTGCAGCTGCTCACAAACAAAATGTAACTGAGGAAGCACATTTCAGGAAACGGGAGTGACACGAGTAATTCCATCTAAACTTTGTTCCAAACCTCGCTTTGTGAGACAGAATGCAGTCATTTTTATCCTATCAGAAAAAATTGCGCCACAACTGGAAGCTAGAATAGCTAAATAGACTTTCAGATGTACAGATAGCAGGGGACAATGGGAGGATATGCACAGCCATCAAAACATTTTGTGGCCTTGTGCTTGCTGAACTGCAGCCCTCTTATGATCGGTCAAATGAAGTTGTGTTCAGGAGTTGAAATGAAAACATAGAAAACAGCTGAGAAACGTGTCCATTGAAATAACCTTGCAGGGAAAGTCAAATCTTTGTACAAGATGGACAGACCAAAATAAAGTGAAAAACCATTTAGGAAAATGCTCTTTTAATATCCAAATATCTGTATGATTGAGCCTAAAATGCAGGACATTCTAGTTCAAAACCTTCATTAATGATGTCACCCCAACAGCTTTGGCCAAAAGGAAGTCATGACCGGCCTGTTTCTCATAAATTATGTCTGTCTACACTACGACTAATGTGTTTTGAAAGTAATGTTTTGAAAGTAATTTTGTTTTCTGGTATTGCAGGAGGGGAAACTTCTCGGAAAAGTAATGAAACAGTGAGTGTGGGTGGAAGTCTTGCAGAGTACAGTTCAGTATCAACGATATAGGACTTAGTACATACGTCTAGTCAGAACGTTTCTTCGTTATGTTGATTGAAAAAACATAATATGGGTGACGCAACCTTTCAGTCAAAATTAAACTTTTTTATTTTTAAAAAAAAGTATTGTGCGTGAAAAGCCTACTGTGGTCACCCCAGTACACTCAAACACATATTTTGCCTAAAACAGTGATTTTAAAGCTACAAAAAGTAATTTTTTGTAAACTCATGGACAAAAGTCATTTGAATAGCTGGACATGGCCAATTTCTTTTGCCGATGCTCATGTTATGTAACCGGTTTAAAGTACTTTGTGGTACTTTCAAGTATTTTAAATACACATGAAGAAGTTAACTGTAAAGTGCTACAATTAATGCAAAATGTTTCTATCATGCTGAGTCAGTGTGAATGCAGTTTTGATAAACATCGTGTGTTTGTAAAGCATTTAATTTTTTTTTTTCAAACTGCTCATGTGCTGTAATAAATCACACATCTAGTTGTTTAAGCTCAGTGTGATTGAAACACTGTGGATTAAATGTGACAATTTACATCAAACATGTGTATAGAATTCGATGGAAAATGCAAATGAGAATAAAACACTGTTAGCCAGTTTGTTTTTGTGCAAGAACAGATCATCAGACCTCACCGTGACTGACTGGTTGCTTGGTTCAGATTCAAACACAGCGACACCATGTGGCAAAAGATATGCACTGCAATTTTGACGCAGCACTGTTGGAAACGTTTGACAGAATCTAACTTCCCTCCCATCATTTTTACACACAGGCATGATGTGCCAAGCCAAAACATCCTATATTGAAACAGAGATTGAGTGGGGCGCCCGCTTCGAGCCCTGCATGACGCTGGAGAAGGGCTCGTTCCGGGTCGACCTGCGCCGGTTCCACACCACCTACCAGGTTCCGCTGCCCGACTGCAGCGCCAGCCAGGTGCAGCAGCTCATGGCTCTGGCAGATCGTAAGCTCCAAGACTCAAGAGCCAGCAGAGACTGGGAGACCTGGGCAGAGGGAATGGCAGAGGCAGAGGAGGACAGAGACAAGAAACCGCCTCATGGAGGGTTCACCATTGACAACATTCTGGAGGAGAGAGCGTCTGAGGGCAATGACAGTGAAGGAAGCGCGGAGAAAAGCTCTTAACAGCAGCTGAGACAAGATATTCTGTAGTCTATTTGGGTATGTAAAATTATTCACAGAAATGAATTCATAAACAAGGAGAATATAGATGGACTTTTTTTTTTTTGACAGAAGACACATTGACACGCGACAGTGAGAGGAGCACAGGTGAAAAACAAAATAAAGATGGCCGAATCGACCTCGCTCTGGCATTGCACATGCTGTTTACGATAACAATGCTAGCACATTTCTCTCCCCTAATTCTTTGTAATTTTTTAAACAAGTCCCCGATTTGAGACAGGGATAGACATCACAGTTCAGGCAGGCAAAAGCAAGTAAGTTTTCACTGCTGAACTGGCAACAATCGCTGGCAGATTTTAATATCTCCAGCTAGCTAGATACGCCAATGCTAGTTCCAAGAGTGGGTTGAAAATGCAATCTCCTACTGAATGTTTTTCATTTTATTCCAGAGAGCTGTTTCCATAATTGGAATCATGTTTA
>CAEMYA010000161.1:5347321-5370994 GCA_903131615.1 Diplodus sargus
ATATCCAAATATCTGTATGATGGAGCCTAAAATGCAGGACATTCTAGTTCAAAACCTTCATTAATGATGTCACCCCAACAGCTTTGGTCAAAAGGAAGTCATGACCGGCCTGTTTCTCATAAATTATGTCTGTCTACACTACGACTAATGTGTTTTCTCAGCTATGTTTTGAAAGTAATTTTGTTTTCTGGTATTGCAGGAGGGGAAACTTCTGGGAAAAGTAATGAAACAGTGAGTGTGGGTGGAAGTCTTGCAGAGTACAGTTCAGTATCAACGATACAGGACTTAGTACATACGTCTATTCAGAACGTTTCTTCATTATGTTGATTGAAAAAACATAATATGGGTGACGCAACCTTTCAGTCAAAATTAAACTTTTTTTTTTTTTTTTTAAAGTATTGTGCGTGAAAAGCCTACTGTGGTCACCCCAGTACACTCAAACACATATTTTGCCTAAAACAGTGATTTTAAAGCTACAAAAAGTAATTTTTTGTAAACTCATGGACAAAAGTCGAAATCATTTGAATAGCTGGACATGGCCAATTTCTTTCGCCGATGCTCATGTTATGTAACCGGTTTAAAGTACTTTGTGGTACTTTCAAGTATTTTAAATACACATGAAGAAGTTAACTGTAAAGTGCTACAATTAATGCAAAAAGTTAGCATCCTCGAGAAATACAAGACTCAGAATTGCTCTTGTGCAACGTAGTGATACACAGTCCTCAAATTTTACTGTAGGTGAGGAAAAATGTAAGATCGATCCTTTCATTCAAATGCAGGTTATTAACCCTGTTTAGCTGCTAAGATAAATATTACATCCATGTTATGTTTATGCTATTTATATTATATTCAGTATGTTTTCACTTTAAATGTTACTAGAGAAAAGGCTGTAACGATGAGGGCTAAGCAATGAGTTTGGCAAGTATAGCATTATTTCAGGTGATTTTGGCCAGGATTACTGGAGTGTAGCCCCATGCTGCTAACGTTAGCATCCAGGACCGGCTTCAAGAAATATAGGCAGTCAAGAAATACAGGCAATGGAAATGTGGTGTCATGAGTCATGAATGGTGTTTATTTATTAATTTTTTGTTAATAAACCAATTCATCTAGTTAGTTAATAGTAATTCCGCACATTTTCTTTAGGTTGCTAAGATAAAAAACACTGTTAAATCCATTCCTTTTAACTGTTGTGTATTTTGGTTGTGGAAAGGCCCAAAAAGTGTTTTTGTGTGCTCTCACTGAAGCCCCACAAACACTTTTTGTGCATGTGGAGGAATCTGAAACCTCCCACTGACAGACAGAGAGGTTGCTGAGCTATGACTGGACAACCACTTTTCCAGTGAAGGGTGAAAGCTAACGGTAAATGTCGTTTGGCTGCATTAGATTCAGGGCTCTGGTATTTGTGCACAGTGAAACACAGCACGGAGCCATCATTAGTGGCTAACTGTGTGGCTCCCGCAACGACAAGTCAAAATGTGTGCTGTGAAACAGATCCATCAAATCATCAAAGGTGCCGCCTCACTGACTAAATGGATCATCTGTCGAAGTGGATCATCACTCTCTGTGAGATGTCGTGTACTATTTATGTGTTGACACAAGGACCACACTGTAAGCTTTGACAATATTGCATGTACTGCTGGGCCAGTAACCCAAGAAAGAAAGAAAGAAAGAAAGAAAGAAAGAAATATTAAGCACAAAATGCAAAATACATTAACATCTTATCTGCTTCACATTGTCATTAGTAAGGGGTGCAGTTCTATTGGTTGAAGTGGCAGTTACACTATTGGTTATATTATCTTAGTGCACGCACACACACACACACACACACACACACACACACACACACACACACACACACACACACACACACACACACACACACACACACGAGCCATTCACTTGGTCTACATTGGCCAACATATTACTTTACACTGTACATATGCCAGACACTGCTTCCAGTCAACTCACGGAAAAAACCAAAGAGTCAGTGCCATAAGTGATCGTACAAGAGTGAACTCAGAAGTTTTGAGTCTATAGTTATTTTATGAGGATTGATAGGATTGTGTATAGTCACAGGCACATTTGTAAAGTATAAGTTAGAAATCGTTCACAGAATCTCTGGTACGTCTCATATCCAACTAAGCTGCTGCACATCTGTCTCAAATCTGTTCTAATTGAAGTTAAGCTAAAGCTAATAGTTTTGAAAGTGATGACCCAAAATGATAATTGAATTACATTATTATAAAGTTGTGGTCAGCTTCCCCCCATTCCTCCAGCACTTCCTTTAACATTTATACCCCACGTCTTTCTATTGTCCGTACAAATTACAAAAGAATGTCCAAGGTAGCTGTAGTTGTGTAAGCTTGTTTATTTGATGCACGAGTCGTCTTAAACATGGCATATAGTTATCCGTTAAAGCCTATGAATGAAAAATGAGCACAACATGTATTTCCACGCTGTTGATATTAATATAATGCTGTACAAATTAACAAAAGAGCTTTCAGTGGAAAAGGTCTGAAGGCTCCGCCTGGGAAACAGTGGCCGCATACAGCCGACATACATACATATAATGGCTTCACAGTTTTCATACTTGCGTGGTGCTTTCAGAGAGGTATGGCAGTTGCTGTAGATATTACACGGTGTTTACTTTCTGGCAACATTTATTCAGTAAAAGCATGCCGTTGAACTTCCGACAGTGAGTTAGGCAGCCCGGCCTCAGTGACTTACTGTGCAATACAGTCCATTAATGGAGGAATAAAATATTCTAGAACACAAAGGAGCGTTGTTTATCCCTTAGCTGCCTGCAAAAAGCTCTCTCTGAGCTGGTACACTTTCAGTCACTCATGACGTTATTATTATCATTATTAGTATCATTATTTTCAGAGTAAAGTAATTACAGTTCTCCTTACATTTTTTCGAGGTTACCAAATCAGATATGGCTGCCCTTTCATCTCACAAGCAGTGCCGAGACTCAAGGTCGCCTTTGTATAAACTGGAGAAAAACTCTCCCACTCATCTGCCCCTGCTTTTGGTTTTAAGAGTAAAAAAAACAGAGGACCACCCTTTAAAGGATGAAATAGATACTTAAGACATCACAGATATAGAATTTTTTCCGTCTCGATCAATAAATATAGACTGTTTATACGCTCCAGCACTTAAAAGATCCACTTTTGTTCAGCTGCATCAACATCACATCACATCCCATTTGTGAGCACGGCAGCAGGAAAGAAGTAATAATTGTTACAGTTGTTGCCCTCATGAGGGCGCTATTAACCTCGGTCAAACTTACAAAGTTTACACAAGTGGGCCAATAATTGTGAAAGTGAGAGGGAAGATACCTGCGTCATTCGATGAGGATGAGCTGCTGTTGTGGCTTTAATGCACCTATATGACCAAATGTGCACATTTCTCATATTTCTTTAGAAATTAGTGCTGTTCCATAGTTCTGAATGTGAACACAGAGTAGTTTGTATGGAAGTTATCGCAACATACAGCCCCAGCTTGTGCCTCTTGTGTATAATCATGACTTCACAAACCAGCTGTTTATCAAATACCATCTGCAATTTGCTCTTTGGAAAGAACAGGTGCTTTTCCTTTGTTACTCAATGATAACACGTGAGAGGCACAAACTAAAAGCTATGAGAACTTTGTGTGGACTGAGGTGTCTGAGGGCTGGCTCAGATGTGTGAGGTGTACAGGTAGGTGCTGTTGATGGTCCAGTTAGGGGGGAAGTCCTGCACTGGGTGGCTCTTGATGTGTCTCTGCATGGCGACCAGGCTGTTGCAGAACTCCAGGCACAGCGTGCACTGGTAAGGCGCCGCCCCGCTGTGAGTCCGCAGGTGCTTGATCATGGCCGAGTAGTCGCGGGAGCGCTGACCGCAGAGACGACACTCGAAGGGTTTCTCTCCTTGAAGTAGAGAGAACAGGAAGGAAGGCAAGGGAGGAGGAGAAGGAGGTTTGAGAAAGGGTCTCATACTTAAATCAACCAGATCTCTCTTGATACAGTCACATGTCTGTGTCAGCAAGAACATTCATTACTTTGATAGAAACATAGGCATAGGGGGAAGCAGAGGACCATTTTGATAAACTGCCTGAGAAAAACTCTAAGACATAACACCGGTAAAGTAGGTCATGGCTTGTGTGAAGCCGAAGGTTGTTGTTTTCGAGAATTTGTCAGACGCATTAAAGGCTTTAAAAAGGGTTTCGATCTCTAATATTTTTTGATTAATGTTGACGACGGCAACCTTTTCTTGTTTTCAGTCAGTCACATAATTGAGATTGACATCATTTCTTGAAAGTCATTCCAAATCACAGATATCTTGGGTGTGTTTTTGGGTGTGCAGAAAGTTTCAGACATGAGTGGAAATCTTGCTGAAACTCGTATAAGTCATTAAGGTTTAACTGGGGGGGCTTATAGATTGATTAAAATAATTCATCATCATTGAATAGGCGGCACTATTAAAGCAAGCCTACATGTGTGTTGAGTCATCAGGGATAACATTATGAGAGCATATGAGAGCCTTACTGAATTATATTCCAATTTATTTTGTTATGTCACAATTTTGTGTTTCCCTTTAAATTGATGTGCGAAAAGGAAAAAATTGGTGCATGAAAATTCACCAGAATGCAAGAAATGAAATGTGTGACGCTCACGACTTCCACGGGGACGACCCCCAGGCTCACTGCTTCATATGTATCCTCCCCAATGTTGAAAAACAAACGTACACACATTAAACGCTTAATATAGACGTTCAAACTCAATAGTTCATTGTTTAATACAGCAGCTTTCGGAAATCTCTCGATGAGAGAAAGTTTAAAAACTTTAATAAGATTCATGATAAATTTATTTATCTAATTTATTTAATTTATTTATCATATTCATATTTTATACAAGTTTTAGATCACATGCAACATCTTAAAAATATAGTTTTAGGATGAGATATGTTAAACGGTGCCCTCTGTCTGAACAACTCTATTTTGAAGGTCCGTGTTTTGAACTTTACTCTGACTTCGCATGACTTTAACCAATTTTCCACAAATGGTCTTGTATGATTTATATTGCTGCCGATCATTTTTGTTTTTATGACACATGCTGTAACATCCAATCTGCAGAGAAAGCTGCTCGACAGGCCGTTCCAGTAAACATTTTGCGCAGTGTTACTGATGCATGGTAACACGGTCGTCATGGCACACTCTGCATTGCATTACTCTGCAGAAATAATGTAGCTTTACAAGCAGTTAAAGCTGTTTCTATCTCACGGAAGTTTCAATTGTGCAGGTTTCCAGTTTCTGTAAGGTGAGGTTCATAGTATTATAATGAGTGTACACCATCACCTGCCTGGAAGATGGTCAAAAGACAAAAACACAACAGTCTGCTTTGGAAATGTTCGGCAGTGATGCGAGCGCGTGCTTCCTAGTAAATGGTAAAATGAAAATTAGTCATAATTCACTTCCTTTGTTATATAATGCTCACACCTGCTTTTCAGACAAGTGCACCTCCAGCCAATTCTGCTCTTCACTTCTGTGACTTTTCCCCAGTTTAATGTTGCCTTTTTAAAAATGCTTTGTTCTTATCTGGCTCTTTTTTACCTGATGGTCGAGTTTATCTGATTCACCATGTGACTGAACTGAAGACAGATATATTCACATTTTTGACCGTGAAATACGCCTGATTGTTTTTTTGCTCTAATGTCGCGCAATATAAAACTACGATTATGAGCCACCATTGTGTCCTAGATCGTCTAACCAGTGACTACATGGCCACGTCTCGAACAGTTCATAAAAAACATTAAAAAAATTCAAATTATTCATGACAAAGTATGTACAAGCTGAGTGAATAGACTCAAAAGCAGTTTATTTCCCTGCACTGCCGATGAAAAATTCTTCCTACCGGTGTGAACTCGGTGGTGCGTATCCAGTTGGTGCTTCAGACTGAACTTCTTGGGACAATGTTGGCACTGGTAGGGTTTTTCCCCTCTGTGTTCTTGTCGATGGGATTGTGGTTCATGCTGTGAAACGGCTCCTCTTCCACAGAACAGACACCTTGCACAAGTCTCACCTGCTCAAACAAACAAGACGTGGAAAACAGGGGAAGGTGTGAATTTGCGGTGGGCAGGGGGCGCCCGACTGCTCAAAAAAACATTATTTTTTACAATTTAAACATACCGCAGTTCGAACCCCACGTGTTTGTTCATTGTTCTCTGCCGTTTTTTCAAGTTTTCAACAATGTTACGACGTAATGAGTTTTGTTTGCAGTTTTCACCTACATCACATCGGACAAATTGTTACAGACCTGGGATTTGTGCTTTCGACAGAGGTGTCGCGTTTCAGAAACTTTGGGGATTGACGAATTGCAAAAGTTGATGATTTCTACATGATGCTGCCTTAAAGAGCCATGAGACCTACAGGCCGCCAGCTTTACTTTCACTAAATTAAATTTAGAGCTGCCATAAGAAAAGCTGCCAGACATCGTATACGTATACAGTATGACTTATTTGTAAAACATCATCATGATGTCACAAAGTCTGCCATGAGGAGAGTACAGTAAAAGGTAGAATTGTCAGGACACTTTAGTGCTGTGGAACAGTTTCTCTCCATTTGTAGGATTATAATAATTTTGTTGAGCGGTCAACAGAACACCAACAGGCAAATGATCTGAAAATTGATTAAAGGAGATGTACTATGCTCATTTTCAGGTCCATGGTTCTATTTTGGTTAATACTAGAATAGGTTTACATGCGTTAATGCAGCACTGTGTTTCCCCTCCGTCTGTTTTAGCTCCTCCTTCTGCTCTGATTGGTCAGCTCACACACGGCTGGAACCAGCACCGCTCACTGCGTCTCCGGATGACTCTGTTCACGTTTTAAGCCCCCAGTTAGCTTCACTGCTGCCGTGAATATATAGGCATTGATGGGATCCGTTTTACTTTCAAGACCTTTGACATGCACAGGAACCTTTATGACAGCCTTAGGGAAGGAAAAGAAGAAAAGTGTCTCCTTTAAGAATTGAATTCCTTTCTTTAGTGTGACGCTTGTCTGGTTTTCAGTTTAAATTGTTGGACTGTTGTCTGTTGGACGAACACCAATACAGTGACATCTGTCACCATGATCTCTGCATTTTTCTCTCTTCACTTCATTTCAATCAGAAACTAATCAGCAGATCAATCGAGAATATCATAGAGGGCAGTTACAATAAGGATTCTAATACTTGACACAACACCACTTATCACAATTCATAACACACGCACATCAGATATACCTGACTTTAATCGCCTGTCTGAGGCACAAGTCTATTTTTGTTCTGCATCCTGTTTCTAAAACTCAGTTAAACTCTTAAGCTTACTTTCCTGTCACTCTGCAAGTCTCTTGTCTGCAGCTTCACATCTTGGCGATTCTTTTAAAAATTAGAAAGGTGTGATTTTGAGGTTAAGGTAGCACCCGTGAAGCCTTTCAGTAGCGTGTGTTTTTTAGGGTTTCTGAAGTGAAAACCGTGTAGCCTCATAGTATAGACAGGATGCCGAAATAAGAGGTGTTTGAGGAGGGGGGCGGACTGTAGTAGGGGAAATCAAGAGAATGAGAATAAACCACAACAATTGAACACTCACCACTCTAAACACGACCTACTGAGACCGGTTGTCATTAGCGATGTTTCCTGTCCATTATTTTTCTTCACCCCTCACTTTGAAAGACCTTCTTATATACATGATGTCTTTATTTTCGGGGCCTTTATTTCAGTAAAAGGCAAGAGAAAGACACTGAAATGTGTGTACTGTACTGTCACACATTTTATTTAATTATGTAGGAGAGAGAGAGAGAGAGACTTTCAATTGGTGTGTGAGTAGTATTATTCTGTACAGTTGTTACACTACTTTCAATGAAGTCAGCAGTGTACTTTCATGAGAGCCTAATCTTTTGAAACCAGAACTTCATGTTCCACTGAGCAGAGACATTAGACATCAGATAAACCGTGTTTATCAGCTTGATTGTAGAAGGTGAAATATCACACACACACACTCACACACACACACACACACACAGTGTGGTTTTATCTCAGTTTGTATTACTCCAGTGGCTTATATTCATTGTACACAAATTATATTTTACATACTATATAAAAGTGTTTTTTTGGGGGGGGGGGAAATAGGCCAAAAACCACTGTTACATGCGGAACATACTGTACTGCGTGAATCGAGCTGTGTCTAGTAACCACACCACTGCTCCTGCTGCACCATGCTTTCAAAACCACAACTCTCTTAATCACTTTCCATTGCGTAGCTACGTAGCTGGAGCCTGCCGAGGTTAGGGGTCACGACAAGAGCTCTCCTACTATCATGTGAAATTGATCAGTTCCACACAGGATATCCACTGCTACAGCCGTAATCTCACTGTATAGTAAAAGAAATAGTCGCTGTAACTGTGTATATTTTCTGCTTCTTTTTAAAGTCATTACTATACCTGACGGTGTGGAGGCTGAGTCCCGCAGTGCCAGATCACCAAGGAGGCCTCTGCCGCAGTGTTGGCAGCCTTTAACTCTTTCGGTGCTGGCTTTGGGTTCTTCACTGTAACTGGGGAAAAATACATTTTCTGATACAACAGTTGCAAAAAAAAAAACAAACAAGCACGAATTGTACCTTTAACAGTAATGAATAATAATTTGCGCTCCAAAGAGGTACTATACTGGAGAAATATATAGCAAGTAAAAGTCTGTCATGTCTGCATATATTATGTGTTATCACAGATTACATGCTGAACACCCTTTCCTTCCTCTTTATCCCCAACCGCAAGGTATTTACAGCGCTTGCTCAGCGTTAAAGCGCATCTAAGTCCCATATAATGTGAGAATTAAAGGAACAGGAAAATGAAGAGTATCTTGTTTTCCTGCACAGATGCATTTCAACGTGTTTAAACAATTTCTTGCGGTACAGGCGAGGCCGGTCTAAACACTGAAACTGCATTTCAGTGGGTGGAAAATCTTGAATTCTGCAACGGAGGGGAGAAATGTAGGGGGCTCCCCTTTACACACTGTTTGGTTAGACTGTGTGGAACACTGTACAATATGCATAGATAAGATAAAAAAAAAAAAAGAGGTAAATCACCCCCAAAAAATAAAGTCTAGTGGGTTTCACACTATGCTTTTATCACAACAGTGGAACATTCATTCAGAATTAGAGCAAAGCAGGATTTGTTGTTTTAATATGATAATAGTTTTAATTTTAATATTTAAATTAATTGTAAAAATGGTTGATTGGTGTGTCCTTTGCACCGCTGTGATTGTGACTGAAAACTAGGACTGTGATTTGTCAGACAAAAGACAAACAAAAGGGTTTGACTGAGCAGGGCTGACAGGGAAGGGTTAACAGGTGAAACTGCTCTAGTTGGAAAGTGCAGGAGGCTCGATCACACGCATCTACCCAAGCAGCAGTGAGTCAGGTAGCTGTAGCTGTCGCAAGGGAACAACTGAGCAAATTAGGGGATTCTAAATGAGTCTGCGAGAGGAAAAACAGGGAGACAGTGACTGAAAAGAAAACAGAAGTTTCCAAAATCGTGTCCGAGGGGTTGACTTACCTCGGCTCGGTGGTTTGAGTGGCCCCGGTAAACGCTCTCTGGCTGGGTTTTTTTCTCTTTAGCGGGCCTTGCTTGATTATGCTCCCCATCCCCGTGGATCCAGCATACAGGCTTTGTGTGTAACGTGAATGAAAGCCCGAGTAGCCCATTACAGAGCTTTGCAAATGGGTGCCAAATAGGGGGAACATGTGTGGAGAGGTGAGGGAGAATGGGTAGGCTACGGACGACTGGTTCGTGGGCTGGAGGGGGCGAGCTGCGACTAAGTTTGAATAGTCCGCCGCTATCCGCCTCAGGGCGTTCACAGAGTTCAACATGTGCGGAGGTAAAGTCCAGGGAGAGGAGAAAGAGGAGCTGCTGTTGGCAGGCCTGGTGATGACACTTTCTCTGTTGTAGGGTGGTGTCGCCACAGGGGTCAGTCGAGCCTTCTTTCTTGGGGACGGTGGACTGTTGTGGTTCTTGACAGGATCAGAGGGTGAAACGTTTTCCGAGACATTGCCGTCCTTTGCCTCATCCACTTGGGGAGAAGTTTCTCTGAACTTCACCTCTCGAATAGGATTTCCTTTTTGCCTCTGGTCTATCTGCTCTGCACTATCTTTTTCTTCTTTGACCCCTGTTATTTCTCTTCTCTCGTCTTCTTCTCCGGCTCCGCACCGGAGATTGTCTAGCTGCTTCCGGCACTGGTCCTCCAGCAACTGCATCTCCAACAGCTGGGCAGCTCTCAGCAGCAGGTGCAGGTCGTCCACGGACACCTCCAGAGTCTGTGTGTAGGTGAACTCCAGAACTTGCTGGAAGGTGCGGGGTGAGAAGTACTCCAGTGTGCACTGGACTGGGCTGTCTATATCTCCTAGCGCTAGCTGCTCTGCTAGCCTTCTGCTCGCACAAGCCAGTACCAGTCGATGCGCTCTGAAAGTTTGGCTCTTTACTGAGATTATGGCGTCACAGAGTGACCCTGAACGACGTAAGGCATCTGCCTGCTGCAGGAAGTGGAAGTATTGGGTGTTGTTGATTCGGACCATTTCTGAAGTTTGTAGAAGTGAAAAGCCTGAGAAGAGAAAGTCAGAGGAACAAAGAAAAAAAAGAAAGAGAGATCCCATCAGGTCATTACCTGATATGTGACATTTCTAGAAATGCTAAACAGTAAGTAGGAAAAACGCTGTGCAAATCAACAGCAGGGATCGGTTTCTGATTAACAGATAATATGTCCTGTGTGGTTTTTGTACTGTTTTTTTTCCACCCTTTCCAGACAGCATTACCTGTACCGAGAGTTGAGGGGGCCGAATGTATCCGAGGCGATTTCATCGTTTGTTTATATTGTGTCGAGCGAGTGTGCCTTTTAAAATGATTATCGTTTTAAAGCGGTCGTATTTATAGCTTCACAATAGTCCCACGCAGTCCCTTTTTTTTAGACTCTCAAATACACAAAAAAACTTTTCCTCAATCACAACTGTGTCTGATATCGCGTCTGAATGTCTGCTCGATGTGTGGAAATGTGCTCAGTTTTGTGAAAGCTTTGATATTCGTCGCTCTCATACACACTCTAAAGCCACAAAGCCCTACCAGTATATGAAACCATGACTAATGACTGTACACACGAGTAAACACGAGTAAAGTTCGAACATGAACAACAATAAGACTGTATCTGGACACAATAAACATCAAATACAAGAGTGCGCAGGGGTGGAATATGTAAGTATGTACGAGTGTTACAGACATATTTGGAATTTCACAACTAAAATTGAGAATACATGGATGAAAACGCTGCGGCTGTCTGCCGAAACTACCGGATGCCTGAGACACATTGTCATCTTCACACAGTCTGAAGTCTATAATGAAGTTTTATGATTATACAGTGTGTGGTTGGTTTCTGCAGCAGAGGTCACAAGTACTGCGTTTTCTTTTTTTTTCTTTGCACAATCGCAACCCCATTCGGTCCTCTGATGGTGACTGTAAATGGAAAGTAAATGTGAAACGAGATGACATTTAGTTGTCTTGTTACTGGAATTTGCTTTAAATGTGCATGCATATTTGCACGCTCTCGACACCTCCCTCTCTCTGCGTGTTGCCAAGTAAACGTATTCAGCTCAATCATATTAACGGAAAAGTGTAGAAATTCAAAATAATTTTGTCCATCGATTTTAGACGTAACAGCGCAGAATGAAAGCCGCAGCAGAGCAGCTCAGGAATCAGAAGGTCACTTTCAATTTACTCTAATTTAAAGGGTCAGACAGCAAGCTGAAGGTCTCTTTCTGATTTCTTTAAAAAACGCATTGCATTACATCCGCATTACAAAATGTGTAATGTTGAGCGCACGGTGCTGAGAGCATGTAGGGAAATGATCATGCAAATCAGGCATGCATAAGCACAGTGAGGCCTACCGTTCGTGTACGTTGACCATTTTTGTCACGACGACAATTTCGGCAGTCAAAAACCATGAGCTGCCTGATTAAGATGATTATACATATATAAAAAAAGTATTTATTGTGCTTTATCATACAATTTATGTGCCCGTGTCACAAATGCAGTGAGTAAGTGACATAATAGATTAAAAAAAAGTCCTCTTAAAATGAGCTTAAATAATGCATTTTGCACGGTAGTCATTTTCATTCATATGCGTTTTCATTTACATAACAAAAATAACCTTAATAATAATAGTTATTATTGAAATTATTTTTATTGAGCTGTTATCAATATATAGTTGGTGTAATCGTGTGACAGTAGTAATGTCCCTATGGCCATCGTCATTTTAGCCGGTGGATTCATGTAGCGTTCTGCAATGCATTTTATGAGAGATTAATTTAAAGTTAATTTAACAATGTGTTAAAGCGAAACTACGTAGTTCTGGAGAAGAAATTCAAATTCAGAATTTTAATTTTCGCATATTAATTGGGTAATAATACAAACTCAGAAATATGAATCTTTTCCGTAATAAAATGAACGAGCTGTTCTCAAAGGAAAATAAGGTCACCAGAACACTGGTTGAAGCTAGAGAGGTGGCAGGGTCCGCCACGTATACACAAACGGTATGAAGCTGTGTTGTCCTTTAAGGTCAGTTTTTTGTTTATTCAGTCATGAAAACAAAGAGGGTTTATTTAGTTTGTTTGCGCATGAAAGAAAAGTAATCAGTGAAGATCTTTCACCTTTGATTAGACTTTCTCCCAAAACAACGTAGTGCACCTTTAATTTCTCAGTAAGAAGATTTTGCAGAATTGTGAAAGGTTGTGCGACGTGTTGTCGCGAAGCCTTTGTCATCGGATTGGTATCTTTTCATTTATAGAGACGGTTCAGAAATGATGCCGTCTTGTCACTGGCGAGCAGAGCCAATCCATGACCTTTAGTTGATGACTGTTATTTAGATCGTACTTTCAGTATTGCTACTCACATTAATGTGAAGCACCTGTCATGTCTGCTGTATAGTTTTGTAGCATACAGGGGTGCTCTCCATAAACTGCTGGCCTACGAATCAATACTTCTCTCGCCTTGTATTCTGCACTATTACATTGCAAGTCCCAAGCCTGTCCATATCTTTTATATCTTTAGAATATATTTCTTTTTGTAACACACTGGCTTGTGCAACAATCAAATTCCCCCAGATGCTGCTCAAATCTACAATGCACTCTTGCAGAGATGTGACATAGTTAGCAGGTCTTTGAGCTCCTTGCAGTCGCGGTGCTATCTCAATGCTTACACTGGGGGAAAACCATGCATGCGTATGTCAGATTTACACATCCTTTGACAGGACATGAACTTACAGCCTGCCTCCCCACAGATGACATGTAAAGGATTGGAGTCACAAGAGAGAAGACTGCACTTAAAGTCCCCATGGGCAACAGAGGATCAATAGCAGCTTGCTAGTGGGGGTTCACGGTCGTTTGACAGAAAACACAGCTAAAAAGACCAAAGATGAACAGTGTAAAGGGTATGTGTTCGTGGTTTCAAGTCTCGGAAACTTAAGAAGCAGCAGGCTGTGTGAGTGAGACACTTACCTGGTGTTCAATGAATATTCTCCCTGGAGAATGATGAGCTGCCTCGCGTCATGACTGTGAGGTGTCTTGTGAAGTGATATGTCTGTCTGGGTACAGGTTTTGGTGAGGGACACGGTGGTTTCCTCTTTTGTCTTCACGGTCCCTCCTCTGCAGCTTATCCCTCATTGGTCCATTGATTATGGTGCTAAAAGGTTTGTTTTTTTGTGATAAAATAGTGACTTTTCTACTTCACGGAAACCAGTTATTGTTTTAGCATTTTTGTTTTGTTTATTTTTTTGCTTAAAGCATTGAGGCTGTTTGATACTATTTAACATCCTTCATATTTTGAACATGCAGTGCAAGTAACTAAGATTGTATATTGCATTAAAAATCACACACTAAACAGAAAACAGATATACGCAATAACGCATTTTCTGAAACTAAGACAGGTTCAATTTGACCAAATGAACTATTTGTGCATACAGTACTTGTGTGGGTGTGTTTGTGTGTGTGTGATTGAGAAAGAGAGGGAGAGAAACGGGGACAGTGGTTAGAGGGATGTATGCGTGCCACACTGATGCTGTGTACCTGTACATGATTTCCTCCCCTCCAGCATCACTTACTGGTCACTACATTAATAGGCTGTTCTGTGCTGAAGCAAAAACCACCTCAAAGACTCTGATCTGTGACAGGAAGCATACAAACAAAAGGACGGTGGTACCGATATGTAGGGCTGGGCTTCGCTGAAACCTGCTCCCTTGAAATAGAAATATCTGCTTCACCCTTTCGATATGTCAGACCTCAATGTGAAAAGACGTAAAAAAAAATAATAGGCCAACTGTAGAGCGCTGGTCAGTTTAGCCGCCCCCAACGGTTGAGTACATTGTGATTCCTTTGTTTGCCTTGAAAGCTTTTCCCAGCCACTAGATTATTCATGATCAAGCAGTGAGAACTAGAAATATTTTTAAACTAGCTTTAGAACTACTGTTGCACTCTATTGTATTTATAAAACTCTGCAATATGTTCACTGATTTTTTTTTTTTTGGGGGGGGCGACGGAAACAGGTGAACTTTAGCATGTTTTATGTTGCACAGTTTTTGCATCAAACAAACAGCATAAATAGTTCATAAATAAATATAAATAGTACATAAATACACTGTGAATTTTAAAAGTTGACTCTAAAATAGTCCGGAAACCAATTACCTCAAAGTTATATCTAAGTTGTACCAGCTTAACAGTTTTAACAACTTATTGTTAGTTACTTACTGTTAGTCTACTAGTCCCACTTTGTCTGATTTTACAGTGTATATCAATACTAATACAGGTTGAAAGTTAAATAAACCTGCCACAGTTCACCTGTTTCCTCACTTCTCTTATGTCAAATAACTAACTATTGCACCATACGCCGATAGAGAGCCAAACTCACACCTCTTCCACGTAATTTTGAAAAAAAATAAAGTATACAGAAGTCAATGGTGAGCGACAAATACATTTTTGATGCTTATTGAATTGCACCATGAATCACACAAATGACGTTTATCGATTTGAAAGACCGTTTTGGAAGTCAAAAAAGTCGCAGTTCGTCATACAGACCACTTATTTTTGTTTGGAACCAGTCAATTTTCTCAAAATACGTCCCTAACAATGACATGGCCGTCACCTGAAAATCACAATTTAGGTCATATTGACAACTGCACGTCACTTACACATCTGTTGACTGTGTGCAGTCATAGTGGCATATTTAATTGGTTTATGACAAACTGCAACTCTCTGAAGTTGAAAAATGATCTTTTAAATTGACAAACATCCTGGTCTCTGGATTTTTTACATTTTTTTGTTTGTTCATGCTATTACATTCTATCTTTATTTGCTATATTTTCCTGTTCTTATAAATGCATAATTTGCTGCGTACTGCCAACCCTACAACTGAACTCTGGTTCACTACAGACCGACATGAAAACAGGGTCTATGATCAAGTCAGGTCTGAAGAACCACCACCAGGAAATGAACCGAGTCTCTCAGGTTGGTTTATTGGTGGACAACTTAACCCCTGTGCACCAGAAAAATCTATGTTTACTCTAAAGGAAAAATCTTGGTTTGAAATATGAAATTCTCAAAAATGTTATTCATAAAACATGGTTTGATATAATATGTAAATATTGATACAAAAATGTTGAACTTAGAAGTGTTTAATCCAGCTGACAGGTAAAATTAGAAAGTAGCCCATGAACATAAAGGAGTGTTTAGCAGCTAAAGAGCCAGATATTCATCCCAAGAGTTAGTGGAGACCAAAATGAAGCAGAAAGGAGATTGAATGTTGGACTAACATTCGTCATGTTGCCAGACACACAACTCCAAGTTAATTTTATTTTTGCTGTGTGTGCAAGCTTTGCAAGTGTTGCCCAGAGTCTGTGTAAAGCAGGTTGTTGTCAAGTTCTTCTGCCACTATAAACAATAAGGGGAAAAGTCAGTGTACAACCCCATTGGATTGGGAAAAACAATCAAACAAAAGATGAGAAAAGCGTATAAAGAAAGATAGTGTTCAGCACAATACACAAGCCTTGAGTGTCGAGAGAAACAGCAACGTGTAAAACTGAAAGAAAAAGTAAACAACAAGCACAGTTAGCCAAAACTACTCTCTGCACTTTCCTTTTCAACAGCTGGAATAGATTGTTGCTGGTAAATTGCAGTCAATAGAGCAGATGGCAGTGTTTTCTGATGCAATGAAATCTGATTAATACGAGAGAGTTTAAGCCCATGTCATATCACATGGCAAAAGCCCTTTGAAGTCACATCTGGTATGAATTGGGGCACAGCAGACGGAATACAGGGTAGTGTTTCTGCTGAAAAATGTCATATTTCATTGTTAAAATAAATGTTTTATTTATTATTGATTTATTTCAGTTGATGCTGTTGAATTCCCCAATTGATTGAAACTGTCAATTTAATTAAATTGAATATTAACCTTGTCTTTGATGTTGGACTCAAGTTAAATAATGAATGATATTGTATAAGGCAGTCAGATGTGGTTCGGTTATTGAAAATGTGTCTATTTGGGTCACTGGATAATTTACCAGCAGTTTTCTGGAGGGACTGTATGTGAAAAATGATCGGTACGATAAACACATCCTCATATCTAAACGACTGAATAGGTCGATTACCAGCATCTCCCAAAATCATACGAATAGGGTTCCTAAAACAACATGATGGTTACAGCATAACAGTGACACACCTACCAGACCTTTGTTGTCTGGTTAGGCTAGGCACTAAAACTTCTTGGTTAGGTTAAGGTAAACATTGTGGTTTGAAGCACTGCTTTACGTCCATTCGGCTACAAATCATTATAATTTCACAGCTGCCTGACTGATAAGCAACTGTAAAGACAACGGATAGATGTCGGACCATATTTCGAGGCCAAACAACAGGTTTGATTATTAATGAACTTCCATTATAGACAACAGCTAATGTTAGCATTCAACCACATTCTAGCTAAAATGATTGTTTTATACAATACTCTTTTGATATGATACCATTAGAAAAGGCTAAATTAATTCAGAAGTATCAACACATCTTGGAGACATTTGTCTAAACCTGCAACCTGTAAAAACACATGCAATCAAACGGTAATGTTAGATAGGAATTTGTTGAATGCTAACATCCGCTAATGAGTCGTAAAACATGTTGTTTTACCTTGAAATCTGGGCGGATGTGCCTCTAGATGTCCATGATCTATCATATTTGCAGTTGCTGATCAACTGGAAATCTATAAAATGACAACAATTTTTTGGATTATTTACCTTTATATAACTTGCAACCTGGAACACAGCAGCATAATATTATCCCAGCATTCAAGTTTCCCATCCTGCTTCTCCTCACTTCCTCCTTTTTGACTGTAATAACTAGTACAGCCAATATAGGTGTCTTAAACATTCACAGCTATATGCTTTGGCCTCTTCACCTCATGATGGCCACAAAGAGTCCACTTCCGTAGCATCATGCTTGCCAGGCTCGCTTGTTCTGGCGCTAGCTGTCTGAACAACTCCCTATCCAGTCCGGGCAGAGTCAGGAAACTGCATGGCTAACCGAGCTAACTTACTCATGAAAGCTACAGTTAGCAGTAACTTTGGCAACAAGTAAAGATGAGCAGCCAGGGGACATCAGAGAAAAAAACAAACAAACATTTGGTCCACTTTAGTTGGTAGTGAGTGACATTCAGGCTACAGAGCAAGAGCAGGTTTTTAGAAAGGCAGATAGCGAATGAAGGAGGCATCAATCCTCACATTAATACATTCATCTGAAAACTTGAATTATTTGTTGCTTTGCAGATTTAGATAATAAATACAAAATATAAATGACAATATATTCAGAGATTTTATTAGAGAGCTAAGGTACTATTTGAAAGACAGTTGATTGCTGAGTCTCACTCCCCACTTATCAAATACTGACGCTTTTGGTTGTTATGTCGGGCTGGCCACCAACACAAATTTGACAGGATTAGAAAACCCAAAGTGTTACAAACATAGAATAAGACTCAACAATTAACTATTTTCCAAGTTCGACCTTCAAACTAACCAGCAGTATATAACATAATCAACTTAGCCCCAACTTCTAAAGTAATGAACACATCAATGAGTACTCTTTGGGCACTTTTTCATGCTTTAACTTTTGTGTTTGAGTAAGAGTTTAAATGGAGGACTTTTGTTTTCACACTGTGGTATTGCTACTTTTACAAGGTAAAAGATGTCAGTAGTCTTTCCACCACTGTTTGACACCTATATAGTCATAGGACATTAATATAGTGTTAAACACAATGTGGTTTCCCATGTAATTGCGATGATCAAAGGTTGGTTGTATTGCTGCCTTAGCAGGGGGGCAACAGTGACATTTTTTTTGCATAAAGTGATCTTTGGTGGACGTGTCAGTTGCTTTTCCCAGCAGCTATTCAAGCATCTTCTAATGTACAGCTGACCATCCATGATCTGTGTGTATGTGCGGGTGTGTACGTGCCGAGGTTGAAGCTGACATTTAGGGCTAATTTGTCTGTGCAGACAGTTATCATCAAGTATTGCTCACACCACTGGACAGTCTGATGTCATCTGTTCCTCTCAGAGAACTTAACATTATAGCAGCACTTAAATGTCATCAATTGCTATATGGGTTAGGAGACAACCCAGGGTGATGCACAGGGCTTCACCTTCCAGTAATATCAAGACTGTTAGCCCAACACACTCCCCACCACCTGCTATCCCCCCGACTGTCAGTTTTGCAAACACCCTCCGACACCCTACCCAGCATCAGTGCTGACTCACTGAGGTGTCTAACTGTGTGGGGTATTTGAGGTGCGTGCTCGTCAAAGCACATTTTGCATTAGCGTGACCTTCAGCGCCCACACATCTCGTATGATGTTCGCAATGATCTTTTAATTCTTTAGGTAAGCACACACATGTGATGAGACCTTTGATCCACCTACAAGGGAGTTTAATTCCTGCATTCTAAGGGGTTTCATATTGTTGTTTTGCTGAATGAATCAAAGTGTTACCGAACTAAACAAAATGCACACTCAGATTGCGAAGCGATAGAAGTCTGGGTTAATATGAGTCGTCTTACATTACCACAGTGGCGGTACGTGAGCAGTCGACTTCAGAGGAACCGCTAACAAGATGACTGATGTGCGCTGGAGGCATCAATGACAAACTGTCACTGTACAGCCACAGAGCCTTTTCACAGTAATCTGGGTTAGGACTACCCGTTAGGGTTGTGGTTTGGAAGTGAACCTGTGCAGGGTGAGGGGCTGGGGCTCAACACTTCTTTGTAATTTGTGGGTGAAGGAAGTGTGAAGCCTGCCCACGCAAATGATTGTGAATTGATGCTTGGGAACCGTGTCAAGATGCCTTTATCAGTTTGCTTTAGAGAGGGTCTGATGAATAATAATCATCAATGCGTATCACAACATCAAGTACAGGATTTGATTAGAGCAGTCATTTGTTTAGTTGATACAATTGTTACTCATCGCCCTACATTAAGTTGAAAGGTAAACACTAATCAGTTACCAACAATGTTACAATGATGTCAGAGATAATCATGGGTAATTAGAAGTACTGTACTGTCTCTGGTAGTGGTCGGTTAACTCTCTATCAATGCCTAAACAGACCTAATAGATGCAACTTAAAGCTATCGCAATGAACTACCAATTTTGTTGTTTATGGCGGCCCCTTTGGACAGAAGATGACTCAATTAAACAAAGCAAACTTTCTCCATGCTGTACTGTACCAGCAGACTACAGAGCAGCTTCTTCTCTCAGCCTGAGAGACCCCTCGGTTCACCCTCATGTTTGAAAAAAAGAGTCCACGGGTCTGGCATCGCACTCCTACAACACCGTTAAACTGCTGAACCAGAGATATCGCCTTTTGTGTTCTTCCTTTTCAAAGCCTGGTGCCTACATTTCCCACAATGCAACTTATCCACTGAGTTACATCACTGGAGGCAATTTTATCAGATTGAATGCAGCTTCCCCTGGAGCCACAAAAGGCTTGATACTATGTTTTTCGCATATGCAGGAATTCTCCCCACGACCCGTGAACACACTTTGATGTGCAAAATTGGTGGCGGCATCCTGTAATTCATTGAGATATGTATTGTGTGTCTTCAGTCTCTTTGAGGTTAATGAGGTGATCTAAATCGCATGTTGCTTTTCCTGACAAAGGAAGTAACCTGCATATTTTGGCATCACACGCACTGTGGGTGAAGGAGTCACTGAAACTCCATACTGAGAACTGAAAGGAAACCTTATCTGATACTGTATGTAAATGTTGGTTAAGATTTTTATCTTGTAGAAAGTTTTACTATCAATGGTATATTACGTCAATGTTTTTCACCAGGATGAGCATGTTTTTTTTTTTTTTTCACAACTTGAGTTCTACGTACTCAGGTAAACTTCTGTGGCTGCTGACTGAGGAACCCAACTGTCGATTATGTTGTAATCTGGCAAAAAACAACTGTCTTCGAAGTGCACTTTAGGTTTCTTTTTCCAAAGAAATGCAACTGTGTGGATGCAGGAGAAGGTTAAAACACCTAATTTTCCAGTGTGAGTAAGGCAGATGTTTTTTCCCCTCTGTGGCTTTGACATCATAGGGCTCATTACACAGAATGCATCATGGTCAATCTTCAACCTCCTGCATGTTGCGTCTGCATGTGAGATGACTGAATGATGTTTCCTAGTGATGTCAACATGATGTCTCAGGGAGAGAAAATCTGCATGCGTAGAAGTGATTCAACAAAGCACAGACACAATGTTTTATGGGTCATTCATTTTTATTACACTATTAATTAGCTTGACCAGTTTTAATTTCTCAGATTGCTTTGCAAGTACATTTACACAACAGAGAACAGTGTTGCCAAATTGAAATATCTGTCTGCTTATTTGTGGAGCATGTCTTTGGTTAAAGGTCTGAATGAAAATGAAGAACAGCTCTCTCGATGATGCTATCGACATCCCTAGAATCAATGCGGTATAATTGAGATCAAGCAGACAGAATCAGTGTCTCACAAATACACAAATCGAGTCATTTGGTTCTACTTGTGCTTAGTGCCACTCCTTGTCAATTAGGCAGAGAGGCCTCGTGTCTACCTCTGTTTCACATTTCGGTTATAAACTTGTCAATGTTTGTCTCACACAAGCCTCTAAAATTACATTACAGGTGAAAAGCATGACCCTTGATCCAACTGATTATTACATATAAATAAAAAATACAGAATAATTACATCCAAAACACAGCATTGTAAAAGGCAATAATGCAGCAATTAAAATCTCAATAACATTGTTTATATTTTTCGTCGGGAAGTAAGGGGGACAGACCAACAAAGAAGTCTAGAATTTGACGGAGGACGTACGTACAAATGTGATTGGAGTAACTACAGTATACACCATTCTAAGTCTGCTAAATGCTGGTAGGAAACCTTCAGTGGTTTGGGAAAACACAGGCAAGCTTATTCTCATCTATGGTTTCAGTAGTATCATTACAAGATCAACTGACTTAAACTGTGAACATACGACGTTTTTCATTCACTAACGTAGCTGTACAAATTATACAAGGGCTATGACTTCTCTTCGCCCGTCATAACTCAACCGCAACCTGCAATTAACCTGCCTAACGAGAGAAACTGAAGATTAATCCTTAAATCGCAATTCAGATAGTCGAACAAAAAAAAAGAAAAAAAAGAAAGAAAAAGAAATGATACATAAGGACAATTTTTCTCTGAATGGACATTTGCAGGTTTTTAGGGGGAAAACTTCCACCAGTAAAGAAATAAATAAAATACGAACTGATTTTGGTATGACTTATCTATACTATAGCATATAGGTAAAGACCCATGATTAAAAAGCAACATCCCACTATGTGACCTTCCGCAACCGAGATGGCCTTATAGGATTAAGTAATGGAAATCAACCCTGACAGTTAACAGCCCGAAAAAAAGGGGCAATCCCTTTTTTTTAACTACCTATACAGGGCCATTACGTTAATCATAAATATGACAATGAGTCATTCGGTGACAGGCTTTTTATGAAGAGAGTAACTCAAATATAGCATCTATAGAGTGCTAACATTCAATGTTGTTGAGTTCAAATTTGTCAAACTGGCAGATTTAAAGACATACAGCATGTTTTTTTTACTACTATCATGCCCGAGTGTGGTCTGTTTTTAATACGCACACACCGATACGTCACGTTACTATAGCTGTGGCCTCCTCTGTAAAGTATAATACGCTTTAAGTTCCTCCACTCTGACACACACCTGCCAACTGTGAAAATGAACAGGCTGCTACAGGAAGTGATGAGAGGGGCATCAGGCGTGTAGTGTGTCTTGTCGGATGTGTCGAACACGTCACTACTCGGTCTACTAGGGGAGTGATGGGGTTTCTACTGAAAAGAAGATGGAATCTCAACGTCTACCTTAAATACATTCAGAAAGAAGTTACTGTGTCGTTGTCTTGTGCTGGTTTTTACAACAGTCCGTTTTCAATCAGCCATGTTAGGAAAATGTTTCTCCCTCTCGTAACAGCACAACGTACTATTTTTATGTATTATTCCGTTTACATCAATGCAAATTAATCATAGAAATGTCTACATCTAGTAGTAGCATGTATTTCTTACGTTATTTACAGTGTCCAGTTTGAACGGTGACATTTCCGACTTTTTCAAAAGCAATGACGAGAACAACACAAAGAAGTACAGCAGCATCATACACCAAGTTGTCATGCTTTCATTAAAAAGGAACGGACTTCTGATTATTCTGGGTTTTTTTTTTTTTTTTACAGTTCTTCAGGTAGCAGTTCAAACAGAAATAAACTCATTCACCGACTAAATTAGCTCAATGGAATATTTGGTATGCTTTCGCCAAATAATTTGATCCTCAGAAGTCAAAAACGTGATTTTCTTTTCTTTACAGTGGTTCTGTATCGACTAGTGTGGTCTTTTTGGCCTTTAGTGTGTTAAATTAAAGTCTCACACATTCAACGTAAACGCCTCCGCATCCTCACTTAATGTCCATGTCGTAATATTAGAGGTATTGCCCAATGTTACAGTAGCTCCTGGAGGTAAGTTTAGCTTTTGACAATTAGCTCAATTTGTCCTTTCATCACTGAGTGGGTTTTAAAATTGAGAATTGTTACACCATAACTAGGCTGTCACTCGCACTCATCTACACAGATACATTATATCTAACTGTGGTACAATTTTGGACAAAGAGACTACTACTGAAAAATAAATCCTATAAAGCATTATGCACCGTTCAACTTTCTAGTGGGGGGCGGTAGGTCAAGTCATGCCACTGGGATGGTTCTCCTGTCTAAGACGTGAAGGTTTTTATCAGGATTATGAAACGCTGTGGCAACGCTAATGGAAAGAACAATGCTCGGACTCTAACCCAGAGGAGGAGTATTAGGTTACAATAGGTGATGTGAGTTCGTAATCATATCTCAATATTCACATTCTGGTAATGATGATGGGTTGTCGTCGGTCATTTACAATGGGTTTGGGACGCACCCCGTACTTATTCAGTTACTTTATGTTTGCAACACATCTTAAATCCGTCATAGGGAGTGTAGCTGGGACACCACTGTTAGGAAGAGTTGGGGGGGGGGGGGGGGGG
>CAEMYA010000161.1:5371028-5390189 GCA_903131615.1 Diplodus sargus
GGGATTGGGAGGGAGGACGAAACAAGTGGTCAGGCATGACTTGTTGGCAGCCCCGGTACCTCAGTTCATCTGTTCAAAGAATTTGTAGGTGGGGTTTTCATAGCCGTGGTTCTGCATTTTGTTGAGCTGTCGTTCTTCTGGCGTCAGCATGGGGTCGACCTGCTGCGAGACAAAGAGCTTGGATTATTACACACTAAAGACAAAGCGACGATGTTGCCGGCTGTAGGAGCCTAGATTGAACGAAAATGGCGTGTTCCACCTTAACTGCTAAAAGGAAAGTGGACAGTAAAAGTCGGCAATTCAAAGAAGAATGGACTGAAAAAAAAGGAAGTGACAGTGTGATGAAGATTTCCAATTTGAAACGGCATTATGAGACGAAGCATAGGAATTTTGAAGAGACATTTCCTCAAAATTCAGAGGTAAGAACAACAAAAAAGAATGCACTTAAATCATCATATCAAGCTGCAAGCAGGATTCTTGTCACGTCCATGACACAACAACATGACGCAACTGAGTGCTCACTTAGAGTGGTGTGGATTTCGGGGAAAGCACAAGAAGCCATTCTCAGATGCAGAAATAATAAAAGAATGCATGACTGAAGTGATGGACACAATGTTTGAAGGCAAACAAAAAGAGGAAATATTCATCTATGTATTTTAATTAATGCCAAAATGACATTTTATTTTAGTTCATATTTTTGTTGTTGTTTTGAATGAAAAGGACATTTTGACACCTTTGAGTCATTGAAAAAAATCTTTGTAGCCCTTTAGACTTGTATTTGAGTACCCCTGCTATAGGCTCTAATACAATATAAAGGATCTCTCTTTTTTTTAACATATAATACTATAATAATACATTTAATTTTTATATTCACCTTTCAGGGTACCCAAGGACACTTAAGTGGAACAAACAAAACAAAGAAAAAATGGATAAACAAAAAAAAAAATACATATAAGATAAAGAAATAGAAAAGCTGATCGATGTGGCTGGATCTAGAGCTGATTAAAAAGATGGGTTTTTAAGTCTCTTTTGAAAGTCTCCAGAGAAGTCAGTTTGCGGATTTCAGCTGGGAGAGTGTTCCAGAGAGTGGGGGCTGTCACACAGAAGGCTCTGTCGCCGAGGGTTTGCAGTTTGGTGTGAGAAAATGGAGAGCGGGTGTGTGCCTGATGAGCGCAGTGTCTCGGTGAGACTGGGTATAGGGATGGAGGAGGTCTGACAGATATTGCAGGGCGAGGGAATGGAGAGATTTATAGGTCAGAATGAGAATTTTGTAATTGATTTGTGATTTAACTGGGCGCCAGTGAAGGGGGATGAGAGTGGGGGTGATGTGTTGCCAGGGCTTGGTGCGGCAGAGAACCCTGGCAGCAGACTCCATTACAGTAGTCCAGGAGGGAGGTGATGAAGGCATGGATGAGGGTCTCAGCCACAGGTTTGGAGAGAGAGGGCCGGAGTCTGGAGATGTTTTTGAGATGGCAAAAAGCTGATTTAACGATGGATTTTATGTGTGATTGGAAAGATAGCGTGGAATCAAGGATGTAGCTCTTTTTCTCTTCCATTAGACTGCTGTGGGCTGGGAGGGAGAACACCTTTTATGTATGTGAGTACATAAAAAATGGCGATAAATTAAATCTTGCACATATACACAGAACACTGTTTTTTAGGGAAACTATAAAGTGCAATACCACAACTGTGGTCCTTTAAGACAAGACTGGCTGAAACAAAAGGCCCGTGTGGGGTCGTACCTCTACGATTCCATGGCTGATAGTGCCGTACGGCTTCCTGCGCACCAGCAGCAGGCTGATTACCATCACCATGGCGATGGCCACAGCCACCACCAGCAGCCCCACCATGGCGCCGCGGTTAAACGTCTCCAATGCATCAGGTTGCTGTGGACAGAGTTGTGCAGTGAGACGCTAGACGAGGTGGACACTTGGCGACACAATGAAACAGGCCATCTGAATTTGAAAGAATTTCTTACCAGCTCATCTCTCTCAATCTCAGGAAGCTTGTTGACGACCTGCTTGAGCTCCACGGAGGTGTTGATCTATGAGAACGGACAGAGGGTGTGAGAATCAGGGAACTAGAAGGACACGGGGTCTGAAGTATGACCAGACTTTTTACACAATCGTCATTTTACCTTTTCCTCGTATTCGTAAGTCGGGCCTCTCTCAGATGTAGTATAATCATATTCGTCGTCTGCAGGCACTAAAGATGGAGACATGGAATTAAACATGAAGCTGTGGGCAAAAGTAGGAAAAAGAAAACTCTGAAATCATTGTAAATATGAAAACAGCAGCTTACCTTTCTTATTAGACTGCAGCTCTTTTGGCAAAAAAGAGGGAAACGTGTCATTAACAACAGCAGCCACTTACACAATTAGGACAGGCTTATGGATGTTGAATATATATGTGTGTGTGTGTGTGTGTGTGTGTGTTTGAGTAGGATGTGGTTGTATACCAATGCGGGGAGGATAAGGCCTGTTCTGGAAGGCTCTCTCCTCTTCCTCCTCATCATCCTTTTCCTCCTCACTCTCTGCCGGCAGGAGCTCCTCAGTAGTGCGGGTCTCGGAGAAGGAGGTGGTCATGAGCTCGCTGATGTCGCCCCTCTCTGCCTTGACAAGCTCCTCTGCAGGTGACAAATAAAAAAAACAAACGAACAAAAAAAAAAAACAGAGGTCAGCTTGAGCGGTCTGCGGATTTGACAGCTGATAATATGACGGGTAACAGCAGCTGAGCTTACGGATATCACTGTGCAGCTCTTCGGCCAGGGAAGGATCCTTGTAAAGCAGTGCGAGACTCTGGTTCATCCTCTCCTCGATTACATGGAGATGTGTGTACACCTGCAAATCACAAACATCCATTTCTAGTCATGCCGGGCTCCAAAAACACAGTAAATAAAACATCTGAAGGCCTTCAGCCCTCAAGCTCACATAGTCTGCCCTAAAAAACTACCTTTACCCAATTTATACTCACTCTATGTGCACATGGGTACGTATATGCACTGTATCTTTATATGTGCGCAATACTTAAATCCAAATATGAGGCACCTGTACGTTACTTGAGTATTTCCATTTTCTGCTACCCTTTACTTCCAATCCACTACATTTTAGAGGTTAATATTGTACTTTTTTTTATTCTACGACATTTATTTGATAACTTTAGTTACTAGTTTCTTCCTGCATCAGAGCCAAAGTTGCACATTTTATTGGCATTTGGATGAAAACAACACTCACTCAAATAATCAGAAAAAGTCTTATCGTCAGATCTGAAAATCAGCCTGACCAATGATAGAATACAGTATTTACATTCATGTAAAGATGCGTTTAATTAATTTGTTCCTGTACATGTATTTCAACAACTCAAATACATTGATTATCAGATAACTTTGTATACTTTTACCAACATATCACTTTTGGATGTTTTTTACAACACTATATAATTGTGTTTTCATCTGTTGCCTTACTTCTCTGCATGTTTCTATATTTTGCTCACGCTGCCCATAACTGTTTACATTGCATATATTGTATGTGACAAATATTCTGTTTTTAATGTATGTGTTGTGATATTGGGCTGTGATAAAAGTTTGACTAAAGAAAAACCTCAAGAATCCAGGTTATTATCGTCATTATTCCAAGACGTAACCCAAGTATGACGGTATCCATAGTGATATTCTCCGATTACGAGAGTCAAAGTCCTCATGTTTGGAGAAATCAGGTCATATTTGGGCCTCATACATGACAAAAATAAGATGTATCCGACATCTTCGTATAATAAATGTCCTGTATTAAAAAAGTGTATTCAATCCATATTTGACCTGATATTGGGCATATCTACTAAACTATCCAATCATAATGTCTTGAGTTTTGGTCTCGAACAATGTCGAACAGACTGTGTGTTGAAGTGGTCTTAGCCGTGAGAAGAGAAGCAGTGAATTGGTTCCTTAAATGAATGAAAAATGAAAGTCCAGATAGACATTTTTCATGGATTCATGTGTCGAAAGGCAGCTTTTGAAGTCAGCAGAGCCCGGCTTTGATCTCTGTGTAATGAAAAGAAGATTGGGAGCTGCTTCACCTCTGTGAGTTCAGTCCCAGCTCTTCAGCACACAATGTTCCGTACGTTTCTCGGTCAGCAGAAAAAGGAGCCCTCGCGTATCAAAAGCACAGGCGTGCGCGGAAAGCATTTCGAGTAGCAGAAATCTCACACACCTGGAATTTCATCTGCTCAGCCTTCTGCGGGTCGACAGCCACAATGTGCTGGTAATGCCTGAGTGTGTGTCTGCGGTCCTTCTGCTCTGCGGCCATGTATCGCTTCAGAGCCTGCAGCACGCGCTCCGGCTGGAGGAAGAAGTTAAAGAGAGACGACAGAGTCAGTGAGATAAAAGATGTTTGAAACTTCCTTTTTATGTCGCTTCCCCCTCCTCTCCTCTGCGCTCCGTGATGGACTTACCTGAGGGGGATCGGACTGCACTGCAGTCAGGTAGTTCTCCAGGGCCAAGCGGCGGTTGTTGTTGAGAATGGCCTCCACTCTGGCGAGATGAGTCTCCACCAGCCTCTGCCTCTCTCCTGCAACCTGCTCCTCCAGCGTTTGCAGCACGGATTGGAAGTGCTGGCCGTGGAGAGACGAGGGACAAGTGAAGACGGTGCAACATTGCCACGGGAGAATTCAAACTACAGAATTAAAGCCAAGGCTGACAAACGCCTGCTTACCTCATTCAGGGCCTGTCGCTCTGACCTTGGCAGATTCTTTGCATGGTTGTCTGCCTCTGCCCATTCCTTCATGATCTGAGGAAATAAAGAGACATGATTACAGTTTATCCCACACGATATAGAACAGGGTCCACCAGTACAACCTGTATGAACTGCACACTGACAGCATCAACATGATATGACTGTACAACTTCTTAAAACTACAGAATGTGTGTGTATTTATTTTTGCATATCAACCGGTGCACTGTCATCCAACATTTCTACATTGTTTGTTTTTTAAAAACTTGGACATTTGGCTTCAAACAAAACTTTGACATTCGAGTATATTTCGCTTATTTGCTGTCCAGCTGAGAGCGAGATGAAAAGATTGATACCACTCAGCTCAGATCAACAATAGCCTGGCACCGTCTGAAGGGACCAGAATCTGGTCTTCGTCACTTCTAAATCTCATAATCAACATGCTATATCTGTACAAAATGTGAGCAGTAAAAATAGAGATTGCGGGTTGAGACTTTAAAGGCCCCTTAAAGGATAGGCCATGGACATTAGCAGTAGTTGTTAACACTGTGATACGGTGCACTCGATGATTGTTGTGCAATTCAAATAAACGTGAAATGAAATGAACTGAAATGCAAAGAACGCTCCGTGAAGTGACTCTCTGGGGTCTCTGTTGGTCGCAAGGCCACATCACAGTGACGACAACACAGATATAAATAAGCAAGATAGCAATGATGCGTATCTCGAAACTGTTCCTTAAAAAAAAAAAAAAAGGGACAATATTTTATCACCTCACAGCTACACACATTAGCAGTTATGAGCAATGTATTGTATAAAAAGAAAGCTCATGACATTGTCTGGCTAGTTTTGAAAGAACATTAAACATATCATGACTGTGAATCTGTAACAACACGGTGACCATCGAAACTGTTGAGCAAGAAGGCTTGATGGCAGCGATGAAAACACAGTAATTGTGGTGTGTGAAACCACAGCCAAAGCCCAGAGAAGGGCTGTTTTTTCTTTTACAGAAACTGTTTTTTTAGATTGCGAACAAAGATACAAACACACAGAGTCTGAGACAGATGTGATGTGTGATAGACACGTGTGTGAAACATGGCCTCCACAACCACTGCAAAGTATACTGCTAGATTATTGGAAATAACTTTAACCCCTGGAAATAAGCACTGAAATGACATTCTATTTGAATTATGGTGCGGGTTGATTATATGTGGGAATACAACAATCATGCCGACGCCATTTGAGGTTTTTAAGTTCACTTCTTTCAGGGCAAATGTGAATTTTTTATCTCATTCCTACTTCCCTGAATGCAGGTAAAACATGCAGAGGCCGGTGCCCCTGTCGTTCTGAGAATTAGACTCGGGAGCCTCATCCCGCATTAATGAAACAACTGCCCGACCCGACAGCCAAAAAACTATTAGCCTGTTCTGAGCCCTGTGAAAGTCACCTCGTTGATGCGCTTCATTCTGCGCTCCTCCAGGTCCGTTTTGGCACGCAGGAAGTTGGCATGCTCGGTGTCATCCACCGGCTTCTCAAAATAAACATCGACGCCATCTGTGGGCCGAGGCGTAGTCACTGGATGGGAAGAGACAGAAAACAGAGGTTATTACTGTCGCAGGAGCCAGAGAACAATTATACTCTAATTAAATGAACAGCCCTGGTCAAAGTGTGTCTCAGGGTGTGCACGGACGAAATAGGAAGACAGACGGAAGGTCATTTTACACAACGACTGGGGGAATGTGAAGAAAATTTTAAAAAGGACCTAAAGAACTACAAGAACTACAAAAGAACTACACCTGCTTCATTCTGGAGAGAATTTAGGTGGAAAGTGATGATAATTCCTGCTGGAGTACCAGAGGAAAGAACATTATTTTGCGTAACACACACATTTAATCATTACTATCAATTCTTGGGCTTTAATGTTTAATCTATATAAATACTGGAAAATAGGTCAAGAAGATTATTGAAAAAGTGCTGAAACTACTGATCTCATTCTGGCTTGAGCTATTTCATCTGGGTAAGTGATGGTATCGCTTTGTGGTTTAGAAAACATGCGTTCCAATATTATTCAAAATGTGAGTATGAGGGATAGAATAGTTCTTCTGATTATCAGTATCGCTAGTTTTTGCGCCCGATTGCAGAGAATATAAATGCAACACTTTGGCCTTTCTCTGTCTGTAGTCATCACTCTGTGGTCTCGCTCAATGTCCCGCCCACAACACTATCTGATTGGTTACAAAATCACAAGTAATAGCCTATAAATGATGAGCAATCTGATTCTGCAAAGGAGCAAACGTAAAGATGTCGTGTTAAATATTACCTCGGTGAAAGTGAAAGTCACTCATACGAATAACACTTGAGTAAAGATCTTAAAGTATTCTATTTCAAATGTACTATTAAAAGTACAAGCAAGTTTACATGTGTATGATTATAAGTATCTAGGTCTGTTTTATCCTAATGCCAATGAAACAATTTAACTAGAAAATGTGCCACACTAGTTCTGAAGCAGCATGTAATTTGCAAAGTAACTACTAACTAAAGTTATAAAGTAAAATGCAGTCGAGTAACAAGTATGATGTTTGACTAACCCTAACCCTAATAATGTAGTGGAGTGGAAGTACAGGGTCCACCAGTACAACCTGTATGAACTGCACACTGACAGCATCAACATGATATGACTGTACAACTTCAACAATGGATGGATGGATTTCTATCTGTTCCAAATATTGGTGATCACTCTCCTAACCTACTAATGATCCCACAGACAGAGAGCACCATCATGGCTTACCATCATGGTTTTGTTCTTAGTTAAATTAAGTAAAGTGGTCGACTGCTCTATTTTTCTGTGCACACCACAATAAACTCTGCTGAGGCCTGGAGGTTACTGTGAACACCAGATACAGCCCCCATATGGGAATAGGCACTTCTGACGCCACGTCAGACGAATGCATATATGAGGTGCATGTGTGGGTGCGAACATTAAGTGCGAAGGCACTTATTTCACATAACGAAAGGACACTCACAGCTGTCTCCCTTGATCAGAGGTGTTGAGGTGGTGGGCTTGTGGCTCTTCGGGTAGTAGAGGGAGTCCAGGTAGTCTGACGTCTGGTAGGGACCTGAGTCAATCGGGTACTCGTACTCATCTGGATCTTTCACAGCTATGGCCTCCTCTTCCTCCTCTTCTTCCGCCTCCTCCTCATCAACTTCCTCCTCCTCCTCCTCCTCCTCCTCGTCCTCTTCCTCCACCACCTCGTCATCCTCCTCCTCCATGTCGGCCTCGTCCAAGTCGGTGTCAGGGGAGGGGCTTGGCGTGGGTGCCGTCACTTTGGTGCTGTGGGAAAAGCGGTAAAGGTCATTGCTCTGATGTCTACGAAGCATGCAACGTGTCGTCCTCCAACATCTGGCCAAGCTGAATCATCTTACACAGAATTAAGTTTTCCACTGGTCTGCGATGAAACCGTCTGAGGGCCGGCGGGGATGTCTCTCTCCTCCGTCTCGCCTTTCCCGCTGGAGCCCCCTCGGCCTGGGCAGCACACATACTCGACACCTCGGAAATGGTCTCCACATGGCAACAGCATCCCATAGCTGTGGAGCTCCAGATTTTCACCAGCACATTCCTGCGCGGGAGGCAATCAGAGCCGCAAAGTTTAGAAAACATATTGCTAATCAGGTTGCAATTTAATATTGTTGTGTTAAAATTTGCAAATTCTAAATGTAACGAGACAGGACTTTTCGAATATAACGAGCGACTGTTGGTATGAAGGAGTGATGAACTTTAGCTTGAACTTTCGACACCTTTCTATTATGGAAGTAACACCTTAGGTACTGATAAAGTATGACGTGCGCACACAGCCCCAGTGTGCAGACCTGTCTGACCCAAACCTGCTATTTTCTGTTAGGCCTGGCAACAAAAGCGGTTTTAAATTCGCATCGGAAAGTTTATTGGGCGCATGAGAAGTTAACCATTTACAAAATGTATGAGCGGAAAGTCCCGAAAAAAAAAAAAAAAAAAGAGACAGAAAAAAAAAAATCAACCTTCTGCTTTTCCGTGGCTGTAAGCCTGTATTTCCTTAATCGCTGGGCTTCATTAAACAATATTAAAAGGTCGAAAAATTGTACGAACGCCATGTATCCGCCCTTATTACCTCCTTAGCAATGTTGTGCCAGTACACGTAGCTCTCACAAGCATCCATCTGCTCCTGGTGGAGGAAACGGCATCGGTCGGGCACCAGCAGGGCCTCGCTCACGTACTCGCCCTCTGCAGTGGGACGAAAGAAGAGGCATCATTTTGAGAGTCAAACTTGAGAACTCCGTGCTGTGTTTGAACCTTGAGATTAAATGTGAATGTGCTTTTATTAGGAAGAAAAGAGAATACAAGCTGCACCGTACATAAAAAACAAGAAACTAGAGGGGCTGGATGGTGGTGGGCTGCATATATTAAGACTGACAGAAAGCATAAATGTGTAATGTGCGAGCACTTTGCGCAGACAAACTGCAGCTACTGTCAAGGACATAGAAATAAACGACAAACCATACATGAAATGGAAAGGAGGCTTTACAGTACACAAACAAAACTGTACATGTAGTAATCATTCCAGACCTGTTCTTCATACAGGGCTGTTATTACACACTGTTCTTTCGCAACTCATACACCCACACAACAGGCAGTACAGTAGAAATCGAACAAGCTTGATCCAGTTCTTCTGCGCCGTGCAAAATAATAATGCTCCACGACTCAAAAGGTGAGTCACTGCTCATTACACATTCATTCATTCATTCATTCATTGTTAGCCTATCTGCCCCCCTAGTGGCCTACAGCAGACATGGCCTCTCTGTAACACTGCAGAGGCGTTCATGCTGCCCTGAGCCTGTTAAACTGCACATCCCGCATTTGTATCCGAGCCCGTCTGCAGGTTTAACAGCGACACAAGTAGAAAGCTGCAAAGAGAGTTTTCTACATTAAATCTAGACTAATCATAAGTATACTTGAACTATGTTAATCACGAGTCAACTTAAAATTGACATTTTGGATCAACTCGTTTCGCACTAAGTATATTATAGCTGTAATTAAAAAGTAGAAGAGCAAAATTTGAAGTGTATTTCTGTGTGCTTGTATGTGCTAAAGTGGAACAGCTTAACGTATACTTTGTATACTTAGTATTAAATGCTGTATGTTGCTGTGTATGTAGTAACATACCTACTTGATTAGTTCACTTATTTGTGTTACAAGCACATGCAAATGTGTTGTGAATGTCTGGCAAATATACAAATAATACACCATGAATAAATGTAGTAACGGCATGCTTAGTTATACTTTAATACAATTAGTAAGAGAGGACACTTTGCAGTTCATTATCAATAGACTTCAGTTTTACTATGCTGTACTATTTTGAACATTACACACCTTACATTTTAAATATAAAAGTATACCTCTAATAAGTTTTCTATGCTTTAAATATATTGCTTACACAACAAAACATACCATTTTTTTCACAAGGGTGGTATGCAATCAATGTGGAGATCTTGTTAGCTTATGCTTTTACTAAGAAAGCACTGACATATTAATGTGTTTTTTCTGTTCTAAGACGGAATCATGGTTTATGTCACTGTATATTTTATGCAATGTGCTGTACATTACGTAACCGCTTAGTTTGGATATTACACATGTGGTGTTTGGAAGAGAGTGTCTAACATGTAATGTGTTGATGACAAAAAGCTGACCCTGTTGTTTGCACTGATGGATTTATATTGGTCTGTAATGAAAAAGAATAGAAATATGTATAACATACATATACAGTCTGAGAGAGGTATAGGCTGAGGCTACATTTCACAATGCCTACCCTTTTAACAGCACATTATGACCAACTTCAAGGGTAATTGTTAAGGATAAACCAATACAAGTTTAGTCGTTGCTCATGAAATCATACCGAAGTGTTTGGCTTTTAAAAAAATAAACGTATATCGAGAAATGTAGAAATAATAATTCAATACTTCGTCTAGGGAAATGTGCTTTATGAAATTTTGCATAAAGTTAAATAAAAAGACCAGGCCAAAATGTAACGTGTTTATTAAATGTGTTTATTTGTCCAAATACTGGAAAATAAAACGGACTATTAGACAATTTTTGTTTTTTATTCATTTTAATCAGGGTTGGGGAGACGCTGGTAGGTAGATTTTGTCATTGTTTTAGGAAACTTTCTTTCGCTCTGCAGTTATCAGTCCCCTCCCTCCTCTCTATGTCACCAAATCACACTTCATCGCACTCATCTTAATGAAAATATATCACTTACAGCAGTTTTAATTAGTGAGTTTCAGAGGGGCTGGTAGGTAGATTTTGTTATCCTTAGACAGAACTGGGCTAGCAGGCCCCCCCCCCACACACACATTTCCTCTCATGGTATTAAGCTAAGCTAACTGGCTGCTAGCTGTAGATTCATGTTTAACAGACAGACATGAGACAATAGGATCGTATTAATCTTTTCATGTTGCTCTCAGCGAGAAAGCAAGACATTTAGGGTGCAGTACAGTAAATCTAGAAACAACAACACAAAGACCTGTCTTCTTCCTCTGCAGGGACACCAGAAATATAAAACTATGTATTCTTGGTGGTGTAACTGACCTCATGGTCATGGTGTGCTGTTCTTACCTAGACAGCGGTAGGGCAGGACTATGAAGGGGTGTGTCTGGCAGCGGCCCCAGCCTTTCTTGCACCAGGCGTGGATGGTGACGGGTCTTTTCGACTCCTCTATGTGTGAGATCGGAAGTGCTGGGTACATCTGGACGTACGGGTACATGCAGAGACGACAGGGACACAGAAACAGGTAGATGGATGGACAGAACAGAGGGGATTGGAGACGAGAGGAGCGGCAGACGGGGGACGATTGGTTAGAGAGGGGGTCGGAGGATGGGTCGGGATCCGGGAAGAGCACAGTCAGTCGGGAGAAGACCAACAAGGGAAAGAGTCATGCAGCATATTCTCCAGCTACTTACACAGAGCCATGTCAGACATTTGACGCGGCGAACTGAAGGTTCATTCTTTCATTTCAATGAACATTCTTGCCTTTAAATGTTTCTACTTTCCCATCTGATTCCTGGAATTTAAAATCTTGGCCCGAAATTTGAAGCACAAACACATAATGCAGACAGAAATGTAGTGTCTGAATTCACACTGAAGGGCTTTCTTCGCAAATGTCAAGGCAAAAAAAAGAAGGCTTTTGTATAACAGACACGCTACTGTCAGCTAATCGCATTACAGTCTGTTCATGGCTCATGGCTGCTGCTGCTGCTATGGTGCTGCTGCTGCTGCTGCTGCTGCTGCGCTCTGTGTCTACTTTGACCTCCAGATGGCGCTTGGTTGCCTTTTACTTCACATGATTATTCCTGAAGGAGGAGTGTGTGGAGAGTATGTGTACCATTGATTACCTTACAGTAAGCGTTAACGAGTACACATATCAGGTAACAACGAGGAGGAAAAGTGGATGGAGGCCCAAATGAAATATGGAGATATTCCAGCAGGCCTCCATCGCGTCACTATATATGGTTAAATATATAGATGCATAGGACAGGTGTTGGACAAACCAAATTAAAGACAAGAGCATCATACTTCATTAAATTAGCTCCGGACTGCGTTGCCATTAAGCTTAATTCTGTTAAAGAATTTTAATCGATCCAGACTAGTGTTCATTATCTGTCTGTTAGGCTCAGGACCTTACCTCCTGACAGTAGGAAAGGATTTCGCTGGGCTCTTTGAAGCAGCCCTGGCGGCCCTGAGGATCCGGCTCCCACTGGCCCGTCTGTAGGTTCATGTGCAGGAGCTGACGGCCGCAGAACATGGCGATCTGCGGCTCCGCCACCTGGGGGCCGGGCCCGTTCACCTCGGTCATGGACAGGGCCTATGGGGAGAGAGAGAGTCACATGAGCGGTGAGGAGGAGTCGATATAGACACGCTGGCACATCATATCGTGTTTAAAGCAGAACGAGGGGCGGGTAGGCCAGAGATAATTCCTAAATGTACTCTCCGACATTAGACCGAGAGCGTAAGCCAGGGCGGTGGGCTGAGAGCGAGAGAAAGATCGAAAAACAGAAGACTGTCGAGGAAAGGAAGAGGAAGCTAATGCACGGGAGAATTGAGCGCAAACTGTGAGCCTTTAGAGAATATCGGCGGTCGTGTTCCATAGGCGACTGTTGAAATAACCCAGAGAAGAGCCAATGAAAAGGCTGACTTATCGACTGATGGCCTATGCTCCCTGCTGGCTGACAGCACTGACAGCTGACAAAAGGAAGAAGGACCGATCGTGGATGAGGAGAAAGGTGTACAGGAAAGATATGCAAGAGTTTGTAAAAAAGGCTGCCCCCCCATCTTCCCCCACTCCAGCGGCCTTCTAGGATGTTGTTATTGATCCCGGGATATGTTGCCTCTGCCTTGGGGAGGGCCCAGGGGACCCCACAACAGAGGAACAAACAGCAGCTAGGGCTCGGAGTCAGGTGTTAATACAAGCTCATTGACCGATGGGCCACTTCACTACATTAACACACAGCACAGAGGCAGAGAGGGAGAGAGAGAGAGAGAGAGAGAAAGAGAGAGAGAGAGAGAGAGTGGGCCCAGGGAGGAATAAAGGAGGGGGGTTAGAAAGCTCTATAAACAGGACTTCATCCACAGATTTTTTTTCAGACAAACAAAAACAACGTGACAAAGTGCCCAAGTATTCCATGTTCCACTGGATGTCTGAGTCATCCCTAGTGCAACAGCGACTTGTTTACTCCGGCAGACTGGCTTTGTTCGAGCGAGAAGATGAGCATCTGAGAGCTTCACGCGACAGCAACATTCATGGTACAGAACATGCAGTGATGTGTACCGGCCAACCCCAAAACCCATCAAAAAGGCACCCCCGAACCCCCCGGAGCCACCTATGTATGGCTCCTATCCTTTCATCTGCGCTGACAGACAGAGAGACGGACCCACTGACGACAGACAAGACGAGCGACGCTGAGCCAATTAGGCGGAAGTTGCCCAAAGGGAAGGAACGGAGGAGAAAAAAAATCTGAGAGAGTGACGCCTGATCAAAGGGAAGCCCTGCTTCGGCCGACCGGAGCTGGAGTGTTTGAAGTCCCTAATTAAAATTCATACTGAATAAAATAAATATATAAAACCCCTTTGAGTAAACGTACAATAAATATAATAAGCCCCGAGCAGTCTGTGCGTTATAATTATGTTAAGAGGAGTTTGTGTTTCTGCGTGTCCTAGCAGATTTCTTACAAATTACACACCTACTTTTCATTACTGCTGACCATTCCCCAAAGCAGAGCCGTGTTTTTAAGATTTATGAATGCATTTTTCTGCCTTTATAGGCGGCAACGTTTTCCAGATCGTATCAATAATGTCTGAATATCAGCTAGCACAGGCTTAAAACAGCAGCTTTAGAGAGGTGATCCTCGCAGTGAACTCTTGGAGACATGAGCTGCAGTCAAATTTCTCATTTGTATGTTTTCTAATATATATATACATATATATATATATATATATGTATATATATATATATATATAATTGTGTTAAAAGGAGACCTTTTCATATATATATATATATATATATATATGAAACAGTCTCCTTTTAACACAATTATTTCTTAAATGTTTCAAAATTTCCTTCCTTCCTTGCAGCGCATATCTTCTCACTGTTTGTCTCTGGCGTTCTTCTTTCCAGACAAAGTTGCTCTCCAACACGTTGCTGTTTTGCAGCAAGTTTCTGCTGTCATCACTTGCTGACATCTCTGCCGTGATGGATAACTCGTCTCAGGCAAAGTTTCAAGTCCCTGCAAGTTAATGATCGACCTGGCAGATAAATAGAGGCTATGGCTGCTCAGCAGGTATGGAAAACGTATTCAAAAATAGAAAATAATGACCAAAAATAACCCCATTATGCTTTGATTTACCATTACACAGTCAATCAAAAATATTATCAAAATGCAAAGTGCATTATCCAAATTGCTGAGGCTGCTGGGGGGTAAAATGTGTGATAAATCAGCATTATACTAAAGATACTGTAGTGCTGCAAAGACTGCCGGGACTACAAAGGTTGTTCTCCAGATGCAAGAAAACATGGTTGTTTTCTTTACAGATTCCAACAAATGTCACATCAACACGGTTTTATTAGTGGAAAAATAACCACTAATCTAGAGTCATATCGCAATAAGTAAGAAATGTTCCACTCCTGACCCGAATGTCCGCGTTAGCTATTGACCGTGCTGAACCGGAGCTTTTTATTGGTTAAGTGTGTTGTTGGATAAGCACGAGGAAACCCTGCTGAAGCTGCTGAAACAGTCTGTCTAGTGCGGCTGCTGAGCTAATGTCTAAATAGATATATCTCTTTGACTCAGGGGAAGGTCAGTGCCATGAGGAAAAAAAAAAAAAGAAAGAAGGAAGAAAAAAAGGAAAAAACTTCCGGATATTTGAGAAGATAACCTGGCAGCTCCCCCTGGTCCGGCTCTCTCTTTCTGCCTGCTCTCCACTACTGCACTTGCAGAAAATCAATGCTGAGCGACTGCAACTGTATCGCCACGTTCCCCCCAATCAATAGTAGTCCATCAGGAGCCTGAGGCCCTGACCTCCAGCGCAGCAAGGCCAGGCTGATCTGGGACCAGATTAGATCTGGCCACAGTGATAACCCCTTATAGAGAAATACAGTTTTACGATGTGCAGTCGGGTTGGTTTGTTCCTCCGCGGCAGCACGACACCTGCATGTTTTTTTTTGACCCAGTTTGGAGTGTGATTCCTCACATGGACTTGATATGAACATTAGTCAGTGGTTGACGTCAGACGGATCCACGCCGCTCTGCTGTGTGGATGCCGCTCAGTGTCTTTGTGGGCGTTTCATTGTACGCTCACAGCAATAACAGAAACGGTTGCCAGCATGCGTCAGTCCTTTTCATTCTTCCCCCAAAATGGTGAGAATTCTTTTTTGGGAGGCATCGGCTGATGGGTAGAAACGCATTCTGTGGAGTTGACATGTTTATTTCCAAAGTGCGTCATGTCGATTGGTCAGATTGTCGACCTGTTTTTCATAAGAAATATAAACCGACTTGGCAAGTCAGTAGATGCAATACTCAGGATTCGGGGAAACATCTGGCAAGACCGTGCTTGAACTCAGGCATGACGACAGAAGCTGGATTTCAGTCAAGTGAATGTCGCTGTTGACTGTACTTGTTGCGAGAACGTACCGCCTTCTTTTGCTTTGTTTATTTGATCATGTTCAACCACAGCATAAGTAACTGTATTACACTAAAATATATAGCTTTTACGATGAAGAGCCAATTGTATTATGTCTATTATTCTTAGGCCTCGGATCACATGTCAGTGCTATTTCTGTCAAATCAACTTCAACATCCGACTTAAAGTCCAGCCAGGACATGACTGCTGCACAACAAATGTTTATGCGCCGTGTGCGGCTGTCTGTGCAACAGGACGGTGGAGAGGATCTGCCAAGCTGCTAATCAAATTGGTCGGTTGACCAGGAGCAGAATCTACCTGATAACAGCAGTCAATTAAAGGAGAGAAGGTCTGCAGAGGGCACAAGAGAGAGGAAAACAGAGCAGAGAGGATAATGTGTTTGCTGGGCTTGGTGTTGTTTATAATAACAAGACATGTCAGCACACACCTACTTTTTCTATTTTCTTGTCTTTGTGCCATACAGACTAAGATTGTCCCCGGTATCAATTACCACTTAGTCCAGCCTCAATTAAACTAATATGGGGTGGATCTCCAGGATGAAGCTTACTGACTTGACTGTGGTCCCCCTAAACTTTACCTCGACGCCACCTCGACGTTGACATTTTTAGCTTTTAGCGAAACATGTCAACAACTACCGGAACAACTGCAAGTAAATCTGGTTGACATTCATGGTTGAACGACAATGTACCTCAGGCCAAAAGCTTCAGCCTGCCCAATACTCATGTTTAGTGGACACTAATACACCGGGGTTGGGACAAATTATCGATGCGGCAATATGTGATGCAATTACTGATACACTGGTGCCAAATATTTTAGTCATAGTTCCTACTTCTTAACTCTTTTTGGTGTAAACCTCGGTAAACTTAATTTACACACGATAGAAAAGAATTTAGCGCAGTTTATCACCAATTTAATATTGGAATGATGGCACACAAGAACATGGACAAGTAACAGTAAGTCTTCTTTACATTGTTTCATCTCATTTCCAGTCAAATTCTGTGAAACTGACACCACGGTGCAGTGAATAAATACATAATTCCTACATTTTGCCCTTTCTCGTGTATCATAAGATGACTGTCTTTCGATGTGTGGATTATCAGAGAATTGCGGTATCGTGATATTATCGTTATCACGGGCGCATTGTGAGGTAAGGTCTATGATTCCCGCCCAATATAACACACACAAATAAAAATGCTAAACCTTTTTACCTGTAAGTATAGAATCATCATACCATGACAGGTCATGTTTACATAAAGAAAAGATTCAATAGTAAAACATGCTCTGCTCCCAATGCTCTGAGGTCTTTCATAAACACATGGCTGTATTCACTAGATACAGATTAAATAGACAATAGTCCTCTGTGGGGAAGAATTAGGCTCTCATTGACAGCTAAGAATAGCTTCTGCTACAGTGAATGAGACGCATTCTTATGCCTTGATTAAGCTGTTTTGTCCATGTTTTGTACGCACAATTCATAGCAGTATCTCTCTTCGGACTAAAAAACATGTGGTCAAAGCTTCTCAGTGTCTCTGAGTTGCGCAATTTTCCAGTTTGATGCCAATTGGACTCGTTGTCCAGAGTGTTGAAAAAACTGCAGTGAAAGGAAGTGAAAGTCTCTCTGAACATTCCCAGTCTCCATCAGGAGCTGAGGCTGATCACTGGTCCAGTTGGCTTCACAGTAATGTTTCACAATCTGTCAACAATTATGCTTCGATTCCAGTAAAAGGAAAGGGGCTGCAGATCTGCCCTCCACCAATGCCTCAGAGAGGAAATGCCGTAGTGTACTGAAGCATCTCTGTACAGTACACTGAGGGGGCAGGGAGGGGGGAGGGGGTAAGATGGTGCCGCTCAACCATCCAGAGTCCCACATATCATGTCCTAGTGCTGATGAGGCTGAACAGGCAGACAGCTCAGAAGCCTGGCAGCTGCCCACTGCAGAGAGCGCTGCATCATTAATAACGACCTGGTGATATTAAGCATCGATTGGCTTTCTGCCTCTTCACCAGGTTCTTTGCCTCTCGCTCCCTTGACATCCCATTTTTCTTTGCACTGCTAAGTTCTCCGTATCCGCCGCATGCGGACTGTGGCTGCGTCTCTTTGTGATCACACGCGCACCTCCAGAGTCACCATTACAGAGAGCACCACAAGGAAACTAAGTGATCCCACAGAGACAAGAGCACAATGTGCACTGGAGCAGAAGTTGTGGAACAGCTGATGCAGATATAATGATGGTTAATTATATTTTCACAGATATCCGTCTGGTAGAGGAAATTATGCTGCAGAGTGGAGCACTCGAAATAAGTGCCTGCAACAGATATGATCTTGCAGCATAAATACTTCTGTCAGTCGGGCTGAGTTTGGGCCGGGGCAATACATTTACATGTTCCTCCGGCAGCTTCAGCCCCGTCCTAATTAAATTTTTAGCACCTGTTCCACCCTTATGTTGCAGGATGACTTCATCCTCTGTAATGATGCAATCTCCCGGCCCTGGCAGGCAAGCCGGAGCAGGAGAGGCGGAGCCCACCCATCATTTGTTACCTTTTACAAGTAGCTGCCAGAGCGTACAGTGGAGAGCCAGGCCATAAAACGCATTACAGGCTTCGAGTAGACGCTGCAGGGAGCAACATGTCATGTTATGTATGAACAGTCACACAGGGGCTTTTGATTGCATTTTTTATTCCCTCACACAGTTTTTTTTTAGCATTTCATATTATTCCATGTCAACTATTTTATAGTTGTGTATGTATGCATTTGTATTTGTAGGTATATCTGCGAATACGTTGTGTGACGCCCTTTGGTACGTAAGTTGTTGCGCTCTACAAATAGACCTAAAGGTGCAATATGTAGGAAATGCCCACCTTTCAAATTCATGCTTAAAATAAACAGGAGACGGAATAGCAACAAAGGAATCCTTAACTGCTGCTAAATGTAGCTGGCGTTAGCTAATTTGCTCAGTTAGCTTTTACCATCCAGCTAGCAGACCGGACAGGGAGCTCGGAGCACTGGGGGAGTGTTGCTGTTCACACTGCTAACACAGGGCTAGCTGGTTAGCATGCTAACTTCTATAGATATCTAGTACTCTATGGTTCACTTTCTGAAACTTTTCAACTGAAATGCTTACATATTGCACCTTTAAACCTACAAATACACTGTCTACAATGTCAACACAGGCTTTTTGGTCAGAGGTTTTTTATATGCAGCTTGCTTGACACCTGAC
>CAEMYA010000161.1:5442282-5453650 GCA_903131615.1 Diplodus sargus
TTTTTTTTTTTTTATTTCAGCACACTCATGGAGTAACCCAATTAATCCATTACTCCTGGCTGTGTGAGGGACAGTAGCAGTGGGTGGATTAGAAAAATGCCTCCCTCGGAGGGGCTGAAAGCGCTCACTCTTTGAGATGACAGCATTGCTTACGCCACTCCTGCAGCATTCTTTACCGAGGGTGTTTTCTCCTGCCTCGCCTCAGAAATTATATTAGTCGCCAGGAGAGAGGCTCCTATGGGATGTCCCCGCTGATGGTGTGCGTGCACCGAAAAGATTTTTACCAGGATGATGTAAAGTGAAGGTGGAAATGTCCCATTTGTTCCACCTACGAAATTGACTTTGAGGAAATGGATACTCAAGTGCAGCCGGGCCTTTTTAATGTCTAAGAAGCAGGCGCTGCTCCGAAAGTTGCGGGACGTGCGGTAATGTTGTTAGTTTCAACCACACCTTTGCTCACTGGCTGACTGACTGATTGATGGAGCGATTGATTGAGTTGGAATTATGACAGCGTGTCATGTACAGTAATGATGCTGCATGAATCTGTCAGCGGACGGACAGTTTTTTGCCAGAGGCTTTGGCCCTCAGGGAGCGTGGAGAGAGGAGGTGTTGTGAAGATTCAGCCTGAAAAAGATTGTGTGTGTGTGTGTGTGGGGGATGGTGTGAAAGATTCATGCCTGAAGGCCATGTGTGAATACCTCTCTCTGGAGGGGTGGTGTGGAGGGGTGGTGTTGAAGCTTCACCATAGCACCAGGATTAAGCAATGACTAGTGTTTGCTGCCTTACCACGCTGGAGCCGTGCTTCGTCCAGGCCAGGGTGAGAGGAGGGTTTCCAGTCCACGCACAAGTAAAGGCTGCATCCATCCCGATGTCCACCGTCATTGGCTTGGGCTCTGACAGCAGTCTGGGGCCAACTAGGGTGAAGCGACGCAGACAGCCGGTCACAATCAATAAAGGGCTGCTTTTAAACCTCAAAACACACCAGCTCAGCCACAAAGTTAAACTCACATTGGACATCGACCAGCGTGCTGACATTGGTGCTGCCCACAGAGTTGGACACCTCGCAGGAGACAGGGTCTGTGAAGTAAGAGTAGTCCACCGTCACCTCAAGGCTGTCCCCGTTTGCCTCGGAGATGGGGACTCCTCCTTTCGACCACCTGGGACGGATGAATAATCACATTACGCGGTCGCATTAGTTCAGGGAAGGTAGCCGGCCATGCGTATCAAAGTGGCTATTAGCTGATTCGCGGCTTGTGCCAATCACAATCAAACGCTGCCAATCAAGCAGCCCATTTAACCCGATGAGTCTACGAAACACTCGCATGCTTGTACGTCTTCTTTCGCGCCATATAACGCCATGACATAGTTAATATGATTCCATTGTTTCGTCATCTCAGACTGCTGGGATCAGAGGCAGAAACTGAGATCCAGGGTTCCCACATCTTCTTAAACATCAAACCCCATGCAATATATGCTGACATAAAGTCACGGAAATACGATAAAATAAAGAACTTTTATATAACTCAAGGTCTTTTCCCCCCCGAATCCAAACACTTTCAAGGATTTCAAACGGTTTAAAGCGAAGGATGGATACCTGTATCCGGTTATTTCAGGATTGGCCGAAGCAGAGCAGATGAAGAGAACCTTTGCTCCCTCCGTCACAGTCTGAGGCTGGACTGACAGAGTCACTGAAGGAGGGTCTGTGAAAGGAAAAAAACCTTTATGTTACTGACACGAATGTACGACTTAGCTCTTCATCAGATTTACTAATCTTATTGGCACCAGCCACCTTTTAACGGTGCAACAGGATTAAATGTCTTTTGACAGATTACTGAGCGTGGCGTGCTTTATTTTGGCGGTCTTTGAAGGGAGGCCTGATGCCCGGACACTCACGCTGGACGTTGATGGTGACCGATGTCTGGCGACCAGCAGGGGCAGCTTGGTTAAGAACCCTGCAGGTGTAGGTGCGCCCGGTGTCGCTGTCCTCCGGAGTGATTGGAAGCATACTGACAGCCACCTCCCTCTTCCCATCCTCCATCGGTGTCTGCACAACAAGGTACAGTGAAAGCTGTTAGATTGCCGCTGAAAGTCCTGAGCAGCGGGTTTACAAACTTTTTAGCAGAGAGACTCCATTGCAATTGAGTGGAACTGAACATCAGCTCAATGTTGCACAAGCGAGTCACTTGTTATTTGTGCTCGCACCACTCATAGAATATCTCTATGACACTGCAGGTCTTATTTTTTCATGTGTGAGGCATTAAAATTGCCATCCCGTTCTTTGGCACGGCAGTTAAATCATATATTTTATGATGCAGCAGGGGGATATTGTGCTGTTCCCACATTTCTGAGAGTGTTCCCCGTCAGCGCTCCTTGTTTGTCATCATCTTTTAAATCTATTTACTGCTCACAGAAATCAATACGCCTAAGTGAGGAAAGGTGTAGATTCTCAGGATATGGCTCACAGCGCTCTCACTTTCTCCCTCACACACACACTGACACACAAGGGGGGGGGGGAGAACCATGATGGCCAAGGTGCCTGTGTGTCGTTTCTTCTTCATTTTTTTTTTTTTTTAGGGTGGTGACAGTGAGGAAGAAGTGCCACACATCTTTGGAAAAAGAGCGAGGGCGAGCCAAGCCTTTTCCCCTGGGCAGCCGAATCAATGGACGGAGGCTTTCACTTCCTCGGCCAGAGACACAAAAAGCATTTTTATGCTGGATCAAATCACATCACTCCCTGTCACCACCCCTCACTCGGACAAAGCTTTCTCCTCCTCCCGGTCTCACTTCTTAATGTTGGAAAATTCTCTCTGTTTTTCACAAAGCTATCTCACCAGATAACTCTGTATTCTTTTCTCCCCCTGTATTCCTCTCCTCTCCTCTCCTCTCCTCTCCTCTCCCCCCTCCCTCCTCCAATCCTCCGCCCTCCCTTCTCACTGCAGGCTCTCGCCTCCTTAAATGTGGCGTTTAGCGTCGTTTAGCGTGGTCAGGGAGCATGAAAAATGTGACACTTTCCCAGCCGTGGCTAGCTTACGCTCCGGCGCATCCCCATTGTGTTTCTGCATTGTTGTGGGTGATTTCTTCTCTGCAGAAACTCTACTGTATGAAACACTCATGCCTGTCTGAGCTTTGGCATGCTCCAGTTATGCTGTAGTGTCGCTGCATTAGCGAGCAAAAGGGGGAGTGGAGGGGGTTAGCGAGCGAGGGGGTGGGGGGTGGGGGCGGTTGGGCAGTGGAAGAGGAGGTGGGGTGGTTGGGAGGGGGGGTCAGGCTTGGGTGAAAATGGGAGGGGGACTGCAGAGAGTGAGCGAGAGAATGGTGGCAATAGAGAGAAAAAAAAAGAAGCTGCGAGCCCACGGAAGAAAGATGAGAAAAATAAAGAGACAAACTGGAAGAAAAGAGGGATATTATACCCTCAGAGAAAATGTCTCTGTTTTGAATAGCTCTGCATTTATTTTCTGCCGGCTGTCACGTTTTGTAATATCGCGTGGGTGTCGGTGATTGAATGATAATGTTCGTCACAGATCTCTTCATACGGTACCTTGGAATAAACCGCAGACTCCATGACCTCTCCGTCTCTGTACCAGGTGATCTCAGCGGCAGGTTTGGCTCCCGAGGCTCTGCAGGTGAGGTTGTGTCGCGTGTGGGCCTTAAGACGTACAACGGGGCCGCCCTCCACCACAGGGTCTGACGGGGGAACTGTAAAGCAGAACAAACATACCACTCAAAACAACACAAAAGGCTCATCACAGCTCCCGGCCATCGCAAAGACGCGTACTGGTGTCGGGCCTGTTGTTGCTCTTCGCTCAGCATCAATATATCGCGCAAGCAAAACAAGCAAACATTAGGCGATACTCCTTATGGCCATGTGTCTGTTTAACAAGATGCAGTTTCAGACAGGAGGAAAGACCAAGAACTGTAAAAAAATAAATAAAAACAGACTCAACCTTATTTATTTCCTTTCTTGGGACTAGCATTATTACTCTATTTGCTCTTACTGTTGCAGAGTGATGTTTCAACTGAATTGCTTATTTGTTCATTTATTTGCATGGTTTCGCACGCACCACTGGCAAGCCAAGCGTGCCACCCCTGATGAAGGCGTCTATCTCCCCAACCAATAAGAGAAGGCGTAAACATGGGGTTTGTGCTGGCCTTTCTCGCTCCCTCCACCGAACCAATTTCACTGTGTGTATCTGAATTGTCAGAGGTCCTTCCGCTGCCGCGGCACGGACACTAATGGAATCCGAGTGCTAGGTGATTTTAATTTCCATGCCGATTCCCCTGACTGCACTCCCGCCGTTGACTCCTTTGACTGTGCAGGATTGCTTTGGTCTCATCTGGCCACATTGATTTACACACACACACACACACACACACACACACACACACACACACACACACACACACACACACGGAGCCATGTGCACGCCCGTACACAGAAAGAGCCCCCCCCCTCTCTTTAACACTCCTTATGTCCACACATAAACTGCACGCTCCTGGGCGACGCACCTGATTTCATTTATATGTTTATAAAATGCACATAATGTTCATGAACCCCCTGCCTGGGTCCTTCAGAGTGCATTTAATGTAGGAAGGCAGTTTCACCAACTTTCCCTGCTGCCTCCACGTGGGCATCTTTATGGCTGTGTGTGGGCATGTGATGACCGCGCTGCTTTGTGCTGCCTTGACGAGTGACGTGCAGAAAGGTGGGCTGATGGGCACAGGTGAGCTCTGTGAATCTATTCATTCAGTAGAAATGTTCTTGTGCTTGTGATCTCAGTCTGCTTGCCTTTCCATGGCAGCATTCTCTGTACGGCTTGCCTCCCTGCCTCAGGATGCACACCTGACTGGCGACGGATAGATTCAAGGATAACAGGCTCTCGAGTGAACGCTTTGTGTTGTGGCAGAAAGCTGCGTATGGACAATTGACAGGACTAATCAATGAGTGATATTCCCTCGCATGCCACCAGATGACAGCAGTGCTTTGCCGATTCCAATTCCCCCAAGACCTGGCCCTCCTCCTCCTCCTCCCCCTCCCCCTCACCCTCACCCTCTCTCCCCCCCTCCACCTCTGAACGTCTGTGTGAAGAAGTAGATCACTCACATCATGTTAATGTAAAAACCGCCTTGCGGTTGACAAATGTTGTGGCTCACTGTAAAATGTGCTAACTGTGCAGACCCTGACTTTCAAGCGGCTACGCAAGTCATTTGTGACTGCAGCAATCACATTATCCAAGACGTCCACAGTCTTGATTACCGCCACTGAAGCAGAGGGGCTTCCTTTTTTTTTTTTTCTCCCCTAGCTTGATCTCTTGGCTCAGCCTTGCCTCATTTGAATGATACTCTTCCTGACATGATCTTTTACCAGCAATTTACAATGGGGTTATCTTTGAGTGGGCTTTCAGTGTTTTGAAGTGCTTTTTTAAAATTTGTGTCTATGATAACTTGAGCGTTTATCTTTTTATGCGTTGAGCACATGTGTTGTTTGTCTTCTGTGTTTTGTGGTGAAGACACTCCCCCTGATTGTTCCCAAGCGCTGCCAGCCGGCAGGCCTTGGCACGAGGGCTGGCTGTGAGGATCATGCGTGAGCTGTGTATCTTACCTAGTACAGTGAGCTTGGCACGGTGGGAGCGCAGTGCCGCCTGTGTAGCCTGACACTCGTACACCGCGTCATCCGCCAACTCTGCCGAATCGATCAGCAAGCTGTGCTCGCCTGATAGCGGGTCGCCCATTAAGGAATAGCGCGTCCAGCCTGCGTGAAGCCAGCACAGAGAATAGAGTCAGAGACAAACAAACCAACCAACAACAAACACATAATGAAAGGACTATAAAATGAACAGACTTGTGCCTTGAACAAAAGGGGAGAGAAACGTGGCAAGGCTCTGTAAGACACAAATGAAAGCAAGCAGCACCTCACTGGGCCAGGAATTGAGCTGTTGCGTTAGCAGAGCAGCGTGAGGGCTGGGAAAATGCAACACGTGAGCGGGCTGCTGTGTGAGGAGCCTGTCCTTTAAACACAGACATAATAAAGATGGGGTGGCTGAGGTCAAGAGGAAGCATCTCCACCCTCTCTCTCGTCTGCCACACATTTAAATGTCAATGTGTGACAAAAGCCAATTGATTATCTACCTTCCTACAAGACCCTTAAAATGCTAAGCAACAAATTAAAGTTCGCCGTGTGCAGCAGCAGCCGACCTGTCTGCCGCACATTGTTCTCTAAACATTCATTTGCGTAAAACTCCAACGTTTGACAGAGAGAGACTCGGTTTCTAATGAGACCTGGCATTGATCGCAGCAAGACGGACTGAGCCAGGGAGAGCAATAAACACCCGGGAAGCAGCAGAGAAAAGAAGACGGATAGAAAAGAAGAGGTCAGAGATAATACCTGGAAGGTCTCTCTCTCCACCCAGTGCAAGGCCATCTTTGGTCCATTGTACCATTCCCCGGTAACCCACAATGACGCAGGGTAGAGTCACTGACTGACCAGCTACAACCACCTGGTCCTGAGGCTGCTGGGAGAAGTAGGCTGCTTGGGTGGCGGCTGGAAGACAAGAGAGAAAGCAGGGTATGAATATAACATCTCTTGGGGTTTTCATGGTGGTAGATGGACACTTCAGACTGAAAGTCACAAAATAGCAAAAAAATAATACAGGACTGCTGAATACTGCGAGCAGACTGAAATGGCAGTCGGGTTTCTGCAGAGCCAGCAAGGATGCAGCACGAGGAAAGCGAAACCTGCACTGTAAGGGGTGTAAAAAGTTAAGTGTGAAAGAGAACAGACTCCCATGAACTGGTCTGCTAACTCTCTTGTTTTCGCGGCACTTGCTGAGACAAGGCTGACATGTGTGAAAATATTATTTTTTCCCCTTCTATAAATGCGCGTTCTAAGAGGAAGAGTCAGCTGCGCCTCATAACTTATTTAACTCTTTCCCAAGGCCATATGGTTATGTGCTCGCTGACATGAAGCAAACACACTTCTGGGGAGAAAAATCTGCCACTCTTTCAGAGCGCTTTTTCTTTTTTTCTTTTTTTTTTGTTGTAAAAATGGATGTTAAACAATCAAAACTCCATTAAAGTTCCCGCGGGACCCATCCGTTTGAGCCTGCTGAAAGTCAGCGGAGACACCTGCCGCCGTTCCGCTGCTGTGTTTAAGTACGGCAAGCAGTCTCACCGGATTGGCTGGCCTGCCTTCACACGCATGCAGGAGCACAGCGTGAATGTGGATCCGCGGTTCCAACTGTTTGTGCCACTATGCTAAAGATTGAGTATTACAAACCCTACTGGCAGGAGAAGATGGCAACACTCCAGAGGTAACTAATCCGTAGGGGAAGGTAGGAGGCGAGGGAGAGGCAGTTGGTTGGTTATCTAAGTGGGGTGTCTGTGTGAGTCGGGGAAGAGGACTTAAAAAAAAAAAAAAAAAGCCTTTCCTCATTCTTCTTCTCTCTTTCTTTGTTGCTCAGTGGAGAATGGAAGGGAAGGGGGACAGAGGAAGATAAAGAGGGTTCTATTCAGGCAATGCTAAGCCCCCCCCCTGAACTGCTTCTCTTGGTGGGAGCGCTTAAACAGACAGGGTTGCCCCCCCCCTCTCCCAGCGAAGAAAGCTGCTGAAAGGAGGGCAACATACGGCGGCCAGAGACGCGCTATTGTCCCCTTGTCCCTCTCTTTTAATAGGCCTCTTCATTTCCAATCAATCCTGCTAAATGCAAGTTTAATAGCTTTTCAATAGCAGCTTTTCCCCCCAGAGGGTAGCTGGGATTTTCTCTCTCCCTCTCTGTCTCACCCCTTTTCTCTTGGCCCGTCTCTTCCCCCCTCTTTCTCTCGCTCCATTCTCTGCAGTTTTTCTTTTCTCTTTTTGAGAGAGGGGGGCTTCGGAGCTTGTTGGCAGTGTTTATTCCGCACTCAATTATCCACTTCATCTCGGGGTACACCGTGGACTGAACCCTTGCCCCTCGCCTCCCCTCTCTCCCTTTTTTTTAAATTTTTTTTGCGCCCTCCTGCCGCCGTCTCCCAACAGCACAATTAAAGCCGCCAAACAGTGAGTTCATCAAGAACGTGAGCTCTCCACGGCTCAGGCTGTTGCGGGTTTTTCTCAACGACTCGCCTCGCAAAAAAAAAAAAAAGAAAAAAAAGCCATTTTCAAATGCGCCCATTCCCTCTTCATCTGGGCCAAAGTACATAGTTAATAGATAGTTCAACAGAGAAGAAAGATCAGAGAACAATGCATGTTTGCTCAACCAATAATGTCTCCCCATGCATCATTTTGCCAATGTGTTTGAAAAGCCCATCGAGCTGCGGATGCACACAGGTAGGCTGTATGTGTGTCACGCACTGTGGATCAAAAGAGGCCAATTTAAGAGCGTCAATGAGAAGTGAAACGTCTCCCAGCTCAGGCTATTAGGCGTTTAGCGAAGGCTGGCATTTTCCCATCATACCTTCCAAAAAATGCAGTTTTTACAGTCCGCCCGCCTGTCCCTAACATTCTGCCTTTATGAGCTGCTGAGCATTTTCATATGCCTCCCCTCGCAGGGTGAGATGGGGATTTTCCGTCTTTGTACTCGCGCACGGTACAAACATTTTTAAGTATCTCGCCCAGAGTATCAAAATGTTTACAATGGGCCAACAATTCAGCGCATTGGTTGATTGTTCGGATGGATTACATGCACTGAATTGTTTCTCTTCACCTCACCCACGTACGATTTCTCATGCTCACATATGGCAATTAACGCCACGGCGTACAAATATAGAGTACAGAGTATGTGCTGTGGCGAATGTCTTCACGCCATACGAGTGATTCATTGCTCTCCAGATCCCTTATTGAAAATGCTCAACAGAACATCTCGACTGGCTAATGACTCATGCCAGATTCCTTTAATTCCTCCTTGCTGAATTAGACAATTCTTTGACGGTGTATTAGCAGCTTAATTACATGAATACATTTCTGACGGGGAGAGAGGGAGGGAGGAACAGAACCAGACAAAGAAACAGTGGAGGAGATGCAGTCAGAAGAAGTATAGGAGGCCGTGGGTGTGAAGGAGCTTGTTCTTCTCAGTCGAGCAGCGGCGTGGAGATGTGCGCGCGAGACACCACAACGCCAACCGTAACAGCAGCTTCACTCCAAAAAATGAGGCGCTTGGGTTTTTTTTTTTTGGCTGCGATTGAATCAAATTTGGAAAAGAAAGATTGGAATCCCCTTGAAATCCCAACATCTCTGCAGAAGATGTCTGTTTATTCACCATGTAGTGTTGAAACGCTACGCAGGTGTATATGTACAGATTAGTCGTACCACACGTGGTGAATGTTACTTTGAAGGCAGTTTAAAATTTAGATTCGCAAGTCGTCATCACCCCAAAAAAATGCAACATTTACTCTATTTCTTACCTTTGCTTTGTGTGTAGGAGCGTGTACGTGCGTGCGTGTGTGTGTGTGTGTGAGCGTTTTGCTTTTCCATCCCCCAGTAACAAGGTCAAAACACATTTGGCCTGATACATTTAAATCCGGATTTCTCAAAATGGAATATCATTTCACGCCACTGGATGCACATAGGGCTAAGTTTGTGAGTGTGTGTGTGTGCGTGTTTCTGCCCGCCTGTGTGAGCTTGGTGTGTGCGCGCGCGCGTGCGTGTGTTGGCTAAAAATATGCCATGGAGGTTTATGTCTGCGTGTGCGTGAGTGGATGTGAGTGTGTGAACGAGTGCGGAGGGTGGGGCAGTGTTAATAGGCAAAGCAACTTGTCAGGCACCGGAGGGCACATTTAGCAGTTACTTCGACACAGTGACTTTGCTGTTTCTGTCACATGGTCGGAGTTAAGTGCAAAACAGCCTCTCTCTCCGACTTGGACGCGAGCTATTAAAGGGCTTTTGCGTCGACCCCGCCGCTGCCTGCACTCTCTCTCTCTCCTTCATCTGAACTGATGGGGATACACTCACATCAGGAAGGATCAGGATGAGATGGACAGATGTCAGCAGTGATCCGTCCACCGCTGGACATCTGCCTTGATAGAATTAGATTGAACCAGTCACTGTGTGTGTGTGTGTGTGTGTGTGTGTGCATGTGCGTGTTTGTGTGTGTACAGCGGATGTGTAAGCGCCAGCCATGATGCTAAAGACTGAGAAAGATAACGGCACTGCAGATGACCTTTAGATAAAATGTGGATCTAACACACACTGTGCAGTGCATTTGCTACCAAGTCGCCACAGTCATAATCTGTTGTGCCATTTTGGTAATCTGACCAAAAAAACAAAAGCAAAAAAAAAAAAAATACACTACTTGCAGCTCAATTTAACCCCTGCGTTCAAAAAGTCAGCTCCTTCAGATAAAACATGAAATAACATCGGACTCTCTTGTTCGCGACAGCTCAGGCGATGCTCTCTGTCCATTTCCCCGTGTTTTTACAATGACACTCGACTACATATGTTCATTCACTCTGAGAGGCTCTGAGCCGCGTTCTCAGAGAGTCCCTATTTTAGTCCTGATTTTATTCCATGTCCTCATTCCCGTCCAGAGCAGAGAGTGCAACATCCAGTCCTGTGGGGTCTATAAATATAAGTGCTCTCAACTTGACTGGACAATTTGCTCCGTGCAGTAATAATTCAGAATGTTAAAAAAAAAAAAATAAATAAAAAAATAGCGCCTGATAGCTACTTGCATATTTTTAAAAAAAATTTTTTTTTTTCTTTTTGCCCCAGTGGCAGTGGAGGCAGAATCCTGCGCCCAGCTGGTGTGAGTTTTCCACAATAAGAGCCAGAGAGGAGAAAATGAGGAGGGGGGGGAAAAAAAAGAAGAAAAAAAAAATGCTGCACAAAACAAGGCAATTGGCAAAAAGTGTCAAGCTTGGAATAAACAACCCCTCTCCCCAAATGCCATCCATTGTGCCTTGTCTAGATAAGGCTTCTAAATCGGGCTGGAAAATGCAAGCTCCATTTCTCTCTGTATGGAATTATTATCCCTTTGTTTTGAGTCAGGCTCTTTTGTCTTCCCTCTTCCTGTGTGTGCGTGTGTGTGTGTCTATATACAAAGTAGAGACAGTAGTGCTGAGGTAGCTGAACCAAAGACTACGTCCCAAAGGGGACGCTGCACCCATCTCATGTTTGATCTGGCTACTAAGCTCATTACCACGACTCCTACAGAACTTCTGAGGGCTTGAGGAGGAGGAGGGGGGGGCGAAAACCAGCCAGATACCACCCACCAACTTGTGGCAGCGTGGCACACCAACGCATGCTCTTCGCGTGTGATCACCTCTGTGTTTTCCTTGGACTTGGACCGTGGCAAACGGCTCCAGCTTGCGCCGCTGCAGATGGCCTCCTCTCTCGCTCACCTAAATGCGTCCCGGCCCTTCTCTCTCTCCCTCTCTCTCTCCCACGTTGCAATTCCAG
>CAEMYA010000161.1:5469264-5497569 GCA_903131615.1 Diplodus sargus
TTTTTACAGCACTAAATTAATGAAGTACATTTCACCAGCTGCTCAGAGAGCCGGTCTGTTCATAAAGATTAGATTTATACTGGGGAAAAAAAAACAAAAAAAAACAGAGATCTTCCGTCCTCTTTCACATCTCACGCTAATTCGATTACACCGCCATCAGACAGATAGAAGACAGATAAGGTGAAAACTACCTTCGTGAGCCCGACGTGAATCAGATTAAACACTAATGGCTCTTCAAATGTGTGACTTCTTTTGGGGGGTTTTTTGAGTGAAAGACACTCACAATCTGGTTCACATAGATCCTGGGAAGTCTGAGTATTTGATTGTTATTTTATTTTAATCTTTTTTTCATAAGGATTCATAAACAAACTCCTGTAGTCGACTCACTTCTGCAAACAAGAAGCTGCGCGGGGGGGCAGACAGGTGCGTTATTTCTCCTCCTGTCTCCCGAAAAGCAAACGCTCCCCCCTCTCCTGCCTCTCTCTCACTCATTCTCTCTCTCCTTCTCTCCCCCCTCCCTCCATCTCTCTCGCTCCATCACAGACGCACATACCCGAGAGACGGTGCTCGACCGTGCACCCTTTTATCTGTTTATGCACCGTTCACAGAGACCACGATCGATTACGGCTCAAAAGAGAAAAACTTCAGACCGGTAGGAGACATAATTTCCACATCGTTCCATCAGGCCAGAGCTCTCGCTTTAGTGTTTTAATGGAAATCAATCTGGGGACCACTGACTAACTTCAGGGGGGAGAAAAAAAAAAAGATGCGGAGCTCTGCACGGCTCCGTCTCATTCCTCGGCGCTTCTTAGTTGAAGCATCTCATCCAGGAGGATGTATTGCGAGTGGACGCAGTCCGGAGCGACAAATCAACCCCCCGGGTGGGAAAAAAAATCAAATAAAATCGAATAAAATCAAAATCCGATAAGTTAAACTTTGCGTTCACCCACACGCTCGTGCCTGTCCACTAAAACAGACAGCGTCTCCCTCACAACATCCGAGACATGAACCAGAACGGAAAAACAGAGCCCTCTGATTTACGCAGTGCCACAATCCTCCGGTGCTCCGGGTCGGCTTGCAGACAGTAGAGATCCTCCTGATGTAATCACTCTCACAAAACTAATTAAACATTTACCGGCAATTAACAGCAGTGAACTGTAGCACTGCAGCATCTCAGTTGCCCCTCTGTTAACGGCGCACTGGATGGCTTGACGCAGCGCGCCAGCAACGGAGCGCGGTCCATCCTCTCTCCACCGACACAGACCCGCATGCTGGATGAGGGCAAAACAAGAAAAAGAAGAAGAAGAAAAAAAAAACCTGTCTTACCTGAAACCATAAGGCAAAAGATGAGGTATAACGCCGTCATTTTAGAAGCTCTGGTCCGCTGATTGTGCTGCGTGGAAAGGATTCGCTCGCTCCGTCTATGCGACCGGAGCCGGTTATGGTCCACCGCGGCACCGGAATATCACCGGACCGACAAAGCCAAGCGCGCTGGGATTCGTCTAGAATAGCATCCAGTTGAACGGAATGACTCTGAGAGGTCCGCACAGTTTGTAAACTCTCAGTTAACAATGCATCTCCATAGTTGGTAACTTTTCCCACTGCGTCAGCGTCTTTTTTTTTTTTTTTCCCAGGGTCCGCTCCCCGTCGCGCCGGCACAGCTTTCCCCTGTCGCCGCGCTCTCTAACAGTCCATCAGTGGATCTGGCGCTTCAGTCGCTGCGATCGTCCACAGTCCACTTTTTTACCTGCTTGGGCATGCTGAGCTCGAGAGCGATCTCTCCTCCTCGACGGTGCGCAGTGATAAACCCCGGTGAAGTTGCCTCTCGCCCCCTCCGCTGGAGTCTCTCGCTCTGTTCTAACACACTCTCACTCCTTCTCTCTCCCTCTCTCTCTCCCTCTCTCTCTCTCTCTCTCTCATACACACGCACTCTTCTCCCGTCGGTCTCCTCTGTTTACTTCTCACTCCCTCTTGCCAATAGGAAATGCGCACTGACAGTCATCTGGTGCTAGTAGGGGGGGTACACCGAATCTGGCAGGAGCTGAGTCGGAGGAGCCCCTCTGCCTCAGATGCTTGCCAGGGGGGGGCCAGCGGCCCCCGCCTCCAGGGGCCCCACTATTGGCTGATCGCGCGTCACGGGGAGGGTGTTTAAGACATTTATTCTGAGTTAAATGACTGCCTTAACATTTTGGGGTGGAGCAGCCCACATGGAGTCTTGAATCCTATTAATTCGCGCTATTCATTTGTAGGAAAATGTACATTCTGTTGTAATCTAGAAAAAAACCAAAACATTTTTACAATCTAAATCTGCACCGTGACCCCACTTAAGGCAAAACTAGCTCCATATAAACATTAATTTTCATTCTGTCTGAACCTTAACCCGAAACCTCTTCATTTCCCTGTATAACCACAGCTCTGTGATTTAATCATGCTGAGACTCAACAAGAAGTAATGTTTTACACATGAATCACTAAACTAAATATAGTGATAGCAGACTTCTCAGTACGCCATGATACACAGAAACTCTCCCTTATTCTGGAGGAAGTTTCGAGAACCAAACCTTTGATTTCTTTGTCAGTCATTGGTCAGTTTTTGATTCAAAAAAGCAATTTCTGACTATTGAGAATTGGTATCCGGTTCAATCGCTTCCCTCCATTAGCCGACAGATTTGGAAACTAATTAAGGCAAATGAATGTGTAAGTAGTCACATTAGAGCCGAATCAGCTCCAGATGTTTTTGCCAAATGGCGAAATGATGACTTGATTCTGGGAAACCTCGACACTCGTGAAAAGAATAAATCAACAGTTGCGACGTGTTGTCTTCTGTTTACACAAACAACGTATGTTGTTTAGCCTGAATCAGAATTCAGTTAGTTTACAAATCACTACGAGGAAGCCCACCTTCGTAGTTTACCCAGAGAAAAGTTCATAAGCTGGTTGAGATTTATTTTTTCTAATTATTTTCTTTGAAGTCGACTCAAAACATACTTTTATCAGGTGCCGTTTGATCTAAAAATGAGCCCATTGTTCACTGTCGTACAGTGGGCGCTGAAATGAACAGAAGAGAACAGAGTCATTATCATATTTCAACAAAAGCGAAGGCTTTTATAAAGAGATGAAAACAGTGCAGTCTATCACTTGCCTGTGGCTGTTTATAGGCTCGCTCTTTGATGTTGCTCATTAGTTATTCAAGGATCTATTGATTAACCAAAATAATAGGCCTTGCAGTCATCCGGTTAATCAGTCTTTCACTTGTATGTGTATTGTAGCAAGCGACGATTTAATTTAATGTTAACACACCCCCTCCCCCTTCACACACACACACACACGCACAAACAGTGAGAGGCACGCACACATGCGCCCTGTCAACTCAGCCAGGTGGTTAGCGCTCCACAAGACTGTGAAAAATTCATCAAAGTGTGTAAATCTGGACACTGAGGACTTCGGCGTGTGTGGATTCCAGAAAACATCATCCACCAAAATGAGAGTCTTTCCTTTTTTTTTCTTTTTTGACATTTCGCGCTGCATTCAATTAAAGGCTGAAGCACACAATGATTAGGGCTCACTCCCCATGAGGGTCCCCCCCCCCCACACAAACAGTAGTTTTCAAACCCCGGGGCTGGCCTTCCTGTTTATTGCCTCCCTGTAATGCAAACATAAGGGTCCCCTGCCAGTAAACACATGTTGATGGAAGAAACAGCTTGCACAGCTGGGAAGCCAACCCAGGTTAGTGTGAGTGAGCACATGGGCAAATGAGCGCGTATGAATGTGTGTGTGTTGGTGTGCAGGAATAGGCGTTTGTTGTTTCTACATATGTCAGGGTGCGATCTGGGCCGCGCGGAGCTCGAATGTGAGAGATAAAGAGTAGTGTGAATTGATTCTGCTTTTTGTTTTTCCCTCTGAGTGTGTGTGTGTGTGTGTGTGTGTGTTTGTTTGTCGGCCATAGTGTGTGCACATGTGAAACCATCAATGACTGACTCAAGGCGGGGGCTCTGGTGAGCAGTAAAACGGCGGGGTGCCTCCACCCAGTTGTGCTGTGATAATAAAATCAACAACCATTGTGCAAAGACTGTCACCAGGCGCGAGGCTGTGATTGAAATGCATGATGTCCTATGGCTCACACAGATGGACAGATAGATGAGCGGCCAAATGCACCAGCATCGGTTTTGAGCCAATAGTCTTAATTATGCTGGCCTCCGTGGCATCAAATGGAGGGCGCCCATACTCCCCAAGCTTTTGAGCGTGTGAATAATTTATAAATAAAAAGGGGGTTTTTCAGCTGTGGGTTTATTAATAATAAATATGGTTTGATATTTACTAAACTGTTCAGAGGGAGAAAGGGGTGACAGTTAAGACGTCGTTTGCATGGTAATTGTAAGGAGGTAATAAATAAGGCATGAAGTGGAGATATATGGAAATGTGATTCGCGGGGAAATGAGAATAATTTAACAAAATATTATCCCAGTCCCTATTTGACCCGAGGTCAATTAAAAAAAGAGATGTCAGTCGCGGCGAAACGGCATGCCGGGCCCCTTAAAAATTACATTCGCATGCTTTTTTTTCCCCTTTTGTCTGGCTGGAAAGCGGATCCAACATTCCGAGTGGAGAAGAAATGTATTCATACTGACACAAACCATGTGTTTAGTTTGAATGAATATTAAACTGAAAAAAAAATCAACCTCATTACCCGCCACGGGAAAAAAAAGAAGACATTTCTCTCTCAAAAGTAAACTCGGTAGAACATGAGCTCCGAGTTGAGGAATGCGAGTTTTGTTTTGTCTCAAAACCTTACGGTGCGGTGGGAAAACTCTGCACGGGTTGGAATGAAAACACATATCGGCCACACATTGTTAGAAAAACATTTTATATAAGCTTATGAAACGATCATGTTTTGTCATTCAGACGCACACTAATCATCCCACCCCCAATAATTGAATCCGTATCATAATTAATAAGCTTCATCTTGGGATTTGAAATACAGCCCAGTGGATTGATGAATATTAACATCCTGCTCTCTGTAATGTAGTGAATGGCCGTGTTGCAGTGTTTGGGCTCCTCGAGGGGTCTAAGGTTTATGCTGCTATCCATATGAGAAACATTACACCAGCTTTTACTGTAATTGTGATATTGAATGTTGAGCTGATCTGTGTCAACCATAACTCTGAATGCCGCTACAAGCTCATAACTCATGAGAACATATACCTTTGCTAGGCAGTGGTATCCATCTGCCCGCCTCGCGAGCAATTCAAAACTGTCTCCTCTCCCCCCCCCCCGCCCCGTTCCAATAATATGACGTCAGTCCACTGCACCGGTTTGAAATTTTTGCAATTAAGCATTTTCTTTATGTGTGATTGACGAGCAGGGGGAGGGCCATTAAAGCTCAACATGGACCCGGGGCTCACTCTGCAGTCTATAGGACTATTTCCAGCCTCGTATCAAATCCATGTCCTCTGCCCTAATATCAGAATATGACTCTGGCCACCCATGGATTTTGTTTTTGTCTGTAATGAAAGTCTCTCTGGGGATGTGGTTGAGAGATTCTTTTCCTCAAGGGTCAAGGAGAGGTTGAGGCTTCTGGTTCAAGCTGCGCTCGGAAAAGGGTGTGGATTACAGGAATGTGACTGTTGAACCCAGTTTCTCCAGATATATACAGGAAAGATCCACGGTCTGACATTACAGGAGCCGTGACTGTGGGGACTTGAAGGTATAGATTCACATGGACATAAAGTCATCGCGGCAGAAAGGAGGTGAAGCCGCACACTTTGTAGTAGGGATGATGTGTACATATATAGAGGTTGATAATTATCTACAGCCCGACTGACACTGAATTTTTGGGGTCAATGCCGATACGGTTATTAAAGAGCGAAAACATTCTGCTATTAAAGATGGAGGAAAAATGTGTCAGTTTAACAATAAACTTAATTGTCAAAAATTACATCAGTGCACTAAACTATAACTAACTAAGTATATGTTCTATAAAAACAATTAAAAATGTATATCAGCACATACTGATCAACATATATGCCGTTACGGATATATCTTTAATACGCCAAGAGCAGCCAATGAAATCTGCCAACAAATATAGAGGTTGGGCTCTAAGATTACCAGCTACAATTAAATAATAGCCTATAAATGGGGCAGTTATTACTGTGTGCATCTACACACTTGGATGCACCTTTAAAGCCTGCAAAGCAGATGACCATAGTTTGACTAGCCATGTTGACATTTGTGACAACCAAAGCCGGCTATTGTTTTACGGGAAGACAGATCATTTCCAGCTGTTTCAGTGGTGAATAAACCAAAACAGGTGGGCATGCTTTTCTAACCCTAACCAAGTGATTAACCTAAACCTAAGGAGACCATTAGGACAGCATAATTAACGACATGAATTAGCAACATGAAGAAATGTTCAGTTTTAACGTATCTGTGGTTTTGAAGAAACACACTCAGTCAACAATTATTCTGCCGATGGCTGCACACATGTAGAGCCACCAGTGTTGACTCCAGATCCAAACATGTCGCTGCCAGTGTGGACATTTTTTTTTCTTCTTTTGAAAAAGTCCTAAACACAACGCTTCTTATTAGAAAACAAACATGAAATTATCCTTCCATCCAATTTCTTTAGAAATTACAAAAATGTCAAATTATTAGTAATCTTTTTAAGTATCGGCCACGAGAGGAAGGTAATTATCTGTTATCAGTATCAGCTGAAAAAAACCCTTATCATGCATTCCTTCTCTGTAGCTCTGGTGCATCTTTAGTAGCATAATCAAATTTTAAACTGACAGGGTTTGAACCCCCGATGAAGATGACGTTTTTCATCATCTAATAAATGCACCAGAACTAAAAAAGCAACTCCCGTTTTTGCAAGCCAGCACTTCATCAACCTGGTGGTGCGTTTCACCCGCCTCTTCAATAACGTGATTACAACATCCCCCAAAAATTTAAGCTCAGATTGACTGGGTCCTTGGCCAGCCTAGTCGTGTCTTTGCTGATAAGTACAGCAGTAAGCTGTCTAAAATATTCATGCACTGATGCAGAGTTGTTGTCCCTTGATGGGCCTCACCATGTGCAACATCTGTTCCTGATGTCATGCGCGTTTCCGTGTGCCAGAAATGCCCTGATGGCGTCCGTGGCATCTCTGCTGCACTAAGCCATGTCCAGACACACAGCGCTTCCGCTCAGCTACGATAAATATCTGAGACAACCGTAGCAACCCAGTCGCCTGGACAGAACTATTGAACACTTGTGCTAATCCATACACATAGATTAGCCAGCGCAGTCTCACACTGAGATCAGCAATACTGCCACTCATTGATGAATGTGTCATCTGATTGTTGGCTCTATCGTGATTATTTTGCGAGTATAACACTGAATAACTCCTCGGTGCAGCAAAACTCTAATGTGTTGTGATACAAAATACTACGTGCCAACCCACTTAACTGCCAACGCACTAATGCAGTCAGCTCAATAACAATTTGATGAATATAATTAGCCCATATTCCAACATTGTACTCTAATTAATGCAGCAGTCGGAGTCTCCTCAAACCATTAAAAATGTAAGCTAAAGGTAAGCAGCCATATTGTTTTGACCCATCCACAGTTGACACTGACCTCACATGTCTATGACATGAAAAGGAGACAATGAGGGGGACAGAGACGGAGTCAGCAGATAGTCAAGGTGAATCCTGTCCTGGATGCAGTGTCCATACCAGACCACACTTTCAGTCACAGCTTCCTTCAACACTGGGCTCGCCTCGCTGTCTGCTGACAATCACATGAATAGGCCACGACTGGCTGCTTGTTTTGTGCCATGATCCCTTGCTGCTCATGCCACTGAAAAAAATAAATAACCCAGCTCTGCACTGCTATAAATAATGGATGACTCGTCCACTGTCACTTTTCATAGCATGTCAAGCCACGGCCTGGCCATTATTAGGGTCTGTCCTCTTCCCCTTTCTGCCTCTGACTCCAGTTTTGTTATTGTTCTGGTCGACTTGCCTACACACCTCTTCAGTGGGTTGGCTGTCAGTCTATCTCCGGGTTAGTGCGGTTGATGGTTGCCACAGAGAAGAAAGAGACGCTTTGGGGGCTTGAAACAAGATGGTTGATACAGCGAGTCGCTGCTGGGATGGCAACAGCAGGAAATCTGCCTTGACCTGGAACAGGTAGCTAAGCACTTTCAGCGAAGATGTCATCTGTCTGCTTGCGTTAGATAACCTGTGCTTAAAGTGCTGCCGGGGAAGTGGTTAGGGATTGACCTCATCATCTTGACACAGGCTTGCTGTCGCCCTCGGACCCAATGAAAAACTAACAGCGCTGCTTTAAACTTGAAAACAGGTCTACACCCCCGGCGCAAGAGACAGGACCGCTTACTTAAACAGACACACAATATGCCCCGATCCACCCGACCAGCAGGAGAAATCATGGATTATTTACATATGCAGCTGTGTTGAAGAAAAATGAATGAGGAACATCTGGCTGGAGACGGGATGTGAGAGAGAGATGTGACCGGCCCTTGTTACACAAACACATGGGTGTGCTGAGGAATCAGAGGAGGATGTTGTTTTAGGCGCAGACGCTGAGAGAGTAGGAACTGTTTTCACCCCCTTATCGGTTTCAGCTCTCTGTTCAAAATGTAGCTCGGTGCCACCAGGCCAGGCCCGAGGCGAGTGTTGTCCACCAGCAGCTCTCGGCTCCCGCAGACTGAGCCAGTCTCTCCATCTGCAGAGTAATAGCATCAAATCAAGGCCCGCAGCAAACAAACCCTGACAGATACTCTCATTTGGGATTCACTTTGGGACAGCTGTGGTGCCATCCAAAAGGGGGGACGGAGAGGGGGAAGCCAGCAGTCAGTAATGTATGCAGAGTGTCTGCGCGTCCTGGATGACAGCAACACGAGCGCTTGTCACAGGAGACATCAGTTCTACTTAGTCACAGCGCTGCGGGGCAATCCATATGACTGCAGTGCTGTGCGAACTCTATTAATAGTTATCTACCTTTCAGGAGTTATTATGCTGAGTAGGGGATGACAGAGGAATATAATGGATGAAGTCCCAAATGAGGGAAGCAAACAGGGTCTGTGGAGCATCTTTTGTGCCACTTGGCCAGTTGCAACTCAAGAATCCTCCTCCAATCTTCTCCCTCACCCTACTCGTGTTAGCCTGTGTGGCTGGGCAGTCCGGTGCCAGGCCCACGGTTTATGTGAGAGGCATAATAAGGATTAGTTATGGGGCAGGAAGGGGAGAAGGGGGGGGAGGAGATCAGCAGAGGTGGGGTGCGGAGAGCAGGCAAACGAGATAGATGGCCAAGAGAGGAAAAAGGAGGGTGGGAAAGATAGGCGGGCTGCCGCAGACTTGTTTAAAAATCAAGGTCCTGAGTTGGCCACGGTTAATTTTTCATCATACTCCTAAATTAAAAATGTGAACGGTCATCACTTATTTGTCAAATTGTCTTAGCTCAAAAGGCAGATGTCACATTGGGTTTGCAAAAGGTCAGGGTGGAGTCGACCGGAGGGGAGGAAGAGAGTGGATCAAAGACTGCTGATCCCGCCGAAATGCCGCACAAAACTACCTTGTTTAAGGGGCATTTACTCCAAATGGAGTTCCTGGACTGTTACACTAAGTGGAGATGACATGATTTCAAATGGAACATCTGGAAAGGCTTTGGTACGCTTATTCAACATACCTTCACGGCCCGACATGAATATAGCAAATATCTAAACAAAATATACCGCAGCGGACTTATATCCCTTACTTAAGTCTAAAAAGCCTGTAAGTTAATACCCATATGCTCTAAATCAATACCACATTCCTTTCACTGTGAGCATAAATATGTATCTTACTTTTCCTGCGATTATCATAACCACTCACATTCGCTTTAATCATCTCATGGTGCTCCTCCATTCGCATGAATATTTAGACATACTGTAATGTAAAGTGAATCCATTAGATTTCTGGAGATTATTTCACTGACTCTCGCTGTCCGTCATCCCTCGACTCCCTGTCTCCTTGTTCTTTTGCCGCTCTTTGGAAATGAAAAAAAGCAGCATGTCTGAAGGAAAAAACCATGCAAATACACAGCTCGAATAATCAACCTCCCCCGGCGATGCTTAGCGCGCCTCATTTCCAAGATTTCCAAGATTAGAAAAGAAGGAGAGGGGAAAAAATGATAGACTGGTGTTGCTCCTACCTCTTCAAAATTGCAAATGTGTAGATCTATGGATGAGTGCTTAGCCCACAGCTGCCAGCCAAAGGAGCGGGAGACACAAAGGTCCCTTGTGTTCAGGGCTAAAGACTGGCCAAGAAAGAGAGCTAAAGATCTACTAGTGTACCTCAGCTGTCTCAAGGGTCAATAGATCCTTTCCATCCCGCTAAATGAGCCTACAGCCCCCGCTGTTCGGCCATAGACAGGTCAGAATTGCTAAAATCAATGTTATGAAAGACAACACCATGTCAAAAGAAAATTCAGTTCCAGTTTCATCTCTTTGAAAACGTCTATCATAACCTCAAGTGTTCGACAACACATACCAGCTCATGTTTTGTTGTCTCGAATAAGAAAACAGACGAGGCGAGGAGAGAACCAGATCCTCGCCATTGAAAACATCGGCCTTTGTTTTGTTTCAACACATCTGGAAAGCCGGTTCCTTTCGCCCCATTCCCTCAGCCTCTCCTCGGTCAGGCTCAGGATACGCATCTATTACCAGGGACATCTTGGAGGATCTAGGCAGCCTAACAGATTGAGTTTGTTTGAGGATGAGGAAGAGGTTGTTTTGATTCAAAAAAGAAGGTGTGATTTCCCGCACAGGCTTCCTGTTAGTCTCCTGACCTCACCTAGAGGAGGAGAGAACAAATTATGATTTTCAGCGAAGAGTGTGTTTAGGAAAGATCTAAAACACCCGTTTGTTTTTGTCTGGCAGAAATGACAAATATTGTTTTTGCAACACTGAAATCATTCAGTTTATTTTCTATCATGTAACACTGAATTAGTTGTTATGTGCATATACTAATCTGGTAGCAGGCTGCTCAAAATTTTTTTTGGGGAAAAAAAAGTGAAATGTAATAATATCAGTCATATTTCATTTGCATCCGCTCATGGGCGCTGCGGATGATGAACTCATTTTCCTGCGAGACCAGATTTAAAGCAGTTAGTCTGTGTATTGTTTGGGTTACACTGCTCTCTTATCAGCTTTATTATTAGCCAGCCACTCGCTCTCTGCGGTTGCCTTCCTTCCAGTATTTCCTGATTGCATTTTTCATCCCTGTCTCGACTGCGTCCCCGCTTCTTGTGTGCTGTGTACTTTCCCTGGCAGTTCCTGTAAAAGGCCACGTCCTCGCTATGATCAGAACTGTTTTTAGAAAATAGGATCTGAGAGGAAGTTCATCATGCCCTTGCCGCGCCGAAGCAACAAGCGCCGTACGTCCGTCGAGACACGCCCCAATTACCTCTGAGACTTAATTATATTTCACGCCGGGCATTGTAAGCCAAGGTTGTGCCCCGGTGTCTGTCAAAAGCACAGCCAGCAACACATGGCTTACATGACTCGTCGATCTGCGCTCCCAACCTGTTATACCTGTTAGAAAATTAAAGCGGTCGGTGGAATTGAGACTTATGTAAATATTAGTGTTATTATTTCATGGGCTTGGCACAGACTTTCATCCCAAGTGACTCACAAATTCTGGAACCCATTTGCAAAGCTGAGCTTTGCACCAGCGAAACGCAGGTAAAGTACATTGCTCAAGGGTCCAACCGTTCCACATAATACGTGTTGTATTAAAACAGGTTGTGCTCAAATTAAGTGGGCCCATGAATTGAAATCAAAAAGGGGCCCCTTTTGAGAGGAAAATAGATTAGTTTTGCTGATAGATGATCACTTGAAAGCTCTGCGATGTGAATAAGTAAATTTTGACCAGTTGTAATAAAGCTGATTTATATCAGTTAAGATGCTGTCCTGAGGGCCGCTGCGGAGGGGTGGGGGATATGGCAATTTACCCAAGAATACATCAAAGCCCTCTAAAGTGGCTTAATGCTACAGATATGCTTTTTCATTGTTTACATTGTATAACCTCATTTGGTACGCTGAGAGGAATTCTTAAACAGAGTTTTAGCTTTACATTCCTGAGACCATTACCGTCACGTTGGTCACATAGAATGTTGTGTGCTTCTCCCGATGCAAGTCTGGTGCAGCACTGACCTTTTAATAAGAGTATAGTTAACAGAGATCCCTGTGGTACTATTCATTACTGTTGTAACACTAGCTCAAGTACCTTTGCGGAAACTAGAAATTGTGGTTCCCCTCAACCAAAACCTGCTCATTATTGTCCATGTGAACAGCTTGTCTGATTCATTAAGTGTTTCCCGCACTAAGTGCTCAGGAGACACACAGAAAGCAAAGAAAGCGGGTGCTGTAGGAGGGAGGGAGGGGCGAGGGAGGGAGGGATGATGGTAGGTTGTGGTTTGGCCGGAGCGTGCTCGAAGTGAAATATGATTGATTAGTGCATTCTTGGGTTGACATGCCCCCACTGCAGCTGAAATCTGTTAACTCAATGTGCACGGACTGGGCCGAATGAAGAGTCAAACCTGTTGTGACTGCCACATGGCAAATATTATGGTTGGCTGGCCAGGCCACAGCTCAAGTAGGATGGTATAAACAAACAGTCTACTGGGGGATTCAGGGCGCGTGTGACACCACATGTCCATGTTTGGCAGAGTATGCATATATGTGTTTGTATAATGGATGCATGCGTGAAACGTTGGGCTGTATTTTTTCCTCGGTTGACGTGGAACATAATAAAACATGACAGAGGATGAGTGTCCTGTAACGTCTGTTTGCACGTTTCAGACAAACATGGCATCGCGCTAAACCCGGACCAGAGGCAGACACAGCTACGTCCCATGGATTACAGAGGGACGTGAACCGGGGGAACGTAACGGTGCGTGGGATGTATCACATTCAGAGCCGCCAGCTCGAGTCATCTTTGTCGGATCACTTTAACAAATAGGTTCTTTTCTCCCCTCTTCATTAATCCTGGATGGGTTAATGTGGATTTAACACAACTCCGGCAAAGGTCAGATTAAATCAATTCTTGGTAAAGCCAGAGCTTGGTCGTAGCGAGGCTGGGAAAATACAATAAGAAGCAGTGTGATGAGCGGGGTGTGAGCCTGTCTGTCAGCAGCCATTAACGGTCACATCAAAGCCTCAATGAAATCAGAGCCTTGCTGAGAGCTGTCATTATAGGGCTGTTTGAGAGTCTGCGGGGCCAGCTTCCAGATCTCCCTCGGTCCTACGCCGCTCTGTGGGGACCGGTGCCTCTTCGGCAGCAAACCACCGCCCGGCGCTCACTCGGCTGGGCCCGGTTTCACACCGCTTTCTGCCGCTAATTAGCGAACAGCAAGGTGAGGAAGGGAGAGGGTTTGAATTCACGATGGTATCAAAGAGGTTATTAAAATCGCTGCTCCACAGGTGCCTTTATCTCTATAATGAAACCGGCATTAGCACGTTTCCTCTCCCCAGCAGGACGCTGTAATGATTTCCCCGCACAAAAAGACAAGTAAAATATACCGTCGCCATAAAGGTGTTAGTCAAACTTTGCTTTTTATATATCGAAACGGATGATTTTCCGGCGGGCCACTGCTATTCACATCCAAAACCCCCGGCTGAAAGGCCTCGAAATGTTAATTCATAAATACGGGCTTGCATAATTCACCACAGGAGAGTCAGGTGTCACACAGCCTCTCATGCTGATTCCAGGAGAGTTCCTGTCCACACTGTACAGCCACACGCGCAGGAGGAAATATAGCCGTGCCCGGGCAGTCTGTCTAAACATCTGTGTCTGCGCCTTTATGGGTGGCCTGTGCAGCGAGGACGATCGTTGTAATCTTGACCATAGTAGGGGAAATAGGAGCTCGCCAGGAGTTGTGTGGCTGTCACGGGAGTCCATGCTTGACAGGCTCGCACTTGAAAAAGTCCCCATGCTGTGAGCGACTGTCCTCTCTCTCCTGTCTACCCCTTATCTGCTCCCCTCAGCCCCAGCCACACACACACACACACACACACACACACACTGCATTTCTTCACCCATCACACAATAGTGTGCGGCAACAACTGTCTCCCTCGGCCACCTCTGTTCCCTGCCCACTCAGGGAGGATGACATGTGTTTGATGGCCAAAATCACTGCACTGTCTACCTTCTCTGTGTGCTCAGCGGCAGGCACACCACAGCCCGAGGGTGGCGGCGAGGCGGCGGTGGGGGAGGAAGGGAGGGACGTGAGTGAGTGGCATGTTTGTACTGCTCAGCGCCTTCAGAAGAGATTTAATGTCGCTGATATGTTGTTTTGTTTGTTGCTTTGTGTGTCGCTCTTAATTAGCTCCGTGGACAGTAAGAATGTGCCCCATCAAAGCCACTACAGCTAATCAGGAGAGCCGAGGAGCCCGAGATGAGGAGCAGAGTGACGCTGACCTCAAAATGTCAGCTGGTGTTGCATTTCTTATTGTTTACTCTCACTATTCCACGCACTGGTGTGCATGATCACGCTAAAGGCTGCTTTGCGTATCTGAACTCTGCTTTTTGTCCATAGTTATCTCGGATGAGACCAAGTTGGGATTGGGAGGAAACTAAAAGGGCTAAAAACAAAACAAAAAAAAACTAAAAAACAGCCTTGTGGCTTTTTGTTGAAAGGATTGAAGCTCATTATGGGGAAACAGCCTGAACCTTGGCCGCCCACGCCATTCATTTGGGGAGCCATGAGGCTCATTATCCTTTTGAAGAGAATACAGGTCAGGGCACCGCAACCTGCCCTCTGCAATCGCCACAGCAACAAGACCCGCAGAACTCAGAGGTGACGACTGACAGCACATTATGGTCTTTTGCTGTTATTCTATTTGCTAGTCCGCCAACAAGGAAGAGGAGATGAAGAGGAAGTGATGAGAAGAGGCGACAGCCGCCAGTCACGACGAACTTGGGTGATTGATGGCGGTAATGCAGGCTGTTTAGGGACATCCGCATCGCTGCTTCTGTTGTTCTTAAAGCTGTGTCCTTGCAGGTCCTGACAGCCACATGGACAAGGGTAAGGAATTTAATCCACTGAAAGTTTGGGTTGATAAATGACAATCTGCTCAACTTTTACCAGGCGATCAAATTGTAATTAATATTTATACCTCATCCATCTGCCTACATTAATACCCCTTTTTACAATGGACAGACTACACTAACACCCACTGACATCTGGCTTTTGTTAGGGCTGGGTAATATATATGATATATATCGTTAACGTCATATGAGACTATGATATAATACTGTATCCAGATTTTGGATATAACACATGAGTGCTGTCTTTTCCTGGTTTTAAAGGCTGCAGTACTGTAAAGTGATGTGTGTGTGTGCGCTTACCAGACTGTTCCACTTGTTATAATACTTGACTTTACCCACTTAACCTTTATATCCACTTTACTGATTATTATTAATCATAAATCTACTTATATTAGTTTTTTGTAAAGCTAACAATAGTCATCGCGACAATACTGTTGCAACATTGATATGAAGAAGGGCCTATTTGGTCAAAAATATTGTGATGTTTGATTTTTGTCACTGTGCTTTTGCGGAAATTTCAGACTACCAAGGTAAATAGTTTTCATCCATCTCTCTCGAGCAGCACTCTCACATTGTTCAGGTGGCATTGAGTCTGAAAGAAAGACTGACATAAAGAAACATTGACTGGCTTCCACGTCGCTGTTCACTGTTTTCCGGTGCATGTGTGACATCGAAGACAAACTCGTCGACTGGCAAAGTGAAACGCTTATTTTTAATTTAACCAAGTTCGTAAAACCTGCATAAAGGTGCTAATTCAGGTGTGAAAATGTATAAGTAGTGACTATGTGGGCGGGCCTCAACCTGACAGCGGCACACCTGAGCTGATAAAACAACCGGTTCAGGCCATATTTCGCCTTATCTGAAGGAGCACACAAAGGGAACTGCTATCACTGTTTGTTTGGTCGACAGTAGACATTTTTCCAGTTGATTGTGCCCTGGATGTGTTATTTATTTCAAATCCAGTGGAACAACAACAACGTGAAAGTTAAATCAATGTGAAAGAAAATAAAAAGCCGGGATAGCTCTTTGGTCCTTATATGTTAACTGGTATGCCAATACAGAGATTTCTTAACACCCCCACAAGAAGTGGTGTTCGAAATTCTCCCTATTTACATGATCCTTCCAATCAGACAGCCCATGCACTGGGTATGAATCAAAGAGCCTGAGCGGAGTAGCTTACAAGAGGCACATAAAGGACCCAAACCCAGACTCCTGACTACTTCAGGGTTTTTGCCTCTATGGAGCTCTACTTTGCGAGCATGTTTATGACTGTAATGGGTATGAGAGGTCTGCTAATGCTCCCGAGAGTCTCACCCACACACTGAAGAACTTAATATTATGGCCATACAGATGATGAAAAGAAATAATGTAATGGACGGGCTGCACAGTCTTTATAATCCACCTGCCAAAGCACATCCTGAGTCCGGCCGTCGCAATCATCCCTCTCCTCCGCCGCCACGTGAACCTCACATGCGCACATGTCAAGATGAGGAAAGCGGCCTCGCTCGCATGCTCGCTGCTCACCTCACGTCCACCGTCTCCTTAGTGACCTGACAGCCGAATGTTGCCAACTTTGCCAATTACTCATGTTCAGTGCGCCCAGCAGCACAAAGCTCTTAAATGGCCTTCTGGTCCTCGTGCTTTTACTGATATGCTAATACACAGCTCTCACGAACACCACCAGGCAGCAAATTTGCTATATTTTCATTTTTAATTTTTTTTTCTTACATACAATTAACATTGACGCTGCATTATATGTGCTTGAATGGCTTAATTTGCGAGAGTTACCCATCCATGAATCTTACCATTATTAAACAAAGCACAGGAAAACACATGAAAAGATGAAAAGTGAGCACCATATTTTCCCGTTACTCTGGCAACACAGCTTTTTTATATTTCACCTGTCTCCTGTCCTTGGGTTAAACAAATCAGTGGAAGAGTTCTGCCACGGGCACCAGCTGTTTTTATCTGCTTGTTGCTATTGGAAATGATGGCACTTAGACTCAAGGGCCCTTTCTTAGCCTTGATAGAGCTAGCTATCTAGTCTGAGCCTCTTGGCTCTTTTCTATACCCCTGCTAACAGTATGGCCACAATTTGCCCTTATCACTAACCCCACCATGGTCCCCTCTCTGAGTCTAGCTCAAGGGAAAAAAGGGGGAGGGAAATGGTGTTTTGGATCATGTTTATGATTCCCGCGCTTGCTGCCCTTTCCTGCTCCCACCCTCCTGCTCCCTGAGTCCCATGGCTGACTGATAATGGAACAAAGCTGCTGTCCACTCATCTGTGTGTGTGTCACATGTCCTGCTCGAAGCCCCCCTCAGTTATGGTGAATCATCTGCGACAGAGTAACTGGAGCACACGGTCACTCTGCCCGCTGGCTCTGCCTCGCCAGTGCCAGTGCTGAATCCATCGCCTGCCCAGGGAGAGTGAGGAGAGGGCAGGCAAGACTTTGCAGAGATCTCCCCTCCCTCTCCCCTCCAGCTCGCAGAGACCAAGCCTGCATGGGTGGCCCTGTCTGAGACGGTTTGCTCTTAATTGAGTTGCTCACTCAGCCACTGGCCCTGGGGGACACCTCTGTGTCACTTCCTATGATTAACCTAAATTTCATCCATCGTCCACGACTGCTGCCAGATCTGGCGAGGCCAAGAAGTATGTGTTGAGACATCCACAGTAAAAGAGCAAGGGGAGGAAGAGGGACGGGGTGAGCACAGGGCCAAGGTAAGATTTGATGATGGTGGCAGAATAAATCCACCCATTAATGCGCACATCTATACATAAAACAGAGAAGTGGGGATGAGGATAATTAGGATACCTGGTAAAAGGTCCAACTTCCCTGCCTCAGCAAAAGCTGTACTGCATTGATGTGGCACAGTCTGCATCGAGCTGGTCAAGTGGATTTAAAAATGGCCTCTCTTGTCATACCGAGTTCCATTAAACGGCATTGGTGCCGACCAATTTGGGCTTTTTAGCTCTGGCCTGGTTCCAGGGGATAGGATGGTAATGTATGGGGCTTTCTGTGAGTTTGTCTTAGGCTAGGTTGCTCATTTCCCCGAGTAAGTAGCAGGAGATCAAAGGCAGTGAGTGAAGAGCCATTCTGTCCGGTCCTACGCCGGGCCAATCAGACCTCTCATTTATTGGCACTCTAAGAAGAGGGATAAATCACGTCAACCAGCATCGACCAGAGCCTTAGTCATGAACAGTAGCTCACAACAACGCATGGATTTGCTGCTGTCTTTGATAAATGCAAACTTATTTAACAGCCTTGATGGGCGACCATCGGCGCGTAACCATTGTTTTCCCCTTTCCGGTTTTTCACAGCTTTTTTCTTGTGCTCGCCCTCGCTTGTTTTCTTTCTCACTTGCTTCCTTTTTCATGCCCGTTTTGTTTTCCAAACACTTGTGTGCGTCGGCAGCCCTCTCTCTGCCAAGGCACTCATGGAGAAGTGATAGGCATGGGGAGTCTGTGGGCCAGCAACCATGAAATAAATATGGATGGTCATGAGTGAGATGAGCGAGGATCATCTGTTTTGCCATCTGCTTGTGCGAGAGCGTGGATGTAATGACTGTAGTCCTGCCTAGCCCAGTGAGCCCTCCGTTGTGGGGAAGGCGCCTGACAGAAACGCACACTTACTGAGCCCACAAACACACACACACTCACACACTCACACCATGCATGTACGTGTACACTTTCATTCATCCATGCACACACACACAATTGCACAAAGACACACCACTTATACTGTACCCAGTCAGTTGTTCCCCCTAAAGGCTACAGTGCACAGCAGTGCCTGCACACATAGACACAACAGCACAGCAGTGGCTTTCCCGACTAGGCTCCATGTACAAAGCCCGGGCTGCGGTGTGTGTTCGCCTGCCCTGCCTATTCTGCGAGCATCTGGCCCACCGTGGCCATTAGAAATGACAGGTTGACAATTGCCAGGCCGGATTGGTGTTGGTGATTGTTCAGCTGGCAGCGCCCTGCCATGTGACAGTCTGTTAGTGTCTCTGCGCGAGGAACAACATGGGAGTTGTGTTCGCAGCACTCTGGGCATCGAGGGGAATGAAAAGCTGCGCCGATCCATCGTCACCAGCAACTCCCCCGCCAACCCTGCGCTCTGTCCCCCAAGCAGACAATCCTCTTTTTTCCTTGGATGGCTTCGTCGCTGAGGGCTGGTAATAGTATGAGTGTATGTTTATATAAAAAAAAAAAAACAGGCTGTTGAATTATACATATTCCTTATGGAGGGTGACACAGTAGGAGCTCTCAGAATCAATCTTGACGCTTGGATGGAATCATAGAGCGCAGAGAAAATGGCAAACATTGCTGTGGCTCAATGGCCTGATGCTCTCATAAATATGTTTTTATGGCCCTGAATGAGTTGGGGCACAGAGATGTTTGGTGCTCATAAAGGTGCGTGCGTGTGTTAGAGTGTACAGTATAATGCTTCATACCTCCGGTTATAAAACATCGTAATTCAATTAGCTTATACTATATGAGAATCAATAGCGGGTCAATCGTAGTTTAGCGCGTTACACGTCACAAATCAGGCGCTGGGTGTAAGGAACGGGCTTGATTGCTGACACTATCTTGTTTCTCAGTCTGTCTCGCGGTGGATTGCTGTAGCTTTATACCGTATTGACCATTTGCACAACAAAGTTACAAATGCATCCAATCCAACACAACACTCTCAAATCAAATTCCGTCTCATTTACTGGATCCTCTGTGGAGAAATTGAGCATTCTGCTGCCTCTGATTTTTCATCCATCCTTTGGGTTAAGCGTTGTCTTGGGAACTCGGAGAAACCAGGCGGCTGGGGGTGGAGTGGGGTGAGGGAGACTGTTAAGAGGCTCTTGAACTATAGTCTACTGTCAGTGGAGAGTGCTGAATGAGAAAACTGTCCAAGAGGAGAAAAGAGAAGCAGAAGAAGCAACAGATTCATGGCTAGGATGATTTGTTTTGCTTGTCTACACCCCCTCGAGGCTGCCAGCTTCCACCATCAATGAAATACACTTGAGCAGAACCGAGCATCGCTCCATGCCATGTACAAAGTCATGGGAAGGGAGAGTTAAAGCTGCTTAACCACCAGTCGTGTAGCCTTTCTGCTCTCTGTGTTGTTTACAGTCTCTGTTTCCAAGTTCCCCGTTTCTTTTTGTCTGATTAGGAATTTAACAATGTTCTCTTTGGTAGAGAAAAAAAACAAAAAAAAGCTGTGTAGAGAGAAACAACGATGCAGCCATCCCTATTCAGCTGTGATGTTTTTCTCCCTCATTCAGTTTGAAGCTTCACCAACTGGCGCAGTCTACTGCTTTTTTTTCATGTTGCCCTGGCATTTAAGCTACAGCGAAAGCACTCTTTGAAATCTGCGGCTCAAAAAAAAAAAAAAAAAAAAAAAGTTATATCCGTCCTCAATGATGTGTGGCGGCCACAGGACGCACCGCTATGTTTTGAACCTGTGTAATTTGGTGATTAATGTTGACCCTGTCTGCCCTATTCCTTATTTATCTCCAGTTTTATTGAACCATAGGGAATCGCAACGACTGCAGAAACTCAGCCAGTGGTGCATGAGTGCGATGCAAAGGGAGTCCCACGCCTCTTCCTCGGTCGTTCTTTTATGCCCTTTAGCTCTCTGATGATTCACCTGCCAATAATCAAAACGTGCCTCACTTTCATGTCTCGCATGCACCAATAAGGCTTAATAACAAGTCGCGGATTTAAATAGCGCAGGCCAAACCCTGGCACCGGCTCTCTCCCTCGCTCTACATAGAGCTAGAAATAGCCAAGATCTGGTCCAAAACGTCACAGGGAAATTGGGATTAAGTTCAGCTTGATGTCGCCCGTCTCTCCGCTGCCCAGATTTCCACTCGCACTTTTTCCCAGCAGCGACTCTCACATCTTTGTGGGTCACATCACAGAATTCCTGTCATGAAGGGCGACGGGTTTTAACGTCAGGGACTGTGATATCTCCTCCCTGAACCCTTCCCCTCTCCCTCTTCCCTTCCACCGATAACAGCTAATCCTTGCCTCACATTAAACTGTGACCAAGATCAATTAAAACCCAGCCTCACCCCCGATAGCAATCTCCCTCCACAGCAGCCAATGCTGGGAGAAGTTTGTGTGTGAGTACACATGTGAATGTGTGCGTGTGTGTGTGTGCGTGTGTGTTGGTGCAGTAGCAGAGAACTATAACAGAGAGCCATCTCCATCCTCTTCAGCGGGTTGCAGTCGGTTGCCAAGCCGCAGGGAGAGCCTGCCATTGATTTTCATCGCCTCTTAACAGAGATGAAAGACAATAAAAAACAATAACAGTGATGATCACAACACTGCTGCCCATGTATGCATATAATGATTATCCATATCTTAATTAGTATTCTTTCCTTTGTTGTAATTATTTTTATTTGGCGCTGGCCTTATCGTTGTTATGAATTCTGCAATGAAAATGAATAATAGTTTGGTGTGTACCTAGGTGTGTTTGTGCGCGCTAATATGAAGCTCCTGAATGTGGGTCTGCACCCTACAGCACATTGTTCCTCCTCCTCTCATTCCTCATTTTTTTTTGGATCAGTCTGATGGAGATCTCTCGCACAAAGAGGATTCTCCCCGCCTATCGTTTTTTATTTTAGAAAGTTGAGTGTAAGTGGGCAGTATTTTCTGATGCGGATGCTGTGCCAGTTTCATGGCGCGTAGTTGTTTCCAGAGCCATTGGCATCATAGCGAGACTGGTTGGCAGAAATGGAAGGCTTGGTCCTGGGGTGCCAAATGTGCTTTGGCATGTGAGATGGAGGGCTGGGTAGCGGGAAGTTGGGGACGCCATGAAGGTAGAGGATCGGGAGGGGATGGTAGCACGCGCGGCAGGACAGGGCGGGTACAGAGGCGGAGCGGAGTCTCAAGCGTGCAGAGTGGCTGCCAAGCCGACTGTCATGTTAGCCACTGGGATTGGCTGCTGTGGGCCTCAGGTTGTTTTGGTGTGTACATCAAAAGGACAGGCTGTGAACATGAAAACACAACTCATTTTTCCCCTCCATCTATCCCATCTCTCGCCTCTCCTACACCACTTTTTTTTTTCTCCTGCTCTTAGGCTCTCCTTTTTTCGTCTGCTTCCCACGAGAGGCACATCCAAGGTGCTGCAGAATCTTTGAGCTCAGGAGGAGAGACAGCATGCCTGCAGGGTTGCCACGACAAAGTGCAGGAAAGACCCGGGAGAGGAGAGGAAAGGGATAGAAGCGCAGAGGAGAGGTGGCCGGCAGTCTGAGACACAAGCCTAACTATTGTGTTATCAGAGATGACAGGGGAAATGTGTCCGTCGTATTTTCCACAGAACAGATGACCCGGGAAAAGCTAAACACAAGCTTCTCACTGCATCACAAACCGCAAGAAAAGTACCATCTGCTGCCATTTTCACCCTCCTTGAATTGAGTCTGTGTTTCATCTTTTGCACTGCTGTCAGCACTGTTTCAATTACATCCCGCAGCTTATGTCTATAGTCGATTACACCAGCTTGGTGCTCATGTGTAAGGCTTGACTCTGTTTGTAGGCTATGCAGGGCTTTCTTCTTTTATTGTCTCATCCAAAGACAATGGTGTTCTTGGCCTGCAAGCAATTTCCACCCCTGCGCTCCGCGGTGCGAGAATTACGTTGTGAATGATCCAAATTCAGAACAAAGAGATCCAATTTTGATTCCTTAATGTTGTTGTTTGTGTTTTCTCCTCTTTTCTGTACCGCACTTTTTTTATTTTTAGTTGGTGGGGTTTTTTTTTTTTCTTCTCCTAGATTGGCTCTGCTTAGTTGTGACCTAGTTTATTAAAAGGGGGGGGAGTTTGGCCAAGCCATGGGAATCAGGGGCAGATTAACTTTCTGTTAGTTCTCGCTTGCACAGCTCCATATGTCAGAGCTGCTGCTGTACAAGAAAAAAAAAAAAAAAAAAAAAAAATGTCACTAGAAGAGCAAAATAACTTGTAGGGGTGAAATGCCCACTCCGACTGAGAAGCTGCACCCCTAGCAGGAGCTAACTAAAGGATGAAATCGTCGTCAGAGCAGAACAGCTACACAGAGCCATTTAGAGTTCGGCATACAATTCTAACTCTTGACAGAGCCACCACAACACCAGATGATGTGTTTATCAGGCAGTGTTGTGCTCCTCTGTCGAGTGAAGCAACCACGTCTGCAGCCCGTCACTCACTTATCGACAGAGAGCGACAAATGCAGCGAGGAGAAGCTGGAAGTGGCTTTTGCCAGATAACAAAATAGGAATTTGTCTAGCATTACCGCAAAAGAGGAAATTACTTAGCCTTTCTTCAACCTGCCGCATGTCGTCTAGCACCGGAAAACGTGTGCGGGGCTGGGAACACAAAGCATCACCTTGTGAGGGTCAATCGCAATTCTTTCTGTCTGCACACATCCCTGTAGCCCTGATGTGCACTGTAATTGCATTTTCTGAGGAGGTGCACGCCGCATCATGTAGGTAGCCCAACACCTTCGGAGCAGGAAACGTTCAGTCTTAAGCTCAGAAGTGAGAGAATGGCAGACGGAAGTGGAAATGGGTTGCATTGCTTTATTAAATTTCCCTTGTGGAAGTCTTTCAGGAGTCTGCAGTAATCTCCAGTTTCCAATCGCAGTAACCACTGAAGTGTGTTTGCCAACAAACACAACATCACAAGTGGAAGACATGGAAGTGGTTCATTCACTGTTTGGTAGGAAAATATGCATTAGGAGTCCGCAGCTCATCATTGTTTTTGATTGATGGGCTGAAAACATATTATTCCCGTCTTGAGTCATCTGTCATCCGCCCTATATCTCCATTGTTCATCTGTCCTTGTGTTTTTGCCCGATTTAATGTAAACACGTCCATGTTATCCGCAGCCTCGCTTGTAATTAAGCATATTCAGGAGTGATAACCTCATTGAATCTCAAAGCGTTTACGGGGTTATCCAACTGAAGTCGGCTTACAAAAGAAATCAGGGATCAGGAGTAAATGACAAGCGGATAAAGGGATAGGAGATAGGAGAGCATTGGGGAAGGGCGTTCTGTTTCTTGTCTTACTTTACTGCAGTCAGTGGGCGGAGGCTAGTGATTACTGAGACGGCGATGAGCTACAAAAGATCTTGAGGGTGTTTGTTTGAGTATTTCCTTCCTTTTTATCGCTGTGTGCTTTCTATATGTCTGTAAACGCTGCCTTTCATTGATTGTATCGCATGCTCATATTTATTAGACAGCAGTACTGCGGCATCTTGATCTGGGCCCATCTACGCGAAGAGGCAAATCCTTACAAACGCACAACTGGACCCAGAGGCAGATCAGAACCGACCCCCATAAGTGTGACAACTACACTGCAAAAAGTTCTGTGCTTGCCAAGACTTAGAATATCACATTCCCAGTATATTCTTAATCTTATCATTAAACATTATGCCCCAGTCAAGGCAATGCAAAGATATGATATTGCTGACATGATATGAGACTATATATCATCTTTGATTTTGGATATCGTTAAATCCTGATAATGCATAAATCATGTTTTTCCCTGGTTTTAAAGGCTGCATTGCAGTAAAATGACGTCCTTTTCTGAACTTACCAGACTGTTCCACTCGTTCTAATACTTCTTTATCTTCGTCTTCATCCACATTAAATCTACATCACTGATGATTATCTATCAAAACTGTCATTGTGTTAATATTTTGTGCAAGAACCAATTATCACGAATGTTGTCGCAACAGAGAAGATATTTCAGTCTCCCAGTTATTGCATTAATTAAGTGCTTTTGAGGAGATATAAAAATATCAGGAGATATGTATTGTAAATCAAGATTTAGCCTAAAACTTTTGCGATATCATTTGGCCATATCATCCAGCGCTAGTTAGGGGTAACGTGATATAAATTAATACTAAATGTAAGTCATTCTTGAGTTAAAGTAATAATAATGTGTCAAAATATTACTTCTGTAAAAACATCTTTAAAAAAGTCTTAAGGTATCTTATATTGAATGTACAAGTAACAGTAAATGACACATGTATTAAGATCCATGTTGGATTCGACTGATAATCAGCCTGATATCAGATCCGATATTCAACATTGTTCTGAATATCAGAATCTGTGGTTTTCTAAGCGACTGCCCACAGAATTAAGTCAAATAAAATGACGCTACTGTGGCTCTGATGACTGAATGATGACTGAATGTGGGGGAGTAAAAGTACGACATTTGCCTCCGCAATGCAATGTAAGTGGAAAGTAGCAGAAATGAGAAATACTCAAGTAAAGTACAATGTTTCAGTATGGTGTTTGAGAAATACCATTTGTTACATTTCATCACTGTTGTAATCACATTACATTTGTTTGTGACGCAATAATGTTTTTTTTTATTAATATTCCTAAATTCATTCACATTACAGTTACGGATCAAATGATTATATCGTTACCTGCTTTAAGTTCTTCAGTTATCTGCACAATGGGCGGATGGAACAAACTCATCAACATGCCTTTTCATGCATGCTTGCACAGCAATTGCCTGCCGCTCTGCTGATATCCATCAACACAGCCGGCGCACATGGAGAGGCTCTTCAGCCGGGGCAGTCGTGTGTTGACACAGGGGAGGAGCAGGTGATTTGAGAGACCCGTGATCAAGAGGTATGACCACTGCTTTATTTCTAATTAACAAACAAATCAAATAAAATGGACTAGTCAGTTGTATCTACTGTAAAGCCATGATTTAATGAACGAGCAACTCAGATTAGCTTGTTTGAGCGTGTTTGGCCCATAAATGCAGCTCAAGAAATCAAGAAAGGTATCATTTGTTCTCAATGGGATAAGGCTAATATGTTGCCAGATGTAAGGTTTACATTCTCTAACTAATATTTCTTTCGAGTATGACCCTAACCCTAACCCCTAATGCAAAACTGAATCAATAATTAATTGTTTACATTCTGGCGGTGTATTGCTGTGTTGCAGCTCATCCGATCTCAAATAATTTGATCATTTTCTATTCATTCAAATCTATGAAAACCGTTGAGAGTTTACTGATCTTTAGATTGAACCAACTAATTTCAAGAATTCTTGTCAAGTAAAATTATTTTGCTGCATGGGCAGATAATTACATCACCGTCAACACATTTTCTCCTTTCTTGTATTTCCTCTTTTGTGTTTCATCTCCCCTTTATCGCAGCGACATTGGTTGATAACTAAACATCTGCACTAACCAGCGTTCGACCCTGGTGTCAACCTTTTCATACAGTTCGCCAATGCGCTCTCAAGGCCACTGGGCTGATACCGAAGCGGCAATAGCAGGACGACATGATGATGTACACAACAATTTATTCTCACACTCCCGCGCTAATGCTCATGTCAAACAGCCACAATAACAAGCCCAGGCAGCACAACAAAAGCATTCCATTGGATGTGTAAGAGAACGGACAACTGGACCCAACTTCTACTAATCAGTCGATGGCAGTGTGGCGTTAAATTCAAAGAAGATCCAAATCAGTCTCCCGATTATGCAAACATGTCACATTTGCATGGTGACACAGGATGCATGAGTGGTCAGATCGTGGATGGACAAAGACACTCGGGATGGGCAAAATGTTCCCGAACCAAGCTGACCAAATGCTACGAATGTGATGTTGAGTGAGTGATTTAATGACAGCAGAAACAAATTGCACGCTCACAGTCAGAACCCACGGAAAAGCACACAAGCGCTAATCAAGACCAGCGAGTCCTGCAGGCAGATCACTCAACTATATTTCTGCCTCTCATTACCTGCCCTGCTTCATGCGAGGGCAGTTGGATGGAGCCGCTCGCTGCCTCTGCAGAGCATCTCCGCAGGGCCCCCTCACGGTGGTCCCCCACCCGGCCCCCCTCCCCACCGCCGAAAAACTACCCATGGCTACTTTTAAACTTGTATCGGATGATTAGACTTGGGTTGCATCCCAGAACACCGCTCAGCCCCAGCAGGGATTCAGCAGGGAGCATCGCAGCCAATGCATAATTTCTCAAGATGGGGGGACTCACACTGAGCCAGTGAGTCCCAATCCTGCAACGGCAGACATGTGAAAAGCTTATTGAAGAACTAAATAAGACAGTACTGAGCAGCTGAGAGAAAAACAAAACAAGATTGCACCTCTATGACACAGTCAGATGAAGTGGCCAGTTTAGTAAAACATTTCCAAGTTAACGCTCATTATTGGATAAAAAGAAGCTGGATATTTCCTTTTTTCCCCCCATGAGATTAGAGCTCCCCCTTCTACTTCCATCTCCTGTTTCACCTGTTTTCAACATCCTCCAGTCTTCTCCTTCATCTCCCTCCTTCTCCATAAAGGGATGCTCGAGAATACAATCTGTAATTCTCTCCTCTCGTACTTATCCACATCTTAATTAAAGGTTTTACGGCTTTCCCAAGTTTCATTTTGTATTCCTCTTCGGTTATCTTATCTAAATGCTATAATGGAAGGCAATTTTCCGAATCTGCCGAGGAAAAAAAAAAAAACTGCATTTTTGGAACAACAACAGCAACGGCATAATGTTATGAAGATATTTGTGGGCCTCTCTATCTGCCAAATGAGGAGATTTCAGTCTCTTTCATCCAGTTCTAATCAACGCCGAGCATGTGGGAAACTAATGGTGTTTTTCTGTTCGCAAAACAGCGCCCGCTTCACCTCTGAGTGGGACAGTATACAGGATTGAGCAGATTATAGACCGTGCTGTACATAACAACGGGTCAAACGTACAAAATGTGCATCTTTTATTTTTAATGGCTTATGAATATTTAACTGCCGGGGTCACTCGGCAAAAAAATTCCACACTGGAAATCAATAAATTGTTTTTTTAAATGGAAACCTGGGCAAAGCGTTTAGTCTCGCCAAAATACTATGAATTACCCTGAGCTTAAACTCTTGAGCACTCTGCCAGGGGGAAAGAGCTGCGATTCCTGACAGCACTGAGAGAGTTTTTTTTATGCACGTGTGCGTGTGTGCATGGCAGCATATGGGCATCCTTGATCTTTTTGCTGTGAACCCTTTCTTGTGCCCACTGTTGACTGTACTTTTTGGGGTGTTTGTGTGTCCAGCGTGCGAGTTGATTCCAGAAGGATTTATGTGTACAGCATGTGTTTCTGCGACTATAAAGGCATCTTTCATTCTGTCATGCTCATAAATTTAATTTCTAAGTCAAGAAACATGAAACAGGAATTAAAAAAGCAGACTTCTACTGTGGCTGGATGTGCGCCAGCGTACTTTCA
>CAEMYA010000161.1:5497580-5532647 GCA_903131615.1 Diplodus sargus
TTTTTTTTTTTTTTTCCTCCTCAGCTTTTTTCCCCTTTATCCAACAGTAAAACGTTTTAACTGGGGGTGATTGTGCAGACCTATCGCCAAGGGTTTTAGGGAGAGCAATGGTGTTACCATGGTGCTCCCACCCCCCCTCGCTGCTGTAAACAGGAGCCAGTGATTCCCCATTGGGATGATTTTGCATGCAGGTTGGAGAGAGAAAGCTGCTGGCCCCCCAAATGCATTCCATCACCATCACCCTCAGGGTCCACTGCTGGAGCCTTATTCCGACACATAGCGGAGAGCAGGGACGGGGAGGTTTGGGGGCATAGTCCGGGATGGGGGTATTAGAAAGGGAGAAAGAAGGTTTTCAGAGGACTATGCTCAGGTGGATGAGAGGAAGGAATGCAGATGGAGAGAATGGTGAGGAAGGGAAAATTGAAAGACCTGTCTGTGCGTATGGAAATAGTAAGAGTAAAGAGAAAAAAAAGGTGGGATGGGATTAAATGCTTTGAAGGTATAGCTTTCTGAATTTACATACCAGCTAAATGTTCCCCAGGATGATTGCTCTACTGTATCCTTGAGGGGAAAAGAAAACTCTTTTGCACAAGACTTCAAAAAAATCAGCCCAAGACAACTATAAGCAGCACAATCTGACATCAATAGTTTCTCCTGGAAAATGTTATCTGAGCCGTCCTTGGAGGTCTTAGCGAGGCCCCATACGGAGCCCTGGGTTAGTGATAGGGGCCATACTGATGAGCAGTCCTGATGCAGTGCGAGTCTGAGGCAAGCTGCTGCAGCTCAGAAGCTGGTGTCTTATCTCCAGCTTGATTTTTTTTTATTTACTTTTTGGAGTCCAATCCTTTTATCTGTGATCTAACCTGCAATGACGAGATAAAGCTGTGCTGACTTTTCCATAAATGCACTTATCAGAGCTGTACAAGCTCTCCAATGCCAATGAGATGGGCAGAATGATCACTTAGCATTCAGGATGCACGCCTTCACCTGCGCTGCCCACGGACACACAAACGAGCGCACGCACACACCTACAGTACATGCGCGAAAAGGCACAGAGGCGCACACACAAACACACTTTCCACTTGTGTTGCGGTGTGTCTACAGGCTATTCACGGTAATAGCTTGGGCTTTCAGCCCTAAGTGTGTTTTTTTTTTTTCTCTTTTTTTTTTTTCTGTTCCAATCATACAATAGTGCCTGCTGAGCTGGCAAGTAAGAATATCAAACAGCAAATGAAATTCCTGTGAGCCGTCTGCACCTACACCAACTTGTTACATGAATTTTTCATCATTTGGTGTGGTAATATTACCTCATTAGAGTACTCAGGCAGCCATTCAATAAGCGTGGTCATTCTCCCTGCCAAGACAGGATCAGTGCACGTATCAAAACAGCTCAATTCATTCACACCCCTCGCACACACAGATACCCGCGCATGCACGCTGATAGCATCTCGCTTGTACATGCACTGACACGTAATGAGGTTGTGTGACACTGGAGATGGACATGGAGGAGTCATATCTTGGGTATACGGCACTTTGTCTCATGCAATCAAATGTGTACAATGAATACATAATGCCCACACAAACATACTTTCTCTCTCACACACAGGCCTTCCATCTATTCCTATCTTCTTGCCTGCTTCACCCCCGTCTCAAACACTCATCTTTATACTCCTACTGGGATCAAAAGGTATCAGACACAAAGCGAGCTGGGTGAGGGGTGTGTGTGTGTGTGTGTGTGTGTGTGTGGAGGGGGCTGACGAAGAATTACCAGCACAATTGCAATTTCTACACAAATATTCCAAGCAGGTCTTAGAAAGTCACTCAGATCTGGTGCATTCATTACTTCGCCGGCTTCCCAGCCTTCTGCTCACCTGCAGCCGACAGCTGCTGGCTCTTTTGGAGGGGTTGAGCCGGGTCTCCTGGCGGAGTCAGGAGAAAACACCATTTTCACCTGTCTGCTATTTATCTGTGGGATGAAAACATCACAGCATCAAGCAGGAGTTCGACACACGTGGAAAGGAAGGGCTAGTCGGTTATTTATTCATTTCTCCAGCTCGGAAAATATTTACATGTCTTTGCCGCCGTGTGTGCTGCAGGAGTATGTTGATGTTTATGTCTCTCCGGTCATCATTCAGCATGGGTTTTTAAAAAAAATTATTATTACTATTTTAACTGCAGGAGGCCAAAACGTGAATGGAGCAGGCAGAACACATGTTTCAGAAAATATGCTTGATAAGGGGCAAAAAAAAAAAAAACACCCCGAAACTTGGCTTGGAGGGCTTAATTAAACGATTGAAAACACCCCGGAGAAAGAACGTCTGAGGTTAGTAAAAGATAAGAAATGGTCGTCTGACAGTGAGACTCGGTGGGGAATCATGGAGCAGCTGCATCTTTTTTTTTAGTGCTGAGCTAAAAAGAAGAGGATTTGGTGGCATGTCGGGGAAAAAAAGCTTGCTCTAATGGACACTGGGTGAGACGGGCAGCGGGGATTAAGTGGCATCATAGATGTTTATGTGTGTGTGTGTGTGCTGGGGGAGGATGCACATCTTCCATATCCACATGTGAAATACAATTTCCAGACTACATTGCATAGCCAAGCTCTGTTCCTACCATCAAACGGGGCCGCAAAATGTACTTGAGTAACTGATCAGTTGATCGAAAAATAATTCACTGACAGGTATTTTGAATCTCAATTTCAATATTCGAGTGGTTTTTCAAGCAAAACTTCGCAAATGTCAGGGATTCCTGCTCGTCCTCGCCATTTCTGATGGTAAATGAGTCTGTGTTTTAGACTGTTAGCTGGACAAAAGAAGCAATTTGAAGATGTCACTTTTTCATAATTTTTCATAATTTCTTGACATTTTAATGACTCATCAATTAATCATGAAAATAGTCGGAGGATTTGTCCGTAATGAAAATAATCATTAGTTGCAGCCCTTCCTTTAATTGCAGTAAATTAGGGGTGTAAGGATGGATGAATTCCAATGTCACGGTGCTTGTAATTGGTATATAATACATTTTATGGAAAAGTCAATTGAGCAATAGCTAGTGGATAAAAATAACCAAGTAGGAACGTCTGTTCTGTGCTACTCAGGCAAAGTCAGCGACAAATCAAAGCACCTTATCGCTGTGAGGCACGGGGAATGTCATGTCACGACTATCCCAGACAGAATAACTGCGATTTATGACGTAATCCTGATTATCAAATCTTAAATCTTCAAATGTCAACAAAACCTACATAAATCACTTGACCTAACATTTCTACTGGAGGTGTTGAATACATTTCCACATATCTAAGTAAGATTTTTTATGGGGGATACCATGGAGCAACTGTGCCAGCAGCCATGGTGACAGTGTTAGGATTCACCAATGACTGAAAGGATGCTGACTCCACCATTGTGACAGTTCCAAAATACTCTACATAGGACTGTACTAGCTAGACAGCTCTTTCAAGTCATTTACGTGAGATTATATTGCAATCTGCAATAATATATTTTACTGTAACATTACTAATGACATTAAACATATATAGTATATAAAAAAACAATATTACCCCAAAACAATTCTTAACGACCCACTGATGTTAAAATGGCAGACTAATACCATCTAACAGTATACTTTACGGTCATTAGGGGAGGGTGAGCTAACCTCCTTCTTTGATTGTGATTGATCTTGAAGGGGGTCCACAATCTAATTTTCCAACAAATCATTGGAGATTTAATGTCCTCTTACTTCTGTTTCCAAAGCTCATATAACCTCATTGACTGCGCTATATGAACAAATCAATAGAGTGATGTGGCCAACGAGACGTCTTCTGCCGGCTGGACGGATTAATTCACGTGGCTCTTCGCTGGGTGACATCATGTAAATAATGCAGCGTGAGTTAGCGGGAATCGAATGTGGAGCTTGTGCCAAACAGGAAACATTTGAATGCAGCATTGTGTTTTAAAGGTTTAAATGAAGACATTCATAAGCTGTTTTGGATCACAACCCCTAACGGTCACGGCGGCCATCCGTTTCAGCGATGCAATTTTTTTTTTCCAGGGCAAACAAGTAAGGATTTGGCAAAGAAGTCTGCTCCAATCTGTTCCTGTGATATAACTATATATATGTTTCAACAGGTCTTAATCCACATTACACAGATTTAACATGAGATACACAGGGATTTGAGAAGATCAGCGTCTGCTCTGAGACAGAGAAGGGAAAAAAAAATCTTTCTCTTTCCCCTCTTTTTGTCATCCCGGCATCCAGTGTGCGTGTGTGAGTGTGTGTGTGGAGGGCTGAAAGGTTTTTTTTCTTTTTTCTTTTTTACTTTCTCATAATCTCTTTTTTGCATGTTCATGTCAAATATATTGTGGTAACAAGTCCCACATCTTCTTGCTCCCATAAGCCCCAAATCCTTTATCGCTGTTGTTGTCATGTATGCTTAGCGCGCTGATGTTTTCTTGCCCAGCCCCCCAGCCCACATAATGTTTGCTGCTGTAATCATCTTATTTACAGGTTATGGTCCCATAAAAACTGCCTCTGATGATCTCAGTCACGAGAATTCATTATGATGAGGCGTGACGTTCGCGATGGAATCAAGAATCGCTCCCTGACTAACCCGTCTGTGGCAGAGCTCCACCGGCTGCCTCTGCGTCTGGTGGAGCCGGGCTGCATGGTGCCGTCTCCCGGCTTCCCCCGACCTTCATCGTGCCCAGCCCTACAGCACGGCTTCTGTTTTGCCTCATGCTAAGAACCAAATCTGGCACAAGGCCGCTTAACAACAAGAGGCTTCCGCGCCGTATCGCTTTACGTCAAGCAAGACAATTAGCCTAGAATCCGAGCATATAGAGATCCTGTAAGACTTGGCCCTTTTTATCTTCACCAAATCCGATTCAAACTGATGAGAGCATCTTCAATTACAATGGTCGTTCAGCTTTCTGAAAAGGCATTTTTTCCCCCCTCGCAGCAACCTTCTGAGAGTTCCATTTTGCAGAGATTTTAAGTTTTGAGTCTTGAAATGAAATCAGAGGAGGGAGAGGAAGAAAAACGACTGGCTGTATAATGAAGCCTTCCTGCAAATCCAGCAATGATTAATATCTGACGGAGAAAAGCATTGGATACGGCGCTACATGCTTCGCGCCAATGAGGAGTGATAATTTCTTGCTGCCACAACATATGAAACATCACTGTCTCCCCACGGCCGGAGAACAAGATCTACAGTAAGTCACAAAAGGAAATAAGGGGATTTGTTTGAGAGAGGAATTGTGTTCAGCTGCAAACCACGGCTGCCCGCGTCTTGGCCTCCGTCAACCTTATTGCTTCGGTCCTGTTTCCCAGCCCCTCTCCCTGCTCCAATATGATAAGATTTACTGGCATGTCCAAATGGGTAATCTTGTTTATTCACTGTAGCTGTTTGGATCCCAACATCACCGGGAGAATTAAAGCCGCTGAATCTCAGCAGGAGGTCAAGCGGGGAAAAAAAGAAAAAAAAGAAAGGGAAATGTAGTTTTCTATCTCTATTCTGCCTCTGTACTGCTGTTCATTAGTGCTCTAACAGCTGATATTATTTTCACAGCAGCTTACCCTTATATTCTCTCCTCTGGTGTTGATCTCACTACATATATATAGATATATATATATATACGTCTTTCTCTGGGCTTAGCTCTCTCTCCTGCGTGCGTTGATGTGCACATATACGAGAAAGAAAAAGAAGTGCTCTGCACTGGTTGTTGCTGCTGTTTTTTAAAAAAAGGTGCTGGTCCGACGGCCACCTATCAGATGCAACTCTTACCTCATGAATCTATACCGCTGATCCGATATCTAACCGCCAAACTGGCACTAAATTACCTAATTGATCGGTTGGAGAAGCCCGGCAGTACTCGGGCCAGAGGGGCCAGCAGAGCTGACAGCCTCCAGGTTAAGCAGCGAGGTGTAGTCTGTCATGTGAGCACGCTCTCTCTCTCTGCAAGAGATCTTCAATTATAAGAGGCTTGTACTGCGTTCGCATTCCCTCCCATCAAGCTTTCACCTCTATTCAGATAAGCACAGGCCGTTGCCACTTGGTCTTATGACAGAGATCTGCAGACACTGAGAGTTGATCTCGTGCTTTCTTTCTTCGTCTTCTTTTTTTTTTTCTTTTACCACAAATCCTATTTCCAGGTCTTTCTGTATTAAAGTCTGAGTTACTTTATAGACACTGTCCTGCCCTCACCCCGAGACCTTAGAAGGTAAAGATCGACCCACATCTTAGTCCGTCGCCGGCCAGAGTGTTGGGAAATAGGTTGAGCGTAATCTCTGATACAATTTCCCCATCCATCCATGAGAGCAGCATGAAAACAATCCCGGCTGAGCAGATGTAATCTCGGGATTCAGATAGCAGCAATATGTAGCGACCACAACGCTGGCATGAACACAGCAGCGACATGGCAGTGCGCGCGTCACACCCGCAAACAGAGTGCGGCTTGTGTCCTCTTGGGGGCCGACAATCTCTCCATCAGTGAAGCGGTTGACTCCCCAAATCAATTCAGCGGCGAGGAAGAAACGAACCGCATGGACAAGACATCTTAGGTGACAGAGAGCCTTTATTTGCTCTCTTTCTCACTTTCACTTCCTAATAGATAAGACATCAAGATACCCGCAGGGGATTGTTTGTGGTGGTGTGTGTGTGTGTGTGTCTGTGCACGTGTGTGTGTATGTGAGAGTGGGTGAATGGGTGGTGAAGGAGGGGTGGGGGTGGGGAGCGGGATGCAGGTTGTATGCGATTGCATCAGCCTTAGTGCTGAATGTGGATTCCTGGATTTCGCTCACGTATAGTGGGGCCATTGAAAGGAAACAGGTGGCAGAGTACGTCGGGGGTGAGGGAGGGAGGGAGGGAGGGTGGGGGGGGCTATTGTAATTAATGCTGCAGATGCTGCTTTCTGCAGCGCATCTGGGCAGTGCTCTCATTTACAGAAATCTCCTCCAAATTCTCTGCAAATCCCCCACAGGCCTTCAGAATCCCTTTTAAATCTCCCTGCAACTTCTTCTTCAGTTTCCCCTTGTTTCTTGACCATCACCTCCTCCTTGCTCTTGAAACTGCTGCGTCTGATACAGCATTATTACCCCCTCTCCCCTCTCTTTTTAGCTTTCTTCCTATATTTTTTTTGCTGCCTTCAATTCCTCCCCTCTAACCTCCTTATCGTCCTCCTCCTCCCCCCCCCGCTCCTCAGCCCCTCCTGCACCCACACACCTTTGCATAGTACCGCGGACCAATGGCATGTGTTTGTGTGGTCACAGTGGTAGGAAGCCCAGTCTCCTCTGATTACAGTGTGCTCAGGATTAGAGGGAATATGCTCTAACATATTCAGTCTGGTATTATGCTGATATCCCCTGACACTGCTTCACAGGAACACCACAGCCGGGCCAGGACGCTGCCTTGCCGCAAACGACATGCAGAGCACCAGGTGGAATCAAAAACGGGCCAAATGGGACGACAGGGGGTTGAGTTCTGATGCAGAGGAAGGAAAAAGGAATGCACCAAGTTTGTGTGGATTAAAGTGAAAGTGTTGGAGGCTTTTAAATAAAACATAGGGCAATTTAGAGGGCCAGAGAAATAATGGAAATGATATACTGTATGCAATATCATCTGCTCTTTTCCACTCCACTGTCATTTTGCAAAATTGCAACATGCGATACTTTCAGGAGGAAAAAAAAAAAAAAGTAGACACATTTTGATTTGCATTCGTTCACACATCAAGGGCACATTAAAATAAGGGCAAAGAATTCAACAATCTTCTGAATTTTCTCCCCTCTTATCTCCCTCAGCTCGGCAAGCGCTGTGCCAACGGAGCACTGTGTAAAAGAAAAAAAAAAAAGGCATCTTTGCATAAAATAGCAAGCGAGCAAAATCTAAAACAGTTGGTGAGGAACTCTAAATAATCACGGTGCTTTTGGAGATGAATGCATTAGCATAACTTAGTCCCAGCGAAGTAATCACTCGTCTCAGGGTGAGAAGATCCCCTCCAGGCTCATCTCACTCCTGCTGCTTGTATCCCCCTGAGTTCAGCCTCGGCAGAATGACTGACCCCCTGAGACTGAGGGGTAGATAGGACACGTGGCGGAGAGGAACAAGTTCGAGACCCCCATTGGTTTATAGCAAAGCGCCTTCGGCGAGTGATAAGATCATACACAAAGAAAGATAAATGTGCTACAAAGCATCGTTTGGACCGTCTTTATCCCCACATCACTGTGGGAGTGACCACATGTGCTGAAGACAGAGAGCACACAAATGAAGCTATGACCAAGTCAGCGTGCGATCGTCACAGGGAGTCGAAGTGTAGTAGTGAAGAGTAGCATCCAGATAAAACAGGGAAGAAATACTTCATATCTAAATCAAAGGCCTATCAGTTTATGATTTTTGCAACTTCTGAAAGATCTTACTTGTGGTATGACTGTGCATTTTAACAGTAGGGGGTTAATATGAATTGTTTTGATGTCCGCTGCTTTGTCTTCCATGTCAGGAAAATACAAGCATGTGATAGGTTTTTTGACGGTTGAGGCGCAGTGAGACACAACGGTAGGGTTGCAATGAGATTGTGTGAGATTTTCATACGATATCCATCTTAGAAAATATCAAAGTGTCACGGTATCAAAATGTGTCCTGACAGACTTGAAACATGTTCATATAAACCTGATGAAACTTTAAAAAAAATAACACTATTGCAGAAGTGCATGCAAGTAGAACTCTATACCTTGATTATGCAAATGTACACGGTGTGATAATCATCCGTTTTCATTCCATAGTACACAGTACGTTGTAACAGGTGTATCTCGGCAACCTTAAATGACACATCTGAAGTAACCCATATTGAGGACAAATGTAGTATGGCGGGGTAATGCAATGTTATGTTTGTTTATATCCAAAGCAGAAATGGTTTCTTTGACATGCAAAGACATCATGCTAATCATGGATGTGTGTGACTAGTCAAGTAAATGTTGCTACCTTCACTGGTCGGAATCAGACATACTGTTTGGTTAACGTTATTATCATTATTATGATGTACACATGTAAAGTGCATTCTGGCACAAATTGCATTGAAATGTCATGTCTTCCTCGTCAAATGTTGCTCTACATAAAATGAGCGTCCTTTACCAAAGTTCATAAGCGTTGTTGTCATTTTAGCTAACATCCCTCCTCTCCACGTACAGCACCCCCACGAATGCGGAGAGATAATCACCAGACACAGCATCAAACGGGAGGATCCTGCTCTCTGCAGGTTCACGAGCAGAAAGCACCGCCTCTTTATGCAATTCTAGGTTCTGATTGGATAAAGTGAGGGACATGAGTTATTGACCAAACACTAAAACAGCGATTACTGTTGTCAGCTTTAACGGTCGATAGAAGATGTATTATTATATTATTATATGTTTCAGACATTGTTTATCCTTATAGATTAAATAGTGCGCAGTGTGTTTTCTTACTTAAACGTCCATTTAAACGTCAGGGAAATTAGTAACATCCCTAATGCTAATAGTGATTGACCATCGAATGACACTGCATGGGAATATAACATGCAACACATACTGTATTGTAATAACAAGTAAATCGGTTGGAGTCAGACTATAAGAAGAAAAACATGTTATTCAGGTCAACACTGTATTATTGGTGTATCCAAGATATTGATTTAAGCTGAGACAGGCTATACAACTTGTTAAGCGTACCTTTGAAATTGAGAAAATATATGTTTATAATTTTGTAATGCTGAGTAGTAAAAATTGTTGCCATTGGTATCGAGTTTTTAAGAGCCCGACCGATACTGGATCAGCTGATGCTGATTGCGATATTAGGAAGTAAGAAATTCCATCAGTACATTGACAGGATACATTTAACAGGAAGTGTAATATGATTAACAGAAAAAAAAATCTGACGTTCTAACATAGAGAAATGTACTTTTACCCACTATGGTTGATTGATTCACGTTCACAGCCAAAGGTAACGATGCACACATCAAACACACGACTTCCACACCCTCCTACATACTGTCTGAGCCTACAATATTCTTTTAGCAGCACAGCTCACAAATCACACACAGTCAACCTGTCAGTGAACCACCAATACATGCAAAAAACTGAGGAAATTCCAAATTATTCAAATCAGTGTGTATAGTGTGTGACTGTACGACTGTATATTGTCAGTGTGGATAGCAGCTCTAACAGCCTCAGAGCTCGGGCAAACAAGCCACAGTATGTAATATAACCTCCATAACCTCAACAAGACAGCGAGGGGTTACATACACACAGGCAGCGGTGTAGACACATTTAACCAGCAGAGGAGAAAGCTTCCAAGACATAAACAGACACAGACAGTCAAGACAGAGATTTGACTCACGCTATTTAACGTCTGAATCCATTATCCTTTCTTTCACGGGGGTGAAGCCTCCGTGCCTGACCAACTGCACTCACTGCTCGGGCGCTCATCCTCGTTTTTGGGTTGTCTCTTCATCTATCAGCAGCTGCTATCTAACTACAACAGCACATTAGCTGATAACATTAGCATATCTGGAAAACACGCTAACCTAATGCTTGTTGGGGCGAAGCTAAAATGTGACTGGCTTCATAGTGAATTTCAGAGGTTCAAGCATTTTCTATCCACCACCAACTACACCTGTTCACTTCGTTTCCCACTGCCGCCGGCCTCCATTTTGCCTTTGGTTAAGCTTGCGTGTTGGCAAGAAATAATTTTGAACAACAAGAAATAAAATTACTCAACAAACATTCAATCTATAAATAACCTTGATCACATAACAGAAGTTCCCCTCCAGTGCCCTGCTCATGTGTATTGTGCTGTACTCTTAATATAGCTCTTTTAAATGTAAGGTTAATTACGTGTTAACGGAAAAGGTTAATTCCACTGGCCTTTAATTGTGACTACATATGCTGCACCGTGGTGCTCTCAACTTTTCAGCCCACTGTTTTGGTTTTCTCATCACTGCATATCCACGAAAAGTTTACTCAAGCAGATGGAAGGCCAACTGCCAAGATGTATTTCTCATGAGCTTGTAGATCGAACCAAAGTAAAATGCCAGGCCAGTATTCAGTCATGTGTTGCATTCAGTGGGTACCATGGATATCGCGGATCGTGGCCAAGAGTGTTTTCCAGTTTCCAGTGTCTTTCATTCTTCTGGCTGTTAAAAATCACTATAAGCATTTTTATTATTGCCAAGAATGGATAAAGGGGACCTCCAATTCAAAACGTCTGGTATTTTGTGTGTTTTTTTTAATGTGACTGTTATCACTTTGCAACAAAGCCAAAGTGTTTTTTTTGGAAAAAACGCCAACACAGCTGCTCATGATAACCCACAGACCTTGTTATTGACAGTTTTGTCCGACTGCATGGAGATGAACAGTTGGTAGAAAGTAGTTCTCAAACTGCTCACAATAAGGGCTCCTGCATTATCATGGCTGTGGCGTTTTTATTTTTAAGAAATTCTGCCGTCGAGCTTTTTAAATTTCCTTCATACTTTGAACACCACAGACTAAATGCCACTAAGCGCACTGTGCTGGGGTGGTCTACGGGAAAACACGGGTGGATCGCACTCTGAGAAGAGGAAAGGTTTTTGTTCTGATGTTGGTTGAACTGAGTCTCTATGCCTCCGTGTTCATGTGGGTAATGCTAACAAAGAGTGTCCCCATTGAAGTTGCCTTTATTTAGATTCCAGAGAATCAGAAGGAGGCTAAAAGTGAACATTTCCACTGGAGCCCCGGTCTCAGGGAATACAAAGCTCATTCACCACTGACAGAGGGGCCTTGTGTATTTCAGTGTCAGAGAGAAAAGTGTGCATTAGCATATTCTTGCCGAAGTTCCCTAAGGTGGCACATATGGATGCAAAAATGCCGCCGCCGCCATCAGCAGCGCGGCGAATGTTGCATGACATGCATTGTGAGCATTTCTTCTTCTGTCTCTGCCTCGTGTGGGTTGTATGCTAACTGATCCATTAGGAAAAAAAGGAAACGCTGTGTGTTTACTGTAACCGTGGCAGTGTGTTGCACTCAAGCTTATCTTTTATACTCACATCACCTCAGTCATTTCCCTCTTACCTCTATTTCCTTGCTTGTAGAAGCCGACACGGCTGCCTGTTGTCTCCCTGAATCGGGAGGAGACTGTGTTTGAACCGCCCTTGATGAAGCAAAAAAAAGTGATTCTGACTTGCTGTGGCTTTTTAAGCATCACAGGCCTTTTCGGCTTGGAGATCTTGACCTGTTGATGACGGCAAGGATAGCCACAGGAGCCCATAGCGACATGGCTGTACAAGCCCCCAAGCATGCACACATTCACAGGAGCATATATGCGCTATATAGGAAGCTGTGGTCACTTGACTCTCCTGCAAAATTTCCCAGTTCTGACTGCAGAACTTGTTGGCATTGCTGGTAGTTGGCCTCTCAGCCGGAGGATCACAGTTCTGTATGCATGTGTGTGTGTTTGTGCGTCTTTACTGTCTGTTTGAATGCGCCCATGTCAGTGCGCCGGTTGTGTGCCTAAGTTTGGCAGTGGGCAAGATTAGGATGGAAATATGTGTTGGCTTACTGACACGCTGGCAAGAACTAATTGGGAGCAAATGAAAAAGGAGGCCAGGAATAGAAGTTGGGGATGAATGGACACTGAGAAGAAGATAAAAGGTTTCTCTATAAAGGCGCGGACGGCCAATTCTCCGCGTGTGTGTCAACCCTCTGATGTTACAGGTGTTATCGTTTAATCCGTCCGCTTGCTGCAGACGCCAGTTGCCAACGCGTCCCCCGGTTTCTCCTCTCGCTCCGTGTGTGTGTGTGTGTGTACGCCTGTTTCTCTCCTCCTCTATCGTCTCTGTTTCCTCCAGCCTGAGTAAATGTCAGAGCAAGCTGCTGCTCTTCCCAGACCACGCCGTGGGAGACAGACCAACCTCATCGCCGTGGCAACCCTCTGTTCTGGCTCAAAGAAAGAGGCAAGGGCGGAGAAGAAAGGAACTTTTATGCCTCTGAACCCCCACCAGTTTCCTCATCCCCCCTCGTCCTTGTGCATTGTAGCCCGGCCCTGAACCATGTGGCCAAGCTCCCAGGCTTTACTGTGACTAGAGAGGAGGAAGAGAGGACGGCTGAAATTACTAAGGAGGTGACGGGGGATTTCTAAAAAGTCAGTAGAAGAAAATGAAAAATAAGACGCCGTGGAAATATTAGCGGGAACTCTCTGGGACGTTGCTGTCTAATAGATATGGCGTGAACTCATTTAGCAAAAGAAACAAAAACACACTCTTCAATTCTGGGAGGAAAAATCCTGCCAAAGACGTTTTTTTCATAAGAGGTAAAGAAAACTTCAGTAGAATTACCAGCAAGGCAAGGAAATGGCAATATTAGATTTCCCATAATACTTCCTTGGCTCGGAGCCATTATATTTGGTTTCAATTTATACCAGCAGGAGGCTGGCTGATACCTTTCTTCTCTGGTAATGGCTTTCTTCTCCGAGCTGACTTGTCACCTCTAACAAGAAGTGAACCTTCAGGGATTTCAGTGGTCGTAAGGAGTAGTCGTACGAGCCCGGCAAAAGACTGTCACTCATACCTGCCGTAAAGACTATTTTTTTCTGACAGCACAATTGGTCGTGGCACTAAGTTGAGCTGGTAAAATGACAGCATTTAGTTATTACCTTCCCGGGGGGGGGAGAGGTAGGAAACTGTTGGAGAGACAAAAAAATGAGAGCGGGAGAGGGCTGGAGGTACGGTGGTGGCGGTCAGAAGTGAGGAACCATCTGGTTGTAGGTGAGGGACCACATTTAACACTGGCAGAAGCCCAATATCGTGTCTCCGGTGTATCCAGGTTTCTGCCTGTAAATTTGCCCATTTCCCCTTCTGTAAATCTGTCCATTTTGCCTTTCCATTTTTTCCTCTAAATCTGTTTGCACCCATTTATTCATTTTTTTTATTCCTTGAGGTATCGACAGCCAGGCGCCCCCCCAACGCGCGCACACACACACACACACACACACAGACCATTTCCTTTAACTTGTTTGTCTGCTGCATCTTGTCTGCTCTAATAATGTAGATTTATTTCTCTGTGTGCCACCGTCTTATCAGTTCCTCTCTCTCTCTCGTTTCCTAGCATTGGAAGCAGCAGGAAAGTCGTGCTCACCTCTGTCCTGTTGTGAGACCCATTTCATTTCACCCACGCCAACTTCACTGAAGGCTATTACAGGCTGTATGAGGAATTGTTCTCCTTCACCTCTGCCATCAGCCACAGCTAGGATCATTCACATTTTGTCAGTGTGTGTGCTTATAATAATGTCACGGGTGCAGAGCTACAACCATCACCATACACGCTCCCTGCACAGGCTTGGATGAATGCAAAGTATATGCATGTAAATGTGAATATTCATGTGTGTGGTTTTGTGCAGAGAAGGGCAGCCCAGTCGGCAGAATAAGATGTTGGTGTTGTACGTTTTCTGCAAACCACAGATTTGTTAAATCTGTACATTTCAGACATAAATTATCAAGATTTCCAAGTTGTGTCATATCACAATGAGATCATATGTGCTTCAACATCTGCAAGCGTGAAACCACTGGATGTTTTCAATGGAGATGTTGGGACATTTCCCAGCTGTGTCTGTTGGCAACAAAACAAGATATTTTAATGAGACGTTGGGATAATTTCCATCCATGCTCGTGGCCACAGAACCAGGTGAGCAAAAACATGACTAGACCATGGGCGCAAGTTGCAACATAAAGGATGGTAAATTTTCAAAAGGGCATTGTATAGAATTTTTGTTCAAAATGTTCAAAAATGAACTTAAATTACCAATAGAATGTTGAAAAAACAGGAATTTCATAGATATTATGATTTCTATATATAGTGTTGTAGAGCTATTACTCAAGTTAGCATGCTAACCAGCTAGCGCTCATCCCGATCCAAAGGTAGTTTGCTAGAGGTGTAAACACGAACACTGCCCTGGTCTCCAAACACCCCGTCCAAACCACTCATGCACGCTTTCTGAGCATACTAGGTGAGGGCAGCAGTTAGCAGCTGATCTAGTGATATGCTACCTCTTATTTGGTTTGACTGCGATTTTTACAGGTGGCCAATTCTTACATATCGCACCTTTAATATATCTGTAGTTTGCAGAAAAATCAATTGCCAACATTTACTCAGGTGATTGGAGGATTGTTTTGCATTGTTTTGTAAGTCTGTGATGACGCATATGTGTTTGCGTATTCCCTTGTTACAAATTATGCCGTGTGCATGCTCATGGATCAGGAGAAGGAACAAGCTTGTCATGGGAGCTGTGGCAGGTGTGTCTGACTGACCGCCTGTTCTGGGGCATCTTGATCACATGAATTTTTTTTTTTTTTGAAGGTGAGTGTGCAGGCATGCTTTTTTTTTTGCGAGCGTGTGCGCCCTGTGTGTCTGCATGGACTGCGTGTGTGCATAATCGTGTTTTCTGCTCGGCTGGCTGTGCCGGTGTGCGCCCGTGTTCAGGTTGCACATGACCCTGGCTCTGCTGGGAGGTCCGTGTCTTTCATGTCCCCTGTTCAGTTCTCCCTCAAATCTGGGTCAAAGGATAAAAGAATAACCCCTATCTGCTGTGACACACACACACATACACACACTGACACACACCGGTCTCTTTTTGAAAAATGACTTCCTGGAGATTTGAGTGGTAACAAGGTGGCACCGTGGAGGACGCTGAGGCGGACAACTTTTTAAAATTCACCTTATGTAGCAGCAGACACGCTGTCCTAAATCTAGATGGTGTCACCTCTCTCTATTAACAACAGTTACTCAGTGCACCAGTTACCCATCTCCCTTCCTCTGTCTCCCTCGGTTTGTTTCAGTACGTCTCAGGGTTGACCTTGCCTAGACAAGATGAGAATGCTGGGTTTGCAAGTCGGCAGCAAGTCGATTAGGAATGCGTTGTGGCTGAGTGTCTCCTGGCATCTCCCCGTCTGTCTCGCCATTCCCCCCTCACAGCTTTTCTTGCTCTTCCTCGTGTAGACTTTCCTTCCTTCCCTCACTAAGCCTCTCCAACAATGGTGATGCTCTGGACCGGCTTGAACCCTCAGCGGAGGAAGAAGCCATGCTGGGGCATTTGTGTGTGTCAATGTGTGTTCAGGCATTCATCGCGGATGTGTGTGTGTGGCAGTTCGCGAAGATAGTCCTTGCCAAAGAACAGAGTGAGCATCCTCAGTCCCCCCTGCGTTTCTGAGCAGTGGCTGTCATAGAGGTCTTTTCTTTCTCTTGTTTGAAAAAAAATAAATAAATGAAGAAAAAAAAAAGACTGAGGGGAAGCAGGGAATTGTTCCTGCGCTGGGACGCCCGGCCCCTCTCATAACTTCAGCCCCGTGGGCCTCAGGCTTGGAGCGGGGCAATGTGTTCGGAGGATGTTAAGACCTACTGCCTGTCATAGATAAAGGCTGCAGACCTCCTACTAGCAGTGGGACACGACCATCTGGGAGGACCACTCGCAGTGCCTTATATCCGTGCAACCCCCTGCTGCGCACACCCACATTCACACATACGCAGCATCCTTACAAGTCCATGCTGGGCAAGGGAGGACCCTGACAGATTGATGGAGAGGTCCCTGTGGCACACTTTTTTGTCTTAAAAAATGATTCAACACAGACCCTCCCTATCACTCCCAACAGTCCATGCATTATTTCTCCCCCTACCTCCATGTCTCCATCCAGCACAGCGAGAGCAGCACATTGTTCCTGGACCCTGTTGATGGAAAAGGAATGTCACTTATTTGTCATTGTGTGAACAGTCATCAGTGCCTGACAGGGGGACAGTAATGACAGAAAGATGGTTTTTCTCAGTCAGCCAGCACATTACAGTGGACAGAAGGAAGTGTGGGCGACTGCATGCCTCTTACTGGTTGATCTGTGAATGCACATAAACACTGTAGTCCACAGTCGTCTTGTGGTCCATGCAAGCAACACCTCCACACACGTTTTTTGTTCCTGCTCACACGATGTTGTTTTTGCAGTGGTTTGACACAAAACTGAGCAGATATTTAAATTTACAGATGAAAACTCTCCGGTGCACACTATCAACAGAGAATAGTATTTTCACGATTCTAAGGAGCATATTCCCTTTTTTTCCACAAGGACATACCTCTTGCATCTCGACAGTATTGCTCAAAACCACCCACATTCGAATAAAACGCAGTTATTAAATCTACATTTTCCAGTTATCAACCAGCTGCATAATAAACTTGACACTGATAAGCTCTTTGCTCACATGCCGTCCCACCTTGAATATCCCAGTGTCTGAGGAAGAAATACTCAGTTAATTATGTTTGCTGTACTGTACTGTACTGGACTGGACTGGACTGTAGGGTTAATCCAGTCCATTATTTTTACTTAACAAATAGCCACCATTTTTAATTTCCACTTCCTGTCTTTGTTTTTCTGTGTACACCTGTGCTCCATTTGTTCATCAGCCCTTGTATATTTAAGTATTTTATTAAGTTGTGTTTTTTCCTTTGCCTGCCTTTTGTTGTGTACATTTTGAAGTATTATTATTTATTACTATCATTGTTCTTAAAGTAACCTTTATGTCTGTGTTTGAGTCCTTTGGTGTTGAACTGTGACAATCACAAACATAAAGTTTTAGTTAATGACAATTTATACGTTTTAACACACCGGGATTGGATTGGTAATCGGAATCGGCCAATGTGCATGTTCAGGGACTGGAATCGATTTCGAGAAGGAGAAGAATGTATTAAAACATCTGCGTGGTGTATACTGCATTTGGTATAATGGCGAACGGAAAAGAACAAGGCTAGTGTGCAGTTAAAAGAGAATTTCCTAGATTCATTGAAAAATGTTCAACGGAATCGTTTATATTTTTAGTTTATTATTATTTCAGTCATTGTTGAGCACGCAGACAAAGAAATGCATGGGTTTAGCTAGTTTACTTAAACTTTCATTGAGATTTTTTCCATGTGCTTGTTGTAAATCTGTCGCCGGCGCCAACTGCAGTGTCATAGAGCAGCATGTGCACTTTAAAGGTCTGAACAGCAGTGTGCAGGCTAGTGTAACAGGTGTGCTTAGACTTGTTTTGCGGGGGGGGCAGTGGACAGCAGTATCAATCTGTTCCCCATTTGGTTTCTCCTCTCCAGGTGCTGATCTCCTCCTATCTTTACCAGCAGAGCCACGAGAAGTGAGAACACGGAGCTATCCTGGGAAATTACCCTGTCGACAGACGGCACATTGAGACTTCGTTAGCACAACCAGCCAACCTAGTGCCTCTCCAGCCTGATCGAACGAGGCAACTCTCCATGACAGAGTAAACAAAGCAGAATCACAGGCATGATGAGGAAAAGGGCTTTTTCATGTGATTCAATTGCTGCTAATCCCTCAATACCAAATAATGGTTTGGTGTGTCCATGTGTACTCGCACATATGAGCGTGCGTGGGTGTAAATGTCCAAGTGTGTTTCTCTTTGTTTTAATTATGCATGTATATGTTTATTCAGTGAGTGTGTGTGTGTGTGTATTTAGAGAGCCATTTTACTGTATAAGGAAATGTCCTGATGCACCTATATACAGTGTGTCCACATAAATATAGACCCATCATACAATATATCTGTGTTCGGGTGTTTGTGTTAATGCAAATGTTTGTGTGTGTTTGTATGTGTGTGCCCCGCTTTCTCTGTGTGTGTGTGTGTGTGTGTGTGTGTGTGTGTGTGTGTTTGTGTGTGTGTGTGTGTTTTCCGCTGTGCGCTTCAGGCAGCGAAGAATGTCTGTGTTGAGGAGAGAGAGAAGACGAAGCAGAGGAGAGGTAAGTCAGAGACTGCAAGTAAACAACCTGCAGTAGCTACAGCAAGTGTCAGTCTTCCTGCCTCTCTTCCACTGCTTCCGCGCCTACCTTCTTTACTTTTCACTCCTGCGCTTAAACAAACATGCGCAGCGATTGTGCTGCCAAGTAACTGAAGAACTCGTTCTGCAAACTTCCAGGGCCGTGCATCCTGGCTCAGCTTTTTTGTGCCCAAATTGATAATTGAATCGACTATCGCCATGTAATCAATTAGGGTGTTCATCCCCGGCTCTGAATCAAACAGTTAATTGGCTTGTGCCACGGAGAGGCTGAGACGGAGAGCAGACTGGCGCAAGAGGGACTGTTGGATTACTACAGATGGGCTTTCAGACCTATTTGCATTGTGTCTGCCTTTAAGTCCTTGATTGCCTTTCTGGTTCAGAAATTGCTTGGGTGCGAGCAGCACGCGGGTTGGGATTGGACCTTGGTGACAAATTCTGCCTGTTTTAGTGACGAGGGCGGGAGTACATATAGACACACACAGCGGGCTATCTCTCTGCTTTGATCACAATCTTTCAGACAGATGCATGCAGGTTTCTCTTCCATTAAACACCCTTTGTTACTTCTTAGCCAATGTCCGGAAAAATTCTTTGCCACCTGCAGTCAGCGCTGCTTTGTCTGTGCACACAGAGAGCAAAGCATTTCCAGTCCAAACAACCTCGCAGTATTGATCCAGCCCAACACCTTATTCCATTTTGTCCTCTAAAACATGCCTTTTCACTCGGTTGACTTCTATTCAAAGCTATCCAGTGAGACCTGTGTCAATGGGGAAGCTTGACTTCATTCCATAGCTCGGGAAGCCCCCTGGGGGCTAAGCATAGGCTGCTAGACCATGACAGGCAGGGGGCTAATAGGCCGGATAGGATTGGATAAAAGAAATGGGGGGGGTTGTAGCAAAAAAAAGTTTTAAGACCAGGACAGAGCCATCTGCTTTTGTGGTGATGAGCATCAAAGCCTGAAGGAGCCCTGTTGGGTCTCTCTTTCAGATGGCCGTCCTACATATGGGCTTCATATTTCACCAGGACAGACAGTCAGCAAAGGCCCATTGGGCCACAGCCGAGGCCGCTATTCTGTCTCCCCGCATGGTTTCCAGCCTTTGAGAAGAGCGGCAAGATTGCTTTTATTTCTCCTGAGAAATGTGGCTAATAAATGACCAGGCTTGACCCAGAGGATTTGGGCCTGCACCCCCACCTTACTCAGTGAAGGTACGGAAAGAAGAGGGGCTCTGTGGGTATGTTACTGTTGAGAAAAACGTTGGAGAAATGGGTCAGTGCATGGCTGCAACGACATGCTCCCAGGGTGATTAATTATTGAAGTGACTAATACTACATTTGCCTGGCAGCACCGGGGGCTTCAGTCCACATTGGTGGCACCATAACAATAATCAGCCCTGCTGAATCTTTTATATCTATCTGCCCCTCTTCACTTCTCCCTGTCTTTTCGACTTCCCCTTAATTTCCACTCTGTTTGTTATTTTGCCCTTACAGATTTCTGTTTTTCGCCTCTGTGTCTCCCACTTGATGAACACAAGCTCCATCTAATTATGCCTTTTCACTCATTCTCCACATCTCCATCCCTCCCTTCCTCTGCCTTCCTCAGCCCCCTGCCTCTTGTTTCCCCTCAGCAGCGTTGCCTCTATCTATAAATGTACTCCTTGATGAGAAATGCGAAGGCCAGACACATATAATATCAGCGCTGATGGAAGCCAGCCACTCTTGTCTAACTCTGCTTCTCCTTCGCCTTTTGCTAGACTTTGCCTGCCTCAAGGTAGCATATGGCATTCTCTCAGACTGCTGGACTCGTTGGCCTCCCACACAACAGTGTGCATCCATCTCTCCCTCACTCACAGCTCCTTTATGGGCTCTCCAACAGTTATTTTCTCCCGTACCCCCTCTCCCCTGATACTGTGCAGAGCCCCATCCCTCCGCATTCTATTTCACACAGCCACACTTCAGTGACGTTCACTGCAGAGATGGCTCAGGTCTGGCAGTTGGTGAGAGGAGGGCGGTCGAGTCTGGAAGGCACAGTCATTAGTTAAATATTAGCCAGACTGTGCTCTATTCCCCCAACATCCAAGGGAGGGGTGCAAGAGTCATACCCTTCCAAAAACAATGGGCCATAAGGGGATGGCTTTGTGCCCTCGTGCTCAGATGTATGTGCACGCACACTCACTCTCACACACACACACACACACACACACACACACACACACACACACAAACATTCCTCTCTTCCAGACTGGTACAGATGGTGCTCTCTTTGTTATATCTTGTACATAAGGTACAGTACACCCCCTGAGAGATGGGTTAACCTTACCAAGGTACAATCAGAAGGTGTAAGCAACAATGAAGGTGAGGTCACAAACAACAAAAGGCCCATAAGGCGCACAATTACACAGTTGTACAAAAAGAGAACATGATGTCTGGATGTGTGCGGTGCCTGCTGATGTATAAATTCCGAGCCGAGGATAAAACGCTAGCTCCCACAGTAAACTTGAAGAGGTGGTTACACACAGTGCGCGTCGTGTAAGCTCATATTTACACACAGTTTTTTGGTATTATAGCCAGGGGAAAGTGAGGCTGAATGCAATAACTGTCACTTCCTGCCGGTAACAGTCTGAAATGCTGATGAATGCATGCAGGTAGATGTTGTTTGCTTGGGTTTTTCTGACATCATGCTGCAGCGTTGTTACAGTACATACAGCTGGGCAGCTGTTTTCTGTGTCTGCCATAAGGAACGGCATCATCCTCGGAATGATCGCCCTGAATGGAAGAAGTTGTAAAGATGAAGAGAGCTTTTGCGTATAGTTTGTTTTTGCCTCCGGATGAAGACAAATTCTTTGGTGATTATAATGAGAACACCGTGGATTACATATCGGCCAGAGTTGGAGGTCTTGCTAGGAGTCATGCTTTGTGTTTCACTGTGTGCGCGTCTCTCCGAGGCGTGGTGTGTGGGAGCCACAAGGCACATGCACAGGATTCATGCTGTTTGTGTGTTGAAGGGTGTGTGGAACTCATGCTGAGAGACTCAGAGATCATCTCTGCTCTGCCCAGGAAGCCTCTGGTCAGACAACAGCTATCTCAGCACACTTGCACACTCCTCATTTCTTTCTGCACTCCTCTTTCTCCTATCCTCTCCTCGCTCAACTCCTCTCCATTGTTCTCGCTTCACATGTGAAGACAATATTCTACATGACAGAAGCACCTTAATTATGTAAGATTAGTAAAGCACAGTCTAACATGATAATAAAAACGATACAGTTTTCGCAGAAAGTAACTGCTGTCAGCCTTGAGTTATAAAACTCCATTCCAATAGGATTAACATCTCAGCTGCTTCTTTATTTATATGCCGTAACCTCCTAACCCTCCTCCCAGTGGTACTCCACTTTTCAGGTAACTAAAAGCAGACGGCGCTGAAATTGGAAACAGTCTAATTCATAACTCGGTTGTCCAAAATCAAAGCTTTCTGTCTGACTGCACCTAAGCAGTCACCCCGGGTCTTTTTATTGTCTTCGTGACAAGACAGAGGTGGTTGAGGTCGGATATTGGAGCTGGTGGCCACAAATGCCACCTGGATTTGATGGTTTTCAGAACCAAAGTGAGCAGCGCATACGCTTCTGAAGCCACCCTCCTTGTACTGAGTGGAACCTGACACTACATCTGCTTTACACATTCTCATACCTTAAAGACTGAATAGGTCGATTCTCAGTGACTCCTAAAATTACATATATGAATGTTGGAGCGACAGGCGGAGTGTTGTGGAAAGGTCACTGTTCGGTTATGTTTATGTTTAAAGTGAAACTCTCGCCAAAAAGCAACCAAGGCTTTATTTGTGATTGAATATGAGTCAAACCTTCGTGTAAAAGCATAATTACGACGATAGAGGCACTTTTAAGATTTACCGTAGTTTCGTTTTCAGGCAAGCTAATTTTCAATGGAGTGCGGGGGCACTCGTACGCTAGCATCCAAATCGCTATTTTTAAAACACTAAGAAGGCTCGACACAACAGGAAACTTTGCTCTATCACCAGGGTCTCTTAATATGAACATGAGCATTGAGAACATTGTTTGTGTACACAGAGTTTACTAAAAAGAAGGTTTCTGAACAACTTAAGTTAGCAGTAGCATATCCGGCGCTGCTGTCATGGCCGACAGAAAGTGTTAATCCCTGAGTGTGACCTAACAGGCAGGAGAGTGATGGTTGACCGCTCCTCAAGCCTTCCGGTTAGTAAAGATTGTGTGAAAATAACTGCTAGTTACATAAAAGCTATGTTACCTACATAGTGTAACTAATATTGCCATGTTGGTGATTTTCATAGAACATCACAATTAATGTTGTCCCAGGACCATCACTGAGACTAACCAATCACGTTGCTGATATCATAGCTTTGAGACTTGTGTTGGTGTTCCATCATTTCAGTGACAAACACATCTAGAGCAAGATATTGTGTTGATGTGGGTTATGCACAGTGTGTAGGACTCTCACACAGGACCCAGTTTGCCAGTTTGTTGTAGCTAATGCTAACACAAGCGCTGCTAATTCTAATGCCACTAACACCAATGACGCTAACACTAGCCTATTTTAATGTTGCTAATGCTAGCTAGCTAACGTTAGGACAGTACAGTATGCTGGTCACATCCTTTAGAGATCAGCTATTTTTATGCATTTCTTTTCCACAAACTGGTGACCACGAAGACTCTTGATGCTGATACCACGTGATACCAACGCTGTTACTCTATTGGCTGACAAACCTTGTTGGCGCTTCGTCAGAATTCTTACACAGAGAAAAACATGATTGGTCAGTTTCAACGCTGGAACAACACCAACACAGCAAATTCAAATTGCGCAAGTTGTCACGTAAGTGTCAATAACTCACCGTAGACCCTTGGTTTCGCCTGTGACACAAGCTGTGGTCTCCTTAATGAAGTCCTGTGTTTGTTTTACCCATGGCTCCATCTGCAGACTTTGTCGCACTTAATCTACATGACTTTCCTTCCTCCTTTCCTCCTGTTGTAATTACTGCGACTACTAGAGATCGCTGCCTAACAGAAAACACGGTCATGGGTTGTGTTAAGTTGCTTGCAGAGACGACCTACACAGCCATTGTTGTGGCGAGAACGGGCTGGTGGATACACCCATATGTTTTCTGGCTCTGCTCTTTATCGTTCCCTGGAATCCCCGGCAGAGTCAACTGGGCAGGCACAGGTGTGAGCAATTAGTTGGATTCAGTAATGTACTCGCCTGCTTTCAGCTCTTTGCTCTCCTGAGTCCCAGACGGGGTCCATTGGGCAGGCAACAGTGCAATTAGTTCAATTTGGTAGCGTCGATTCATCCAGCAGCAGCCCCCGATGCACATTTTCACTACAATAAAACACAGCCCTATGAAATAGGCCTAATCCTCACTCTGGCACTGAAGTTCTGCATAGCGTTGAGTGATTCCACAGTGTCAGCCTAAATATGCTCTCAGAATGCAGCCATGAATTTTTGTTTGAAGACATTTTTAGTTGCTACTAATTAAAGTTAGAGTTCTCTGATACATTTCATCTGCAGAGTGCAAAACAACCTAATGTGGGAGGCCCAATTTCGAGTTTTTTATTACCGAAATGATGACTGATTAATTTACTATGAACAAATCAATGAGCTCACACCTACTGTATAGTCAGGAAAGCCTTCTGTGGCTGTGGGAGTTGGGATTTTTCATTTCAAGGAGAGACAACTGCTTTTCAAGTCGTCGATATATGCATTTAAAGGAACAGTATGACATTTTGGAAACTTATTTTCCCTCCCGCCAAGAGGCAGATTAGAAGATCGATACCACTTTCATGTCTGTCTGTTAAATATGAAGCACAGGATCTTAACAGGAAAGGGGAGGAAAATGTGCAGCCTGTACAAATGTAACACAAATCTGTCTTTTCCAAAACTCACTAACACATTACCGCTCAACACCTTGAAGAATGACATTCTGTGGTTTTAAAGGTCCGAAATGATTTTCTTCCCAGGTGGGTTCCAGTTGCCTTGGAACATTGCAGTGATAACAAGACTTGTTTTTACACCTGAGTTTTTGTACAAATCAAACCACCAAGATGTCAAGTGTCAATTACTGAGCTTGTGCTGGAAGGAGGATTTTGTCCCCTTTGGACAGAGCCAAGCTGGCTGTCTGTTTGTCTTTGTGTCCATCTATCTAGCTGTAATAGCACACACGGCTTAACAGCAAAGAATGGACTGGCATGGCTCGCTTATAGACTTCACTGCAAAGCGTTTAATTCTATATATATTTTTATTGTAGGAATCTAATATCCTTTGTAGCCGTGGGTTGAAATTAATTTTGCAGCAGTACGAATCCCAGAGTTCCCACATTTTCACATCAATACTCCATTATTACTGCGCCTCCATTATGACAGGACGTATGTTGAAATATCTGGCATGTCTGTTTGGGAGTCCTACAATAACCTAAGCCCGGCTGTGAAGATTTAAGCAAATAGCATTTGAGCCAAACAGACGGCGCAGATACATAGCGCACTTACCCCATTCACAGTAATTGCAGTGCAATCCCTCCTCCATATGGCATATATTTGCCATACACACATGCACACCCAATAGCACCTCCATACACACATGTTCATAACCCTTTAATCAATTAGTCTTTGGATTGCACGGGAATGTCAGCTGGTAGCAGTCATGAACCCCCCTCAGTTCCCCTCTGTCACACACACACACACAGGCAGATCACACTAAATCACCAATCCTGCTCCCATCATCCTCAGACACCATGCCTCCTGGATAATATATAAGAAACATTTATATTGCTGACAGAAACTGGGGAAAATAAGGATATTGTGCGGATTAAGCAGAGTAATGCACGTCGTCGATATTGTTGAGACGGCGTGAATGAATCCTCACGTTGTTTTGCCGTGTTTGGTCTTTAAAAATGCATATACCTTCTCTCCAGGTTACATCTGTCCGTAAATGGACCCTGACCGCCCACCCGGCACCCCCTCCTTCTCGCCACCTTGGGAGAATGCATAACCCATGATGTTCTTTACCGTTTGCAGTGTTTATGCAGCCGGCACCCTCATTTAAATAACCGTGATTACTTTATTTCAATACGTGTGCGTATGTGTGTGTTTGTGTGTGTGTTTGTGTTTGTGTATGTGTGTGTGTGTGTGTGTGTGTGTGTGTATTACTGGGGGCATGTGTTTGTGTGTGGGAGAAGAGAGACAGAAAAGGAGACAGGTTACTCTTCCTTGGCACTTATAAATTCTGTCGATTATGACAGCATGTGCAGCCTTGCTTATTTGTTATTGTAGAGTAAAGTGTATGTTTATTTTAATAAGGCTTATAATGAATGGCACTATTAGAGTGCTGGATTCAGGAATGTGCACAGGCGGAACAGCACTGATTGGCCATTGAGGTTTTTCCAGCCTGTTTTCTTAAAGGAGGGGGGGGGTGCTGCTGCACTGGGGGAGTGGTGGACGGGTCTCAGGACTGATTCACATTATAATTAAAAAAGTCCAACCATCCATGTGCAGTTTGTTTCTTTATCTGCTCGGCGCTGGAAGGGAACCATTGCATGTCCGTGCTTGTTATTCTGACTTCATAGCGCCGAGCTTCAGCAGTTCACAGCAGCGAAGCAAAAAAGCAAAACAACAAAAACATTATCAAAAGTTATTCAGTCTGGAAAACTGTTTATCTTTGGTCCATTTTCAGCCTCGATGGGATTCACACTCCTCCGTTTCAGACCTGTCATGATGCGCAGTCAGAAATGGGATATAAAGACTTTTAATGGAATTGTATGTTATTTATCTCACTTGCACCTCCTACGGATATTCAGTATACTTTTAACAGATCGGACTCAAACGTTGTTTGCAAACACTGGTGATGCAGCTTTAATCAGCTCGTTCTCCTTTGTCTTTGCTGGTTTTTCTCACAGTTTTGCAATTAAGCAAGAATTTCTTTTGAAGTCGATTGCCCCCTTCTCTCTCATTGCTTTTGTCTGTAGTTATTCAAATGAGAGCACGGCGACCCGGCATACCACCCTGTACTGTGCCCGCTGAGTTTATACCACTGCTATAGAGCATAAACAAAGACTGTTTAATTAGGTGCCTTGCACTTTATTAGTCCTTAACTCATACTTAACACGCATGCACACACACACATACCCGCACGCAAACACACACACACGCCAGCATCCCTCTCGAATACACACAACACTGCTTGCGTTATAGTCTTAACTTATTGAATAATGAGGCTCCTGCTCGGCTCCAACAAAGAATAGTTAAACTGCAATGGGGTTCCAACTTGTGTGTGTGCATGCGCTCGTGTTTGTGTGTGTCTGTGTATCTTCTTGGATGCTGACAAGGGGGAAGAGCTTGTTAAGAAAAATGTTTTCTTGGCCAGGAAAGAGCAGCTTTTTGCTAACTGGCCTTTTTTGTCAGGATAACAAAGAGAAGCGGAAATATGCGACATTTAAAAATCTTAAACTGCTGAAACATATGCAGGCCCATGTGCTGATGTCTTTTGTCTTAACTGCTCGCTTTTCTGTAACTTAACTTCCTCCTTTGTCCCCCCTTTGACAACCTCGGCCCAGTGGACTCTTTAGGTCGGTCACCATGGAGACCCACCCTCAAGTGGCGTGGGAGTGGTGCGGGTCAGGGGAGGTCAAGCCGAGGGACTGTTTTGGCAAACGGAGCACGCTTCATTAGGCCTTTTGGCTTGGGGTTCATTAAAACTGCGGGAGAGGACATTCCAGGAGACTCTATTAACCAAGCAGTCTTGTGACACGCTGTCAGGCCAACAGATTTCAAACATCTTGTGTTAAACCGCCATGCCCCCCCCCCCAACACCCTCCCCTCAGACACAAAGGCACAAGCGCACACACACTCACAAAACATGCCTGCACACGCACAAAAACAAGTGTAGCCTTCCCAAACACGTGCACACTCTCACGACTCCCCACGTCTTGCGGCGCTGCTGCCACGCTCTACCCCTCACTCTGCCTTCACAATAGTCTCCATCTGTTGGCCCGTTCAGCTTTCCCTGGCGGTCCTCTGGGGGTTGTGAGTCTGCAGGTGGAGGAGATCACAGTCGCCCCGCCACTGCTCCTGTGACACCTTCAGATCAACATAGATACTCAGAAGGAGGGCAGGAAATGGAGTGCCATAATGTTTCGGGGAGTAAACTTGAAAGGAGGAACATTTTACGAGGGATGAAGTAACACAGACGTAAGGGTGGATGAAGTTCTGATGATTAGGGCCAAAGTGACAGAATGGGAGGAAATGGAAGACGGCACAAGGGGAGAATAAAAAGAAAAGCATATGCTCTGCAACCCAGTAGCAGTCCATATATTTAATCTTATTGTGCAAGAGGAGCACAGGCCAGATAATGCGGCCAAAACGACTGAGAGAATCCCATCAGATCGAGCCGCGTGATATAAGCAAATCAAAACACGTTGGTTAGATCAAAAATGCGAGCTCCGCCACTTCAGAGAGAGCCTGTCAGATCAGTGCTTTTTGCTGTTCGCCGCATAAGCAGGTATAACTGGATTATCCTTGTGTTTCGGTTGGCAAGCCTTATCATGTAGGCTCTACGGTTGGCCAGTTCAAACTGGGCAGATTACAGTTTGCAGAGAAGAGGTTTAGCCTCGTTTGGAGCTCTGATATGTTAATTAAAGTGGATTTTGTGAAAATGGGACGGGCAGCATGGCAACTCCACCTCAACAAAGCCATAAGCCCATCTGTTGGCAGAGGTGTATTTAGGCCTGATTGTGTTTTTTTTTTTTTATGTCTGTGTGCTCTTGTGCTTCTATCCCTGTGAGAACCAGCGTGAGCCTTCAGAATGAGGACGCATTTGTGAGGTGAGGTCATTTTGGCCTGTGACTGGTTTTTGCAAGGGGCCAGTTTGAAAGGGTGTAAGGATCCACAAAATTCTCTGCTCTGTTGGAACTGTCATGATAGTTTTTTAAGACATATAACAAAAAGAAGGACATGAATAAATGTGTTCTGTAAAAACACGTGATGTGTCTGCTGTTATCATCACTCCTTGACTGCGTATCCGCGCTGCATTGTGCTTTGGTCGTCTTATGTTATGAATTGGCTCCGTGCAGCAGGTATGTGTTCAGGTCAATCTGCACTGGCCTATTGACTTTTCTGCCTTGTCGCTGTGAGCCAGCACAGCTAAAATAAAAGTTGGTCTTTTTTTTTTTTTTTTTTTTTGACGACGAAGTCGATAAAATATGGGGCACACTTGCAGGCGGTCTTTCTCTTGCAGCTACAGGGATTTGGAAGGAGTATTTCTTACATAGTTGGCGATATGTGGTTTACTAGTGATATTGAAAGGCTGTATTAAATCTTACTTATTTGGATTCAAAGTCAACGTCCTTGTAATGAGGAGTAAGAGCCGGAACACCATGTACAAAAAAACTTGACTTGACAACAGTGGAGCTGACTCAAACACTCTCTACCACCCATTTACTGTGTTGCAGAGAGTTGTACTAACGTTAGCATTACCAGCTAACCCTAGTCCGCCCTATGCCCAGCAACACCGGCGTTGGTTTTGTTGCCACTTTTGGCTCCTTGCACCCAGACGCTGACCCCATAGGCTATATTTTTCAATGGCGAGCCAATTTTCCCCTGCTGTCTCAGTTCAAAAGCTGGCATAATGTTAAGCTACTATGTGTTCCAGGTTGCAAGTCATAATGTGTCGCAAAATGACACATTTTTATAATTTTACCAGTTATTGATGGATCAGCAACTACAAGAATGATGGATAGGGAAAATCTGTAGGGATATATTGATACTCATAAGTTAATGTTCGCATTCCCCCCCACTTCCTAGCTAACACTGTGTTTGATTACACAAAGTGTTTCCACTTCCAGGTTGCAATAAATGTCCGAAATGTGCGTTCATATTTTAGAATTAATGGGAGCCTTTCCTAGCATATCCTGTAACCCTGTCAAACAGCAATGTTAGCATGGAAGTGGTTGAATGCTAACATTAGCAGTTGTCTAAGAAACTTATGGGCATGTTGTTTTTCGTTGAAATATGGCCCGACCTCCCCGTGTATTTTCTCTATCCCGCATATTTTCAGTTAAAATTATAACAATTCATCAAATTCCTAACTTTTTTTAGGTACCTGGCAACCTAGAACACAGCAGTTTGACATTGGAGCTTCCCACCTTGAGCATGATGTCAGAGGAAAATGGCCACTATGTGAATATGGTCTATTGTAACCCCTACTCAGGTGGGCACTGACTGATGTTCGACCCACTCTGGTGTTACGCTGTTTGTTTGGAGTACAATTTCAACGAAGTGGGCATTCTTACATATTGCACCTTTAAAGAAATAAATCATGTTTAATTAATGTTAAGTTCTTGCATTTTCCTGCAGTAAGCTACCTACGCCTCACATTGCAAAAAGCAGAAGTATTTCTTTACAAAAAACAAACACAGCTACTCTTTGCGATTTAAGCAGCAAATTTAGTCTCAATTCGGCAACCACAGTGATGCATTTTGGAGAAATTACCAGGCCATCTGCTAGACTATGACTAACCTCCAGACGACAAATCTGAATTGTGGCTCTCATTTCAAGACATATTGTCCGTTCAATACATAATGCGTGCTGAACCGAGAACCCCTCTTAGCAGAAGCTTTGCCGTGGGTGTCAGGTTGACGTGACAAAGCTCCTCCAGCAAGCGTTCTCACTCAGTAATCACAAAAAAAAAATGTAAACTGAATTTGAATCATCAAGTCACTCCTTTGAAAACTGCACTTCCTGACCTTCAGTCATAAAGGGGGGGAAAAAAATCATGTCCTCCTGAGGTAAAAATGTGCCAAATCCTCACCTCTGTGGTAATGCTAGTGCTGTGAGGGAGAGGCGGGGAGGTGCATTACTGCTGACCTCGGCTCACTACAGTTACAGCCACAGTGGTGAGAGTTATGGTTAATGGTTGGTGGAGGAATGAATCCAGTCAATGGGGGTTCTTTCACAGAAGATATAAAAGTAGAAATATGTGCGCAGAGGCGCATACACATTTGTTTGTGTGTGCGCGTGCAGTGTACGTGGGTGGACAGCGGAACATAAATAATAGAACACAAGGGTTTTGTTATTAAAGTGGCCTTTTATTGTTTAATAGCTTTTGTTAAAGGCTTGCTTTGGATCCATTCAATATTGTTTCTTTCCATGCCTTGTTTTTGCCCTCATTTTTAGCTCGCCCAGATTTAGCTCAGTTTCATCCTCTAATCCTTCTGTTTTGTTAGTGACACTGGGAGAACAGCCTGGGCTGTGTGGCTCAGCCCGCCTGTCAAAGCCTATAACATCTCTCGCCAGGATCAGGTTATTGCCTGAGCTCTGTGTATCTTTATATTGAATTGCTTGTGATAGGAGGCTCTGGCGTTGCGTGTGTGTGTGTGGGTTTGTCCGTGTGTGCCTCCATGCACATATGTTTGTGTGTGTGTGTTTATTGTGCATGGATGAGGTGCCTCTGAATAAGTGAATGGGACACACCAGAGTGGATACAACAATTGTCTTTTCTGACCTCAAATTTCAATATTGTCCCCTTATGCCTCCTCGCCCGCTCCCTTCCCAGCCCGTTACGGTGTTCCCCGCTTTGCTCTCCATTCGTCCATCACCGCGGCGGGATGATAGATGGGGTGGTGGAGACTGCGAACGTTAAAGTTTGTGGGCCGTGGACGGACAGCTCGGCATGAATATCAGTGGCACAGAGTAAGCGCTGGGAATTGGATGAGCGAGAGCAAGGGAGGCGTCAGCACTTTCCCTCCCATGCATTTTCACTGCATCGGATTGAGTCTTATTATCTGACCCGGCTCCTCTTCCCTCCCTAACCTAATAATATTGTTTCAGCGATCCTGTCCGGCCCTCTGACCTTCTGAGTTCACGCAGGAATCTGTTGGATGAAGAGTTCCCCTTTGCCAGAGATGCCTTGTTTTTTTTAGCTTTTGCTACTCCCTTGGTCCTGGTTTGATCCAGTGTTAATTTTAACAGCAAATTCTGATTTAGTCTTTGTCTTTTGAATAACACACCATTTAGTTTTAGTCATATTTTAGTCATCTGAAATCTTTTAGTCTTAGTCTAGTTTTAGTCGACTAAATATCGTAAGAGCTTTAGTCTTAGTCTAGTCTTAAGTCTTTTAGTCTTAGTGAGTGGTAAATCTCTCTCTCTCTCTCTCTCTCTCTCTGGATGAGTCGTCTGTAAATGTTGCTTCAATTTGTGTGCCCAGATGTCAATTCTTCGTTTTCGTCCTGGACCCAGCTCTGACATTTCTTTTGTTCATGAGGCGTGCCGTTGCCCTCGGACCGGGTGCACTGCAGATTGTTAACGCTAGCGTCTTTCTAACAGTCTTCGTCATCATATCTGACTTTTTATTTAGTCTTCATTTCGTTTTCGTCCGTGAAAAAGGTTTGTTGACGAATATTTTTTCGTCATAGTCTTCGTCAACGAAATTAACACTGTGTTGATCAATGGCAACTTAGTGATTTATGCATATAGTCCTACCTAAACGACTGAATAGGTTGATTGCTATTAACTCCCACATCTTCATATATGACTGTTTGACACTACTAGTGATAGGCGGACTGGGCCCTCATTGTCATTTGAATAACATTGTGAAAGGTGTGGTTAGGATTAGGCACTGAGAGCTCTTGGTAAGGTTTAGGTAAAGATCATAGTTTGGGTTATAATAATAACACTTACTTTGGTTATGTTACGTACCTGACATTAAAAGGGCTCTGTGGAACTTGGGATGTTAAGAGATTGTCAAGATGGAGGATATTAGTCACTAATTATTCTAAGCTAACTTTACCTACTGTTGCTGTCAGATAGAAGAGTCCCTCACAAAGAAATCCACAGTCCAGCACCATTAAACAACTCAAATTAAACGTCTATAGGCTTGTATAGGCAATCGAGGGAGACAGGGAAGGGCGCATCGGCCAATAAAACGGTGATTATACATGTAAATTGCTCCAAATTGTGACTTAGAGTGCCTTTAAGTACACTACACGATCTAAAATTAGTCACCCTCGACTTTTGATTTCACACAGGACACCTGATGCGCCAAAACTGTTTTGAAAATGGCAGGCACTTTCAAAAAATACTTGGCAGGTGATTGAACCATCTGTCATGGGCTAACCTCGACCAGTCGGATCAACAATAGGAACGGCGCTAGGCAGCGAAGCCTGTTAGTAGAAGAGCAATAACATCTTTTTCCACCAAGAAGGAAAGCTTTCAGGGGCATTCCTTTCTCTTCTTCGGTTGAAATATACTCTCCAGTTCTGATATAGCTGATGCTAGAGCTGCTACATCTTGAGGAGCCGCCATTCCTTTTTCCACGCAGCGCCCTCTCTCGTTGGACGTCCATTATCTATAGCAAGCCTGTAGCTGCCAATGGTTCCTTATAGGGAGCTGATTGGTCGAACCACTGTATTGAAACCTGGCAAGATGGATTTGCGACCTCGAGTGTGTTAAAAACCTTCCATCCATCCCTCCTTCCCCATAAGTAGACTTTGTTGCTCTTTGTACCACATCACCTGACTTCCTCCTTAGCTCCCAACTTTACCGCCACTAGAGGTCGCTGCCTAACAGGTGAACGTTGTACTGAGCTGCGATGCACAGATGATGAAAAAAAATGGGCACTTTTCTGTCGAGGGCGGGCTGGTTTTATTTTTACAGTCTATCTAAACGGTACTGCAATTGAATTAGCATCATGCAGCCATCAGTTATATCCCTGTATCTAATGCTGTTTATTTGTCTGATTAAGATTTTTATCAAATATAGCCCCTCTCACACGCGCTCAGTAAGCCTCCTCATGTTGTACTCCACCTAGACAAAGATCTGCACAGAACCTCATCAGCGAAATCTCATTTGATTGGCCAACAGTGTTTGTTTGTTATTAACAGCCGAATCAGAGTCGCAATATCAGTGAATTAACATGGTTATGTAGGAGCTTGTTAGGCGGCTGAGGTAAATGGGGGAGATTTGGGAAATAATCCCTCCCCAATCTGGGCACCACAGCTGGTTGTCTCAAGCCTCTCCATCCATCCCGACACACACGCACGTTGGAACACACACGCACGCACACACGGCCAGCTCTGAACTCCACGTCGCTGCCAAAATGCAAAGGGACACAGGGATGGGGATTGAGGAGGAACGGCAAAAGAGTGTGTCGGTGTGTTTAATTGGGTTTTTCCAAAATCCGTCTTAACCCCGATACATGTCCTTCCACATGCACCGGCATCGCTTGGTCTACAGGTCACCTAAGGCACAGCGACTCGAGAATCCCTTCTTGCAAACTTGCCAGCAGAAGCGGGACAAAGTTCGTGTCCCTATTCAGACTACACCACAACAACAGACTTTTGAAGAAAGTGCCGCTGCAGGGGATTAAGCAACAATCTATGCTGTCAGACTTTTTGAAAGTCCTCTTATCTCTGTTTGCGACCGTTATTTTAGTGATGCCTGTAATTGTCATTTCTGGTTTCCGGTGATGCATGCTCCCAGTCTGCGGCTGCCTGTTAAATCTCCTTTCCTCCGTGTTCAACTGGGAGCCAGATTGGCTGGGGTAAAAAAAAAAAAAAAAAAAAAAAAAAAAAAAAAAAAAGCGGAAAAAAAAGCATGTTGACCTTGTCTACAGATTTAGAACACAGAAGCATCTCTGATATGGCAGCTGTACTGTGGCAGGCAACAGAAGCCAGGGCTCCAATCAGATCATCAGGTCAGATGGCTGTAGTTAATGCCGAGGCTCAGGGTGTGGATGTAATACGCTTCGGCTCGATGCACAAAGACAATTTTCGCAGGCCTTTGTCAGAGCCCTCGCAAATCTTGAAGGGTTACTAAGGCCCCTTTTTTTTCATTAAATTAACCACTCCCTAAGAACTGTGAGTACTGAAGTTAAATCCTTCTCTTCGTGTGGATCGCATGTCAGGCGTTGAACATCTCTGCCTCTCTAGACTGTAAGCTACTGATTCCAAGCTGTCATATTCTCATTCTATAATTAAGCATTTTTTTTTCTTTTGTTTTGACAAGTGACAGAATCCGAGCTGCCACATTGCTAATGGCAATCCAAATGATTTAAACGCACAGTATGAAATTTCTGCTGCGAGGGGTCTCTCCAGCCAAACAAACACAAGGCGTAAGTAGTGTGGGACCACGACAGTTGTAGTCTGTATTGATAAAGGAGACCTATTATGCTTTTATGTTCTTTTTCTTTTTTCGTTTCCCTCATTGTGTTATATAGGTTCTTGTGCACGGAAAGATCTT
>CAEMYA010000161.1:5532675-5560052 GCA_903131615.1 Diplodus sargus
AAAAGCTCAACGTCTGTGCCCCTCTCCCACAGAAAACGCTTCCCCTGAAGAAACACCTCGTCAGTAATTCAGTCTTCAATTCCTTGACATCTTGACATCGCACTGCATCACCATGTCACACATTTGGATAATTTACACCAAATTCAAGGTAGATGTGTTGTTTACTAGAAGCTGAAAACACGACAGAGCCGGTGAGCGGTGCTGGCTCGGGCAGGTGTGAGCTGAACAGACAGATTGAGCATGTAAACCTATTCTTTGGTTATTGCCCAAAACAAAATGATGTACCTGAAAATGAGCATAATACGTCTTCTTTAAAGAACCACCATTGCTGATGAAACTGTATCTACATGGCTCAGGCAGAGATATTAATGGAGGAGTTAATGTAATAAAGATGTGTTTGTGTTACGTACGGTCACTTTTGGATCCTGGCTTCCTTCCTCACTCTGCGATGTATCATCGGATGTTTCCCTGTAACTTAGTGCGACCAAATGGAACACACCGTTATCTTGAGTTGAATTATGGATTCGTATGGAATGAAGACTGTTAAAAAAAACATTTGGGATAATAAGTACACAACTCACAGGTCCAGACATTTTAAAGGTACAATATGTTAGAACTGGTCAACTGTCGAATTCATACTGAAAACAACTATGGGGCAGAGTCACTGCTAACTGCTGCTAACTGTAGCTGCCATTAGGTAGTTCAGCTAGCTCAGTTAGCTGTGCAGCTAGCGGTCCACACTTTGAAGTGTTGGGGTTTACACCCCTAGCAAAGGAACCTGAGATCGGGATGGGATTAGGCTAGCTGGTTAGCATGCTAACTTCAGTGGATATCTCTGCAACACAACACACAGACGTCACAATATCAAAACTGTTATTTCTACGCTTGCTGTTGATCATTTTAAATCATTTTGTGTTCTTTGTTATGTTTTCAAAACACATACTGCAGACATGTTACACACTGTATCCTGAAAATAAGCCCACTACTCCTTGCACCTTTGGCACGAATACTGTACACAGGCATGCACAGGAATTCAAACGCACAAAAAAACATCCCAGGCAGTCTCACTCCTACTCCACATACCTGAATCAATCTCCTGGACGTGACCCTATCTTTCCCTCTTCCACATATTGTGTTGCTTTCCACCGTAGTGCTTATTGCTTTCTTTGATTAATCTTCCTCGCTCTCCCTGCCACACTGGCCTGAGTCAGTAGACTTCCTGTTGGTTTTCAAAACACCTCTTCATGTCAGCCTTCCTTCCTCCCATCTCCCCCCTTTCCCCTGATCCTCCCTCGTCTTCTATTCATCACTCCGCAGCCCATTTTACAGTACCTCTCTGTCTCCTTCCTCCATCCGTTTCTCTCGCTCCATTACCTCACCCGTCCGTGTCCCCTTCATCTCACCCTCTGCCTGTCCAACCTCCTGACATGAATTCTTTTTACCCTCTTACTGTATTTCCCCTCCTCTTCCCTGCATTTCTCCCACTCGCCATTCATCTTCAGGTCCTCTGTCCATCTCCCTCCCTCCCTCACCACCTCTCTGTCAGGCCCCGGCTCGCTCCCTCCTCTTCCTTCGTCTGGCAGTGGAGCGGCTCCACTCTTGCTGACAGTGCTATTTGTGTGAACTGAGTGCTGAGCTTCACAGCCCCCTCGCCTCCCATTGCCCCCCCCATCCCTCCCTCTTCCCTCTGCAACAGCCTCTCCTCCTCATCCTCCACCCTCCCTCCCTCCCTCCATCCTTTCCTCCTCATGCCTCCCACCTACATACCCCTCCAGGCAGGGGAATTAACCTTCCAGCCCCGGGCTGCTGGGCTTAATGACTGTCTGTGGGGCCGGCTCCGACTACACAACCCAGCTGCTAACATCTGGGCCACACACACACCCACTGACACTGCCTATACACATACACACAAAAACACACACACGCACTGGACAGTAGCACTGTGCAGCATGCACCACATCAGGTTACAGTCCTGTGCCATTATAGGAGCGTGCGTCATTATCATTCATCCTTTATTGCCTGCCAAACGAATGAGGGAGTTTCTTCTACAGACACTGGCTTGTCTTTCATTACTGCATGGCTGACCCGTGGTGGAACAACAGATGCAGCGGCGTAACTGCTTTTGAATTGAGCAAACAGCCTGTCCATATAGTCAACGTGGAGCCAGAGCACAAGCGTGGACCATCAGCGGATCAAATGAAAAATACATGCACGTGGAAAATAAACATGACCTTTAAGTTGTCTTGCTAGAAGAGCTTTCAGTATGTTCCACTGAGCAAATGGTGGTATTCTCCAGCCACCATTCAGTTGGAAGTATATAATTGACTAAAGGGAGATGTGGAGGGGAGGGTGAGGCAATATTTCGAAAAAAAAAAAAAAAGAAAAAAAGAAATCAAATATTCCTCCGTTGAAAGTGAATTCTTTGGCCTGTCTCTGTCTCTGTCTCCGTCTCTGCAGCCGAGCACATCACCCCAGGAGTATTCAGTGTGGGAAATACAGTTATGTGGATACTCCCGACGCCATTCATTATGTATGAGCGTAAATGTTACAAACTAGCAGCTGTGAAGACGTCCATGTCGCATCTGTATCTTTGAGGGACTGCGCTGCTCCTTCCAACCCGGCACAGTGAAATGCTAAATAATGGGATCCATGAATACTTCCCAGGAAGGAGGAAGGACGGCAGGGAAGAGAGAAAACTGCAGCCGTGTTCCTTTATTAAGCAACTTTATTAGGCTGTTTGAGTTCAATCAATCAATCCTGCTGAAACTGAGACAAGAGGTTCCAACACTTGGACACTGCTGCATGGCTGTCAACCTATCAAAAGACTCTCTGAATCCTCTGAATTGCCATGGCGTTGTCATCGTTTTCTGGCGTTTATTTCCCGTTCAGGTGACCCCCTTGTCACCACCCGTCACCGACACTTTTCATACGCACACCTTCCTCCGTTCTTCAGTCTCCGCCACTTCCTCTCCCCCCTCTCTTCATCTGTTTGCCTCTGTCTTAGACTAAGGAGTGAGAGAAGGGGGAGTCCCATTGGCATTCTTTAACATCTCCGCTGCTCACTTGTGTTCAGAGAGCCATCTGTAGATCAGGAAGACGCTCCCGAGCCTTGGCGTCACTCAACAGGTAAGCACGGCTCTCCTTCTCTCATGCAAATCCACACACCTATTCAAAGATTTGTGGTACCCCCCCATCCTCCCCCCCTCTCTCTTTCTCTCTGTCTGCCTGCTTCACACTCTTTCTCTCTGTGCACCCTAGGCAGGCAGATGCGCTTGAGTTGGTGGAGGTTGAAAGAAGGTTTTGCCTCTCTGTCTCTCAACTTTTTCCTGAGGAGAGCAGGTGTTTGAGTGTGTGTGTGTGTGTGTGTGTGTGTGTGTGTGTGTCTAGCGAAGTCAGAGTAATCCAGTAAAACTCGAAAACACTGTGAGCTGAAGGGGGGAAGCCGAGCACGCAAACACGCACCTCGGGTTCCTCCGAGTGCCTCGATTCTGCACTGGACATTGTCAAGCTGCCGAACCGCTAGAGCAGGTTGATGGTGAATGATTTAGTCTGTCTATCCTTGAAGCCGAGGTCTGGTCCGCCGGTGTCGAGCACTCCCGTCCGGGGCTCTCAATCAAACTGCTCAAAGAATGCCACGTTTTAATGCACAATCCATGGATTTCGGATGTGGTTAGATTCTTGCTGATAATCTAATCTGCATCTTTTAGAAAACCCTCTTTATCAGCACTTCAGTGTTAAGGCAGTAATGGCTTCACAACGCGGCTTCTCTAAGCTACAGTAATTAGACCCACAGGCTACTGGTGCGATCGGTGAGGAGTTGGGTCGGTATTAAGATGTAGGACCACGTCTGAATTGGGCGGCTGCGCGGAGGTTGAAACTTCATTTTCTGCACATCGACTGATTTCATGGGGTTTCACGTTAAATTGGTCCAGGATTGAGTGTATTGAGTCGTTTGATGATGTTATGAAAGACGCCATTAAAAAAAAATCTACCTGTCGGGGTCACGCTGAATGGTTCAGCTACCTCTAATGCCCTTGCGGGGAGAGTGGCGGCCTTGTCTCTGAAAGCGAATCAAATTTCAAATCAAACTTCCCTAATTTGCATTTGTAAGAAGCTGGGGAAGAACAAGGGCAAAGAAAAGAGAGAAAAACCTGTGGCAATGAGTGCCGCTGTGAAATATGGGGTTTTTCTTATATTTGAGGACAAATTAAACTGCCATTCAGTCCGATATTTATCTAATTTTACGTTTAGAACGGCTGCGAACTGGCACTTCACATTTATGCCGCAAATGCTGCGACATACCAGGTTCTTCATTCAAGGAAAATAAACATGTTTCAGCAACATTCTTGCGACTGTCTGTATTTTTTGAAATCATTTGAGGTTGTTGTTTGCTTAGCTAATGGGAATGTGGGGAGGTCAGGCAGGTTGTGTATGCCTTCAGCGAGAGAATGAAAATGGTGACTCATGAGCCTTTCCGTGCCGGCCGAACTCCCCCCCCCTTTTTTTTTGCATGAAATACCTGCTGTTTGAGCTCCAAAATCCCCAAGGTACAAATTAAATGTGGTCTTTTTTTTTTTCATTGTACTAGACAAATGAAAGAAATCCAGCTCTTCTTCTTTTCAGTGGATGGATGACTGTAAATTCCAAAGCCTCTGAGACAAAAGTGTCAACATTATGCAGACTATAATGATTGTGGCTGTGTTTACCAACATGAAGCATTAACGGAGACAAAGAGAAGATGGGCACTTTTAACCTCAGAAAAAGATTTTCTATTCATTGAAGAGGGGAAGTAATTGCCCTTGTGTGTTCAAAGAGTATACTGGGGGCTCTGAAATACACAAATGTTTTGCGAGCGAAAAAAAATAATTGAGTGTGAGTTAATTCTTATCAAAGCCTGTTGGAGTGCAACTAATCGACTGAGGGGAGATGCGTCAAAGAGCTGTTGCCTTCAATTCATTTTGTCTATTCAGATGAGAAAATATTTAGTTTTCAATTAAGTAAATCACTATTATTTGTTCCACTCCTGCAGCAGATAAATTGAAGTGATTACAAACTGACTTGGAATCCGCAGAGGGCTCTTCCAGGTCAAAAAGAGTATTGGATGCAGTGGCTGCAGACCCACAGCACGGCCTGCTGATTAAATTCTAAACTGGATCCTTCACAACAACAGAATGGCAAGAACCTCTGTTGCTCACACTTCTATACATACATGTACAAATCAAAAAATGACCTGCAAAATACTAATACTGTAATACCTGGATGACTTTTCTAATCTACCTTCCATAATGTGAAGCAAATGTGAAATGTGAATTTACATCAGGAAACTAACAAACGTTTAAAATACAATACTGATAGGGTATGTGAGACCAGGCAACTAAAGCACTCAAGGTTACAAGACATCCACATATTGTGCAATGTATGACACTGACTCAAGAGCTTCTACCTTGACACTAATTGTAAACATAGGTTGCTGATAGCTTTTGTTATTACAATGTGCAATGCTGTTATTCTAGAGGGGCTGTTCTCTATTCACGCCAAGATCCATATTTCATATCTTGCTTTTTCCAGCAGCAAATGGTTTCCATTCATTTAAAGCTGCAGTGTAAGACATTGTAAGAATTGGCCTTTGAATTCAGACTCCAAACTAGAAGGGCTGCAGCATCTCACCAGAGTCACCGCTAAATGATGCTAACTGTAGCTGTCACCTGCTGGTTGGCTTAGTTAGCTGTGCAGCTAATGGTTCGAGGCTCCGAGCAGCTGGGGAGTGTTGGTGTGAGACATGTGGATTATATGGGAAAGTATTAATTATCAGGGCTTAAAATTGTCTGGCATACAGATCAGTTATAGTACAGATTGTAATTAGTTGATGGACTACATGAGATTGTTAAAAACTTAATAAGTAGTAGAGTAGGGGTTTGTTTTATGTCAATTGGCGTAGAGCTGAAATGGGCAGCGATCCCAGAGAGAGATGGACAACAAGCAAATACGCGTGGTTCCGTAAGCACAGCAACAGCATTTGTGTGATCGCTCCCACTGCCAGAAGGGGGCGACAAAAGTGCTGCACTGCGGGTCTAAAAATCCACGTTCGATTTTTGTCTTTTTGACCTTTTTTCGGGACACTTGGGAGCTCATACCTGCTCTGTTCATCACTTCCTCGGCTGATCCTGAATTATTGTGGTAGGAGAAGCAGAAAAGCGGCCATGCAGATGTCTTCATAACAACTTACCACAAATTCAAATGTACAGTCCCCAGGGCATTGTGCAGCCCTTGTGACTCATCAGGAGACTAAAACCAACCAAACCGCCCAAACACAGAAAGCTCTCGTACGTTCACTGCCCATCTAAAACACAGATTATGCACGTCAGACGGATTTCACATGTATCACTCTGTGATTTGATGGTTATAAATACTTGTAACATGCCTCGCAGCCGTTTGATTGATCAATCAGTGGATTCATGTAAAACGTTTGTTGTGTTGTACGCAAGAGCTTGTGACTTCAGCCGAAGCGAATAGCAAATCGTACCACAAACACAAGCTGTACTATGTTGTCAGAAAGTCGAACCTTGAAAATAACCATGGAAATGTATACATGAAAAGACTTGTTTTAATTTAGTAGCTTCGCTGCTGGACATAATAGAAAACGCCTCCTAGAAGACCGCACCTACCATATTCACCTTGTGGTTGTCACAGAGTTTATGTTTGTGTTTATTTCATACAGTGTTTTTTTCTCTCTCTCTCTCTCTCTCTCTCTCTCTCTCTCTCTTTCTTTCTCTATCGTCGTTCCAGGATTGTCGAAGGTCAGGTGTCAGTGGTGAAATGGACTTCTTGTCAGCATGGATTGCGTCTACTTCAGCTCTACCCTTTCTCTGCCTCATCTGGGGTAAGAGAATCAAATGTCACCACGGTGCTATCATTACAGTAACCGTGGCCTTTTCAAGTCCCATATGTGTTCAGGCCTTTCAGCAGCGGGGACCTTGACTTTACTAAAGCCTTAATTGAATAACGCCACACAGGTTTAGAGTGACGAATGCGCAGTAAATGTTGAACAGTTAACCTGCTTAATCTCCTGCTATGAAAATCCTGTTTAAGACGCTAGTGTGCAGTATCAGGCTTACCGTGGCATCTATTAACCTGTCTCCTTGGACTTTTTCTTTACTAGCATCTGAGCAAGTCGCAGAACAGCTAGCAAACAGTCACTCGGAGAGAGCCATAACCTCACTTTCAATGGTCATCGCAAAATAGAAACTGCATGTATAGAATCACCCATCAAATCTGATAGATACTGCTTAAAACGTTTGGTGACTTTGGGGCGCCCCGGCGGCTCGCTCACTTAGTAGAGCAGACGATCCACGTACAGCGGCTCAATTTCAACCCATGGACCCTTCACTGCGTGTCTTCCCTCCTCCCTTCTGACCCTGTTGCTATCACAATCTTGAGCTGTCCTATGAAATGCAGGCACATAAGCCACAAAAATCATTTTGGCGAATCTACCCCAAAAAGGTTTGAACACTTTTCCCCACAGGTTATACTTCTGCTGCGATTTAAGATCTTTTTCCAGAGTGGTGTGACCAACCACAATAGGTTTGAATATGCAACGTGTACGAACTGACCGCCTGTTAAATTCATACCCCTAAAATATACGAGGCAGCATATCACCAGCGTGACGACTAACTTCCATGACTGTAGTTACGGTTAGCTTGCTAGCTTAGTTAGATGTGCAGCTAGCCAGACTACTAGGGTAGTGTTGGTGTTTACATGGCTGGCACAGGAGCCGTGGGGAAAAAAAGATCTTCTGTTGACCTTTTTTTAGGAAAGTGTAGCTGTAGCTCAGCGGGTAGAGCAGGTTGGCTAGTGATCGGAAGGTCGCTGGTTCAAATCCCAGCCCCGGGCTGAGCTGAGCTGCATGTCAAAGTGTCCTTGAGCAAGATTCTGAACCCCACATGTGCGGGTTGGCACCTTGCATGGCAGCCTTTGCCATCAGTGAGGGCCCTGCGATGAGCTGGCGACTTGGTCCAGGGAGTGCCCTGCCCTCGCCCAGAGACAGCTGGGATTGGCTCCAGCAAAACCGCCCGCGACCCCACAAAAAAAGGGATAAAGCGGTTACAGACAATGGATGGATGGATTTTCAGGAAAGTTTGAGTGTTTAAACAAAATCCTCACATATTGCACCTGTAAGGTTTTGTGTTCGACAGGTTTTTCAGATATGCCATCTCTGGAGCTATTCAAAATCCTTTTTCACTTTACCAGCAGCATTTCACGTATCACTCTCCCTATGAACAGAACCTCATACAATATAAAGGAATATTTTACTAACAAATGTATTCATGGAAACAGGGACCTCAGTCGAATACTGCTCAAATTGTAGCATGGCCATAGGGTTATGTGACCGTCTTGGCTTTTCTACCAGCAGTTGTTGTATTGCCTGGCTTAGCTCAAGGTGAATCTATCCAATATGAGCCGTCTGGTGCTGTGCATGTTTACCTTGACAGATTTAATACACTGGGTATGTTCCTTCCATTTTCACCGCTGACACCGAATAGTCTATACAGAAATAAATAACACAGACATAGTTTTTACTTCTCCGATTGCTTTTATGTGCACAGCCTTACTAGTCTCCATGGTGATTACCGCAATTACTTCCAGTTCATGGAGCTTAACATATTTAATATTAACATTCACTTAACATAACCTTAAGTCAGTAGACAATATCGAGGACAACATGATGTTGATGACTTATTCTGCTACCCTAATGACAGGAGGGGAAGATTCAGCTTTAAACAAACAACAGACAAATAAACACGTTTTTTGATCATATTTGAGTACGAGGTGCCTTCTGTAGTGAGAGAGGGCAAAATGAATGTAGAAATAAGGGCCAGGAAGCGTGCATGTATAATTGCAGACATCCACTCTTGAATAAGGAATGCAGATCAATATTTGATGGCAGACATTCTGACAGGTTACAGCAGGAAAGCACAGGTGTAATTAATAACATTAATTAATGATGGATGCATTCTGTTTAGGTGTTCGCAGTTCCAGCGCATGCAGGAAATGTGCAGGCTTGCGTCCTGGAATGGCTCACCGAGGCACTGGACTGGAATTGAGCAGTCATTCATGTTATTACTTGTTTACACGTGTGAAACATCGGGTCAAACTGTTTATCATTAAAATACGCCTGCTTCCCCCTCCCCTTACAACTGTACGGGTCAAATACTTGTAATGTGACAGGGGACACTTGCAGCAACAAAGTCACAGAGAATTATCGCCTCCCTTGGCTTTACTCGCCCAAAATAAAGGCTATTTATAATAATACGTTTCTGATGATAAAACAAAAAGACATTAAAATACCTCATATAACACTTTATTTAAAGTGACTGTTTGGTTTAAAGACATCATTACTGGCAGCAACAAACACGTCTCTTGATGAGATATTAACTTGTTGTGCTTGTGAGACAACCATTGAAATCTGTGACATAAAATGTAAGCTAAATGTATCTGTAGCACCAACAGAGAAGAGTGATTTAGTTAACTGACTCCGCTACACCAGTTACAAGGGATACGTACCGTTCACATCTGAAATGATGCTGGTGTCAGCAACGGTACCAAATGTAACGCTTTTTAAAAAAAATAAAAAATAAAAAAAACATAATTTGATTTGTAAAGGCTAATGTTGAGTCCAAACAGATGCCAGTGTCTTGAGTTTTGACTCACACAAGTAAAAACATCATAAGCCTAGTTATCTCCACCATCAACTCATACAGCTCGCTATTTCATTTCCCAAAGAGGTCGGTGACTTTTCATTGTCCATGGGTTCGACTTCTTCACTTGCAGGCTGCAGATGACTGCAGATGAGCTAATGTTAGTTGTGGCTGCTGGGACTTGGCTTTCATGCTATCAAACACAACAGGCCTACGCTCTTCCGCTTTTGGATACTTTACATTTTGTGTTATCTGCTTCAAGTTCTGAAAGGTTTATCCATGCTTGCGACCGCTTTCAGCTTGCCGTTGCCCTGACTCACTGTGGCGTCATAGTCTCGGTTTACACGAGCACAGCGCGCTAGCGTGACTGTGGCACATTATTACAGAAAAGCTACTTCCACGCTAAACCAAACGCTGTCTGCAAGTAGTCTAGCTTAGTTTTCCACAAACCGTTATCTTAAAATTTAACAAATTTGTGTCAAGTCAGCTGCTGTTCTGCTGTCAAACACCAGGTCTAACCCCCTCTTCTAGCACCCTTTTTCTCTTTAAGATGCTCTCTCACCCTGAAGCGCTCTAATGTACCAAAATATGACACGGATTGATTCACTGAGAGTCTGTAGGGCCGACATAATACGGTCGGTACCCTATCCGCTTGCTAATGCTAGCCAGCACTATCCGCTGCTAAGCTATTTCATCCTGGAAGATTGTGTTGTTTTCCTCATTCAAAAGTTACACACTCACTCCAGCACATGGAAAACCGTGTGTTATCTCTACATTTCGGTGTGGTATTTAATATCCCTGTATCTCTGAATAATACAGTGATAGTATATCTGCAGCCACCGTAGATCACTGTTGAGTATTCATTTATGTAAACTGTATGCTAATGTGCCTCTGTGTTTGGTTGTTTGTATGCATCCTGTGTAATGGCCAATCTTGCCCTTCATATTTGACGTGAGGTGACTGGTTCAGCCTTGATCTGAGAGCTCTGCCTCTCACTCATGTTGTCAGACGCAACAGAGCATGCACTTCACAAACAACTTGGTCATTGCTTCAATGAAGGTCAAGATTCAAACAGCCATGGCGGATTCAGGCTGGCTTCTCTGTGGGGCATTGTTTAAACGAGATTCACACCTTGAGATTAGGCTTTAATTGGAGTATGCGGTTGCATCTGACTCGTACTTGAACTGAATTTATTCATAAGCCTCCATGTTTAATAATCATATAATCCTAGCCCGGGTGTTAGTGGCCCGTGGGTGGTCTGAATTAAGGTTACCTTCCTGACTCAAGTGCACTGCGCCACAGAATGTCACCCAAGAGCCGGGTTGAAGGATGGCCAACCCCACCTATGCCAAACAAGGGGGATTAAAGTGATAATCATTACTCTTCCCAGGAGGAATTAGCTGGTGGGACATCGACATTGAAGAAAAACCGCAGGTGAACGAGGTCCCTGATACCCCATGCTTTCTTCCTCCTCCCATTGCCCTATCTGCATGGCCGAGGGGGGATTTAATTCGCAGTAATTACTTTATTGACTCATTTTCAGGGCCGTATCACTGCAGTTTCCCATCAATAAAACATATGCCAGGATGAATAATGTGGCCAGACACTGCGGGGCGCCTTCTCAGACAAAAGACCACAAGACTGCATCCCTGTGGTGTATGTTTATGTCATGCTCCCTGTGCTCCTTTTATTTCCTCCATCGCACTCCTCAGACCTACTCAGCCCTTGTTCTTCTCCTCCTCTTTACATTGAATCCCATCACATCCCCTCCCCGCTCCACCATTCCACTCCGACTCCTCTCCTCCTCCTATTTTTATGTCTCCAGGCACGCATGCCCAGCAGGCGTTCAGGACTGAGCCCAGGAACCTCACTGTGGGGATGGGGGCCACAGCTGTGTTGAGGTGTGAGGTGCTGCGGGCCTCGGGGACCGTGCAGTGGGTGAAAGATGGCCTCCTCCTGGGACCTGAGAGAAGCCTGCCAGGCTTTCAACGCTACAGCATGATTGGAAACCCCAAGAGAGGTAAACAGGGATACTCTGGGAATAAGGTCTCCAGCCTATTGGGCTCTGATGGACCTAGTCGAGCTACACAGATGAACTCTTTTGGTAAAAGCATCGCTAAAAAGACACCGTAATTTATTCTCATGAATTGCCTACGGTTTGAGTGAGGCTTTCAGTTTGACAGTTTGGCAGAAAAATAAAATAAAAAACTGGTGGAAACGATCAACTCAACTCAACAGGAGATGCAGTGGAGTAGAGAGAGATTTTAAAAATTAAAACTGTCTTCAAGGTAAGATGAGCAACTGTGATGTGGAAAGGATAAATTAACAACTTCTCTTGTGAAATGCAGGTCATATTGTATTTAATTATGGAGTGCTGCTATCAGTGGTGTCGGCTACTCTAAAGGTAAATGAGATTATGTTGTTGCTGTAGCTTCAAAAGTGCGGTAATAAAGCAACGCCGACATTACAAGAACCGTATGGCACAGTAGCTCTCGATGCAGGGGAGCATCTGGGACCGGGGAGGTGATGTGATCGTTAACAGCCTCTCACTCGTCCCCCTCGCTGTCACTCACATGTAAAGGCAGGGAAAAAAAAACAAAACATTTAAATGAAAGCAACAGAGTGTCAGCAAATCAGTGGAATGTGGCAGGGAATAAAGTGTGTTGCAGAATCTGCACCACAGTCTATAAAAAGTAATAGCCAATTAGAAGACAATCCCTTGTAAGAGAAGAGCATCTGTTCCTGATCAGCCCGCAACTCGACAAGCCGCACTTCACCGTTTCGCAGTGTGGGAGACCGCCAGCGACACATAAACACTGAGACATGCATAGATGCCCGTGCACACATCGTCCATGTTAATAATGCAGAGAGTTTACATGAAAAACAAACGTCCAAATCACTGAAGAAGTTGTTTGGCAGCTGATTGGTTGTCAGTGAGCAAATTATGAGTACTGTAGCGCAAGTCGAGGCATCTTTTTACACCAGCTACTACTAAATAAGAAAATCTCCTCGCGAAACATAAAGAAAACAAACACACGCAAGCTGTCAAACACTCCAACATACACTCATGAATAAAATGGCCATCAGCGCAGGTACACTTTATCAGGAAAAGCAACTGCAGACTGATGTATGCAATCACTTTGCGCTGCACGGAAAAAGCAAAATCATTTATGATGACACTTGACTGCACTTGATACGCCACCAGTTCTCACTGATTGTCACCATCAGTGATGTTTATTGACGCTTCAGAAAGCCGGAAATCACACGCCCACAGGAGAGCACCAGCATTGATTTCAACATGCACTTGCCGCGGATGCAGCACCCTCAGTTTACCCCCCCCAAACCAAAGCGATAACGTAAACGTGCGTGGACGTGAGCCCAGATCTGGGATTTCATGCGTTTGTGCGCAACAATGTGCATTGTAAAGACAAACACACAGCAGAACAGATAAAACAGCTTGTTCAAGGCACCAAAGCATTAAATGAGAATTTATTTTCAGTGATTGGTCCACAAGGTGCAATTTGATTGTAGCACATGGCATGCAGCCAGTCAATCAGGCAAAATTCAATTATGAATGAACACTCATGTTCACATGACATCACAAACACAGCTTTATACAACTTTTGCATATTTTCTCTTAAATGGATAACAGCTAACTAGTATCAGCATCAAACATTTATACATGTGTGAACGGAAGTCACACATGAATGTCAACTTGACCACTTGCCGATGTTTCTTGTTTGTGGCATGTTGGCGACAGTAGAACGTCTTTGCAGATTAATGCTGGCTTCAGGGTGAATGAAAGTTGCAGGCTGAGGCCTGGAAAAGGTCCCAAATATCACTGACCCTTCAATATGTAAAACCAAAGAGAGCTAGAAAAAGATGCGATAAAAGAACATTCAGCTGGTTAGCGTCTGTCACAATATATGGATGCTTTCGCTCTTGATTGAGAGACAGTTCAGCCTTCATTGCACAATCTTTATCATAAATCAGTTTGTACCAGGTGTAATAGATTAGCACCAGCGAACTGGATGATATAAAAAACTGGAACTGTCTGGGCTAAACTGGTGGAACGCTGTTACATACTGCCTGCTTGTGAGAAACCTAGAACATACTCTGCTGACTAAATAATGGAAAAAGGTTGTCTGAATCAAGATCAACGGTCTTGACACTAGCTTTTTTTCTGATCATCCCAATCACAAAAATAAAAATAAATGTTAGCTAAGTATGTCACTTTAAAGCTACAGATAAGTTCATTCTGTATTTCTGTCTTGTCACAGTGCTGTGCTTATGCTTTGCTAAGGTTTAGGCACAAAGACCACATGTTAGGGTTAGGAAAACTTCAGGGTTTGGCTTAAAATACAAGTTTTTGTCGGCACAGTCATGGATTGAGATGGTCTGATGGTTTCGGTCATCACAAAAATCTCTGAAAATGTCCCCAAGTCTCCTTAAAAAACACTTGCTTTTGACACAACTAAAATGAATGGAAATATCCACAATTGTCCTTTAAAACTTCCAACTGCGTTCGACCATTTGGCAGCCTTGCCGGCTGTAATAAAGTCTGCCACTGTCCCCTCCTGATGTTAAAGTCAGCTAATAAGCATTTGAAATGAACACAATATGGCGTGTTTACTTCGAATTAGAGGCTTGGTAGTATCTGTGGTTTGCCGAAACGTTGACTGCTAAATTGGGCCAGTTGGGCCGTTCTCCTTCCCCATCCCTTTGCTATGGGACTAGCCTTTTTCCAATTACGTAACAGTATGTGTTTCCAGCTTTAGGGCCTATACACAAATGCAGGTTTGCAGAGGAGAGAACACACTATATATAATATGTGCCGCAGGCATAATGGCTATGCAGATATACTGTATCCCAAAAATTCTGAAGGCCCTAGCTGAAATAAATACAGGGTAATGGACAAATAAGCAAATCTCGTAGCAGCCATCCGACATCGCCCCTTCCATAAATACACTCTTTCTGCAACTTGATTGCACTATTTGTGAGTAATTTCAGGAAAGAGGAATATGATTAATAACTTCAATGTCTCTCCCTCCCTGCACTCAATGATAACTTAGATGTGAAAATTGCTTCTGGTTGGTGTTAATTATCTTGCCAGCTTACTTGACACATGCATTTTTAGGCCTGGGCGGTTGTCAGACCAAGATACTATTTTGCACATGTTAGTAGGCTCCGAGCCAGAGAATCAGGAGCTGGAAAACCAACACTGAACATCATCTAATCCCCACAGGTTATGGCAATGCATCAAACAAATCAAGCCCTGTTGGCGTACCAGACTATCAGAAGGGAGACAGAGAGAGGAGGATTCTGCCTGGCATCAATTAATAGACAGTTTATTCAGTCAGCGTTGTGAATCCGAGATTGGATTTCATTTACCATACTGGAAATTCATTCTGAAACAAAATGCCTCTGCTATGAGTATAGACAACCGCTTGCATGTCAATGGAAATGCCTGCAGCAGGAGGTTCTCGGCGAGTGAGATGTTTCCATTTTACAGAAATACGAAAATAGTCTATTTATAATCAAATCAAACAGCCATACGTCAGCAGTGGAGAATATTACCGCGCTGAATTGAAATGCCAGGCTGTCATTGTACAAATTGCTTTTATTGTTAATTTTCCCATTTCCCAAGTTGGAAATTGCCTATAATTCAGACACTCTGAAATCAAGACAGAAGTAACAGGGCCTGCAGGAGGTACTTATCGATATAGACGCCGCAGCTCTGAACAGCGAGTGTTGTATTCAGCGGGGTGTGAACAAGTAAACTAAATGAATCCCTCCTCTTTCTAATTATTTACATGTATTTAGTGAGCACATCCTTATCGCCACATAATGTGTCACAGACGTAATTAATCTCTGCTTCTCTATTCCAGGGCAGTATCATCTTCAGATTGCAAAAGCCCAACTGGAGGACGACGCCCCGTACGAGTGTCAGGCGGGTCGCTCTGAGGACAGCGGAGCAATCATTTCCAGCACAGCCTGGGTCACCGTGCAAAGTGAGCTTGGGGTCTCATAAACATGTATATTTTTTTTTAGTCAGAGAGTAACAAAACAGTGTGGCACAGTGAGCATCCTCAGTACTCCAGTAACACACACAACCTCTTGACCAGTAATCAGCATATAAAGAGCTGTTAAATATTCATTTCTATTGACAAAGACTTTCAATTTGCTTAACATAAGGCAGCCGCACACTTGAGCACAGGGACTAAAATTGAAAGTGTCCTTGGCACAGTAGAGCTCAGCGGTTTCCTTCAAGCGCAAATCACATTTGAAGCATGCGTGAACCATGAAGAAAGTCGCAATTTTCCCAACTTTTTCGGACCGTATTTATTCCTTTAACAAGCACTGTGTCATCCCCCACATGTTCCAGTAGGTCTGTGGCTCTAACCAGCAGCTGCACAATATAAAGCATCGGCAGAGCCTGGATTCCCCGGCAGCCTCGGGGTGATCCATGTCTCTGCCTCGCACAGGAATAAATTATAACAGGAGTGATTGAAAAGTTCCTACTCAGACATGTGCTGGAATAGATGTAATTGTGCGACCACATTGGACCACCTGTTGTTACTCTATAACAACCGGTATCTCACTCTCCCTTGCCCTTCTTGCTTGTGGGAGCAAGCCCATATGTGGCAAGGAAAGGACTCTAAAAGAACCTTTCTTCTCCAGGCGCACTTCATTTACTTACATCCCCCTCCCCATTCTCGCCGGTGCACATTTTCTCCCTCTCTCCCTCGCTTTCAGGCTTTTCTCTTTGGTGACCATGGAGAGGGTTTTTTTTTTTTTTTTTTNNNTTTTTTTTTCAGAGGGGAGGGAGTGTTGCCGGGGCAATTCTAGCCGCCTCACTCTCCTCTGGGAAGAAAGCAGGTTTTTCTGACATCAATGGGTCGTTGGGAGGGGTGGCGGGTGGTGTGGGGTAGGAAGAGGCATAGACCGCAGACGTCTCCTTTGAATGGCTGCGTTCTGCTCTACACTGCAGCAGTCTCATGTCCTACAGCAGGCCTACACCTGCAGCCGCAGCAGGCTTGACTCCCACATTTATCACATCTGAGAAAGGCGATTGCATGTGCGCCCACATGCACAAAGTCGACACAAATTGCTTTCGGCTTTGTCGAGAAAGGTCAAAATGTGTGGGAATTGTGATCGTGTTGCATCAGGCAGTTGCTGGTAGTCTTATTTACCATGACTGTAACCTACTGCTGCCCCGCGATCCTCACATCTGAATCCTCCCCGCGCGTCTCAGCTGGTGTTTTTGTCCGGCGTCCGGGGAGCACGATCCAGCTGTTGACCGATCGAGATGGACGTTTGCAGCTGTGCGGTTGCAAAGGGCAAAGAGTGAGGCGACTGACTTAAAAAGCACTCCGCAGCCTTGGTCCTAAAGGGTCATTTGTTCCACACCACCAACTCAACTGATTCAAAATACGTGACTAATCTGGGGCTTTATAATGAGCTGATGAATTCAATCTCCTGTTAGTGCTGAACTGGGACTGGAAACTGTGCATCCTTTTGAAGAGCACTGTCTCTGATGAGTTCCCCACGGACTTCTCCATCACTGAACTACAGCTCCCAAGGCCCCACACCCCTGGCCAGTCAGCCGTGGCCATATCCCATCAAGCCCTGCATCAAATCAAAACACTATAAACTCTTTACGAGGGAGATACAGTGGGGGTGGGGGTAGGGGGGGGAGATGGGAGGGATGTGAAAACAAAACAGCGATTGCTGGTCAAATAATTGGATTCTTGGGTCAGAGGGAGTGCTATCATGACTGGCTAATTCAAGATGGATCACCACAGGCAGTGAGTAGCGGAGATGGGGGGGAAAAAATGTCAATAAGCCCCATCCACGGGCTTACAAAGAGATGTTTTCAAGACATTTCCATTGGTGCAACATAACTCCTGTGTGTTTTTGCCTTCCTGCGGAGCTTAGATAGGGGATTACTGCAATAGGCAGATCAAGTGGCAGTGAGTAATCCATGACAATAACAACCTCTACCCCCTCCCCTGAAACCCCCTCCTCTGCTAAAACTTACCCCGCGCTGTGCCCGTCACATACCTGACACATCCTGTGTCTCGGTTTATACCATTAGCCTTAGCATTTAATCCTATTAATGAACAACTCTCTCCCCTCGCCGCGTTGCACGCCGGTACAGATGCCTCCTGCAGACGTTCAAAACAGTCATTTGATGTGTTCTGGTTTTAGACTGTGTTACTCATTCAGTTGCCATAGCCGGGTCTTAGAGAGATATGTGTGTGTGAGCGAGCGTGCCCATGTGTGTAAGCTTATTATCAGTGTTGGTTGGAGGTTAGAGGACATTTTGGGAACCAGGGCTATGGTGAGGTTTTTCTGCGGTAGCTAATGAGTTTAGCACTTGAAGAGTATATAATGAGCCTTCATTTTATGATTCCCTGTTATGAATAATGGAACAACTTATAAATGGGGGCACAAGCAACGTAGAACATGGTGACTTTATTCATCTTCGTTCGCGGGGAAGTTCTGACAGTTGCCCAAGATATAACCCCCATCAGAGGACGGTGTGTTATACTGTACGCTGGTGTGCGCATCACAGCGCCGGACTGGTGTTACAGCGTCAGGGTCTGTACAATTACCAAATGAGGCTCTGCTAAATGGTAAATGAGACACTAAAAGGACAGTTGAGATGTTCTGTTTCTCTGCTTTAAGGTGGATTCACCTTCCAGTCAGTTCGGGCCCTCGCGCGTGTGTGAAATATTTTCCTGTTAATGGAGGCGCAGACGTGAAGAGGGAGACGGAGCTGAAAAACAGCGCTGTTTTAGAGGCTTTCATTGCCAGAGATCACACACCTGAGACCCACAACGTGTGTGCGAATGTGTTTTCATGCACACGCGAGTATAAAAATACTTCCACGTGGACGCAGATTCAGCCAATCGCTGTCTTCCGCAGATAAAAACCGATGAGTTGTATCTGTCTGGTGTTGAGAAGTCTGATCTTCCACTCTCCATTATTTCCTTAATTCAGCATAATAAGCTTTTAAGAGACTGTTTTATCCTCTGGGCCTCCTCCAATGTTTTCCGGAGAATCAGTATCACATGTTACCGCGCGCACACACTGGCGCCTGTTTTTGAGAGTGAAGTGAGATGAATGTAGCCTCAGCCCGCGCGCTCACTCGCCTGTGTCGCCGTGTTTTTTTTTTTGTGCGTGCAAATCTGCATGCACTGTAGACTCTCTAGAGTTCATCTTTGGGTGTTTGTGTGCAATGGGGAGAGCGACGGGAGCGTGTGTGCATCTGTATGTGAATGAGAGAGAAAGATAGGTGGAAAGAGCTGCTTATGCATATTGATGTGTGTCTGCTAATCTGCTTCTTATCTGCCTTATCCATCCATCCGTCTGTATTTGTCTAATGAATCGAATTTTGCGGCTCACTGTTCCTCGTCTGAGCGTCGGGAGCGAGTCTTTGCATGCCTGTCTATTTTTGTGTTCATATACAGGTATGTACCTTAATAAGAGAGACGGGGCTTGAAAGCAGAGAGGCAGACAGAGAAAGAGAGAGAGAGGGGAAATAAAAAAGAAAAAGAAAAAAGAAAAGCTGACAGCAGAGTAGACAAAGAAGGGGCACAAGGAGTTAATTAAGAGAACAGCTTGTTTGTCTGCCTGTGCTTTGCTCCGAGTGCATGTCTGGTAAATTGAATAGGATGTGTGTGTTTCGTTTGTCGTCCACATGTGCTTCCACATTTGTACAAATGTTCATCCTGACTGGGCTGATTGGGTCACGTGGTTTGCAGATGTGATGGATGACAAGCTGTAATTCCCAGTCCAAGCTGGAAGACACCCCCCCACACCCCCCACGCGCGCTTCTGCAGTTTAACTGCAGTGGTCAAGAAGGATAGTGTGGGGAAAAGAGGGGGGTGGGAGAGGGGCCCGGGCTGCTGGAGAGGGATGATGGAGTGAACGAGAGATAAGAGGAACAGGCCAGCATGTGCAGGCGAGGGGGGGAAAAAAATTAGATACCTGCCTGCCTCATTTGCGAACATATCATTATTCTTATTTTAGGATTTGTTAGGCTGCCAGCCTCTCCTCGAGCACAACAAGTGGCGCGCCTATGTGAATCGTGCGGGCCTGAGTAGATTGAGAGTGCAGGGGCTGTCAATAGATGCATGGCCCAGTCATCTTCTCGGGGAAGAGGGGGGGGGGGTAAAAAACAAACAAATGCATCTCATTATTGCAGCGCGCGCCTCTGCAGTGCTCTGGGTAACCCATCACAGTCCACACAGATTCAATTGCTTCTTTTAAATCAGTTTGAAGCTGCAGCCACATCTCATCTGTCTCAATAGCAGACTGGAGCCAGTGGGCGACTCTGCACACAGCAACAGCTCCTCCTAGTGGCCAGGCGCAGATTGTAATGTGCCAAAGGAGATGGAGAGGAGCTGAATGGGCTGGCTTGCATGGCTGCTTGAGGTCCACCTGTTTGTTTGTTTTTTGTTTTTTTTTACCCACACATTAGCTGTGGGCTTAACTCAGATATTTAACAGCAGCCAACTACCTGCCCCCGCAGCCCGCCGCACGCTCACTTTTCATTCTTGCCGCGTCTCTTTACGTCTCCTCCAGAGGCTTTCATGTCTCCCTCACACACGTATCAATCCTGTACTTGCAGACTCCCCGCTCTGTTTCTGAACTCAGGCAGCCTTTTGCACTTGATCTTTGATGAAAGAAAAACAACCTTAAACACGGATTCTAATTCTATGGGCTCATCTACTCTCTTAAAGCTGGCACAATGAGCGCTCAGGTTTCTGTGGCGCGTGCATGACTGATAAACTGATAGTCTAGCCTAAGAACGGCTCACAGATCTGCAGCAATCTCTTTGATGATTAGTTGGTGACAGATTTGCTCAATTTCCTGCCAAACAATTTTTCGGTCCCTTGTGTTAAAAGCTGTTTTTTGTTTTGTTTTTTGTTTTTTTTTTCCTTTCCTGGAATTTCCTATTTATGGTCAGATAAAAGGATTGTAGAGTAGAACAGTGGAGAAGTGAAGCCTGCTTTGATCAGTCCAGAAAGCACATATTTAGCTTGGGGGTGATCTGAGAAGAGAAGTGTTTGGTGTTTGCTATGATAGATTAGCGCTGGATCGGTTTCATCACTATTTCATCTCTTGATTCTCCTCGTGTAGACAATTTGTATTCTAACTCAACAGAACATCAAACCTTGCTGTAGTAAATCACTCAAAAGCTGACAGCGTGACATTCCAGTCACTCCCAAATGTTACCAGCCCTTATTATCATATCATTGCATAAGCTAATATCCATCTGCGATAGCGCCTGCTTCCAATAACCCAAAATTGCTGTGATGGATATTAGGGTTGGGAGATAAACAGAGTTTGGGTCACAATGTATTACATGCAATCAGGGTTATGTAAACAGATTACACAAAGTAACTGTAATCAGACCAGATTACATTTGGAAAAAATGCCTAATTAGATTGTAGTTAATATAGTATAATAGCATCTCACATGAATACACACAGTACACCTGTAGATCGTGCCAGTACTGTTTCTGAGTACTCTAACCAGGAACTGCAGCTAACGGTAGCTGCTAGCTAGTTCAGTTAGCTGTGTATCTAGTTTCCAGTTAAGAAGTAATCCAAACCTATTCTGACTAGATTGCTTTTTATGGTAATTGAATGGATTATGCTCAGGGTTGGGGGGGTTAGTTTACAAAGTATTCCAATACAGTTACTGATAACCTGTTAGAAAGTGTAGTCAGTAATCCAAGTACCACAAATTATTAAAGTCCTGTGACTTGATTACTTTCCATTACTTTTGGATTAGCCCATAATCACACACATACTTATTTGTGTATTTGGTTTGACTCTAGACCAGAGTGATGTTGTGTGAGACGCCTGTCATGTGTATTCCGTTGCTCCCAGAGCCTGATTATGTTACTAATTACAAAAAGCTGTGCCATTTGTATTCATTTCAAAACAATCTGACTCAACCTTGGCTGTTGCCTCAAGAGCTAAAGCGGTGATCTTCCAGCCGTAAGGTTACTGGTTTGATCCCCGGCCCCTGTAGTCAACACGTCGAAGCGTATTTAGGCAGAATACTTGTCCCCAGTTTGCTCCCAGTAGCTCGTCTATCATTGTGTGCTTGCATATGAATTGGTTATCCGATAAGCAGATGGCGAATGTGTGAGAGAATGGGTGATTAAAGCGCTGTGAGTGGATGCAAAGTCTAGAAAAGCACTGTATAAATACAGTCCATCTACCATTTTTACCATAAAAATGAACCTTGAGCTGTTGTTCCTCTCGTTCAGTCCCTCCTTCCAAGCCATACTTCGAGATGGACATGGCAACACCTTGGGTGGCGGGGAAGAAATACACCGTCACCTGCGTCGCCCCCGATGCAAAGCCTGTGGCGGAAATCACACTTTTTAAAGGTGAGTCACCCGTTCAGCCGCACCGAGTGTGACAGAGATGGTCAGCCAGACGGGCGAGAACCGAGGGGCAGCAGCCTTTTCCGTTGTTTTATATTCTCGGATCTCCACAGGTCGCAGGCTGAATGCATAAACATAAGAGACGCTGCAGATGGTAACATTCAAGTTCAGTAAAGACTTCTTCGAACAGAAGAGTTGAAAGGAGCAGACTCTGTGTGGGAGGAAATAGCCTGAGCATTTGAATTTCCAATTTCTTTACAATTACATGTACAGTGAGCATATGACAAGTACCCAGTTGTTTACAGAGACAACTGCAGTTTTTCTCATTTTGCCTTTTTGCTTGTTGCTCCCCCGTCACAACTATTATACTGTATATTGCTCAGACAGAGAGGGAGAGATGCACTGTCGGTTTCTCTCGGTGCAAATTTGTCCACAGCATTGTACAGCAGGTCTGAGATACATGTTGCTACATGTTGCCTTTCTTGTTGAGTTATACATCTCTGTTGTGTTCGGCACAATGTAATGCTGTTGTTTACATACTGTTACATAGCACTGATTTGATTTAATTTCAAAGACAGGTTTAGACACACAGATGCTCCACCTCTAACATATTATCCCGGTATTTACCGTTCCATAACGCCGATGTTTCACGTCTCACGTGCACAAGTTTACACACATTGCATTTCTCCCGTCTTGTGTGCCCCCCACCCCCCACCCCCCCGCCATTGTGTCTTTCAGATGGAGTCGAGCTGACAGGTGCAGAGTCTTTCACCACGTCTGGCTCAAAGGATAAGCTCCTGAACACGCGTGCTGAAGTAACGTATGTGTTCGCCTGCCTGCCAGACTCTTTCTCCTCACCAGCCTGCTCAATCTCCCCGAGCCTGTCTTTGTTTCTTGTTTCCCTTGTTTTCACCCCGCTTCTTATTTTCCCCCTTCTGTCTTAGCGAGTACAATGAATTTCTGCACACAGCGAACTGTTACTTGGCACTGTGCGATTGAATTAGCTTCTGTCAAATGCACAAAATTACATTCCCGGCAGCGAGACAGATCCGATCCTCGCCGGTTCGCCAGGTGCCTATACATTAAACAGGGCCATAGATTGCTTTAATCCTGCTTGTCTCCTCTGTGTCAGAGATAATAACCTCTTGTCATATCCCGAGATAACATTGGTACTGAGGAGCCGCAACGTTGTTCAGCTCTGCTGCGGAACAGCCAAGGCCTTAAGCAATATTGATGCTCCTTCCTCATATTCACACTGAGCGTACACAGCAGTGGGCCATGTGTGATTGTTACGCTTGACATTGTACTGTAATTTGATATCGAAGACGTACACTGAAAGAGCAAACTAGGCTCAGAATAAATGCACTGCAGTGCGGGGACAAGTGGCTCGTTCAACGTACACCACAGAGTGCATTTTGGAATTCTACTGTCACGTGGCTCGGGCAGGTGTCAAGAGTGACGAAGGGAATTTCCTTCCAGTACACTACTTAAGGACAAATGTAAGGGCCTTGCACCTCACTTGAGTCATTTCATCTTTTGCTAGATTACACCTCGACTCCGCTACATTTCACGGAAAAATATTGCACGTTTGACTGCACTAGATTTATCTAAATTCTTTTTCGTATAAATTGAGAAAATTAAGGGAGAAAATCCCAAGATAGGATATTGACGTGCTGCACTTGGTCTAAGATTGAAGCTGAGGATCGCAACTTTTTTAGGGAAATATGAGTCAAGTTGCCGCTCTTCGTCATACTTCAGATGTCTTTGAGTTATTAGTAATTGTAAACCCTAACTGCGGTGTCATCCGTTACGTTTGTGGGCTTCCATGTTGAAGGCTTGAGTCTGGCGTTGCAGCCGTCGCCGTCATAGTTTTTCGTACACAAAAGTGGCAATATTTGGACAAGAGGTCGGAGCTGGGGAGGATACAGGTTGATTGTATATCACTGAGAATGTGAGGACACGCCATGGTAGCAATTTGTCAATCCAAAGGTTGCTGCACCCTAAAGCATACCCTGCTTTACTGTTGATTTTGCTCTAAATGGAACAAAATGATCGTGCTGTGTGGAAGAAGCTTTGAAACAAGCAATTGAAACTATAAACTCATAAAGAAACAGTTCAATCAGACTTCTCTTTTGAAACCAGTGGAGTTGTGCCATGCTGGTCGTTAGAAGGATTGCAGGTTTGAGACACTTCTTTTTGCACTGGCTTCAACAGAAGGCTCTGTCCCTATTGGATACAGTTACTGGTCTTTGGCGGTTCTATGAAGGAACTCTTAACTCCTCAGGTAGTTTAAATAACTGTTTGTTATCCAATATTTTACAAAACTCAAACAAAAAACGCAATCTTCTACATTACTGAAATAAGACTAAAGGCATGATACGTAAGAATTGGCCACTTTGACTTCAGACTCCACTCAGATAGGGGCAACACATCACCAGAGTAATGCTGTCTGTATTCAGTTGAAACACCTGTAATTGAAGCTACTGTTATCGTGTTAGCCCAGTTAGCAGTGCAGCTAGCTGGTGTTCACCTCGCCTTGCACAGGAGCTTTGGATCGCTGGGGAAAATAGGTTTCAGGCCCCCCGGCTAGCTGGTTAGCATGCTAACTAACTAAAATCCTTACATATTGCACAATAACTGTTCCACTGGTGGCCAGACATTGTCATGTTGTGACATTTTGAGCTTTAGCACGTTGTATGACTCTGTATGAATTGTATTTTACCCCTTTCTCTTCTTCCTCTTTCCTTTCTGTTCCCCCTCGAAGGGTCACTGCTCTGAGCTCTGACAACGGGAGGCAGCTGGCATGTCACGCCAACAACCCCGCCCCTTTCCGGCCCGTGGAGACCACAGCGACCATGAGCGTGTACTGTGAGTGTCTCGACCTGTCTGTAAAGTGACAGTCAACACCCCCTCTGTTTAGCAAAAACACACTGGCACACAAACACACTCAGCCGCACAGGAACCCAACCTCGGGGAGGCCCAAGGGTATCCGGACTCGTGCACTCAGTCCGCGTTAGTGGTCCGAGGAGAAACATTGAACCTGAAGGCAAACTCACACCTACTTGAAGACAACATGAGTGTGACTGCCTCCAGTTCCCAAAGCTTTCCCCTTGGTGGACCGAGATTGATATGACCAAAACAGGAGGCCCAGGCTGTTTTCTTACTGTGAGAGTGTCCGCAGTGTAAATTCATTGCACCAACACTGCAATTAATTCTGAATTAGTTTAGTTGCCATTTATTTTATTCAGCAATCGTAACCTTTTTTTTTAACACCCTCAGTCTCATTTCCCCAATGTTAACCAAAACACATAACCCAATTATTTTACCAACTGAGATGGATTACATCAGCGAGGCTTCGACTTCTGAATTTTTTAACAGTATTATAATAACTAATATGCCAAGCTAAGGCTACCGCAGCTAATAATGATGAATCCTGCAAAACTAACCCGGCAACTTTTGTGCTCATCAGCTCAAATTAAATTTAGACTCCACCGAGGCAGGAGGGGAGGCACTTGCTGTTGCCTTATTTCTTTCATGTTATTATGACAAACCGCGTGACATTATGTAATAAAACGGTTACAGCGGTGCACAAAGGTGAGCTGACACACTTGCGTTCCGTGCCTCTTAGTTTCGTTTACTTCCCCCTTATTTGGCGAGGTAACAATGAAAGCCGTTGCCACTGAATCCACATACAGTGTGACACCGCGGCTGCTGTTTACTACAGTAGGTTTAGTATTTTCTACTCTGTTGATCAGCTGAAGTAATTGATTGTTTGGGCCTGAGAGTCTACCCACCCGCTTCTCCGGGGCCTAAATCATGCTGTTGATTAAAGTGGAGCGTGGCTTGCTGACACTTTCTGCAGCCTCCACTTTCGGCTGCCGTATTATCCACGGGCTGACTAGACACCTTAATGTTGTCTCTATCTATACTCCTTCACATTAGAGGGCCGCCGCCGCTGTTTTAACAATCACCAAATAACCGTGAGCACTCCTTCCTTTCCTCCTTCCATCCCCCCTCTCTGCCTGGCATTAAACAAGGCCGGGCTCTGCGCTAAGTGCTAATGTTGCAGAACTTGGGACCACCGCTGCAGTCTTACTCAGCACGCCAGCCCATCAAAGCCAGCGCGGTGGCCATTTTCAGCCGGGCAGATTGTTAGCAAGGTGGCAATTTGTCACACCGGCCCAGGGTCTGCAGACGGCTCTCTGAAACTGATTGCTGCAATAACAAAGGCCCGTCCTCCCCTATTTACTGCGCATATTTTATTCAAGGAGGCTGTAATTTATTCATATTTCACGTTGCCTTATTACTGTTTGAACATCTGTTATTTTGCTTTATGGACTGGATCCAGCTCACTGCTCGCTTAATACTTAATGCTTTCATCAGATCTGGACCTCTTATCCCACAGTCATGTTCAATGTGCCCAATTTATTGGCCTTGTCGCTACAAATAGGCATGCTCCCCACTCAATTGCAGAGAGAGTTCTCATCACAGGCACAGTTTCTTTTTTTCTTTTTTTTCTTTTTTTATGTCGTCCCATTGATGGTCACTCCATCCTGCCGTTCCCCTGAGTGACTACATCCCATCTCCTCCCATCTCACCTTTTTCTCTTTAGGTTTCTATCCTCCTCTTTGCTATTCCCATTTGTCAAGTCCATTTTTTTCTTCATTTTTGTCTCTCGTTTCCCGGCAGTCCCGCCTCAGCCTCCAGTTATTGTGGGTCTGGAGAGAGAGGAAGTCAAAGCGGGGAGAGTGCTCCTGTTGGAGTGCGTGTCTCATGGTGGAAACCCCCTAGCCACTCTCCACTGGACCAAGGTAAATCTTCGGCACCATCTGTTGAGGAGCCTTTGTCGCATGCTGTCACACCGACGAAGTGAGCTATTTTAGCTGAAGAACTTGCGGTGGCAGCGTCCCATTGTTAGTCGCTTCTGTGCCTCCCCATATGGGGGCCTTGCAACCCTCACAGACATGTTTCTTTTTTTCCCCCATGTGTGTCTGCGTGTCAGAATGGCGAGATTCTGTCCACGATTTGGGAGGAGGACATCGGGGCGCAGAGGTCCAGCAGCGCCCTCCGCCTGAAGATCACCCCGGAGGACAACCAGGCAGTGCTGTGCTGCGAGAGCGTCAATCTGGTGTCCCGATCCCCTCTGTCTGTGAGCCGCAAAATCACTGTGCTCTGTGAGTGAAAATAATGCATAACGTCGTACAGCACTGAAACACACACACACACACACACACACACACACACACACACACACACACACACACACACAC
>CAEMYA010000161.1:5567446-5596346 GCA_903131615.1 Diplodus sargus
TCCCACCAACCCAGAGGTCCGTGTCTCTCTAGTGTTTCCCTCTACTGTTCTTCAAGTGTGAACATAGGTTTAGACAAGTAGGCACTAATGGTCTTATTGTTGCGAGTACATGGCACTCGTGGGAAGTATAAAAAGCTTGTGAAGTTGGAGGAGGAGGAGGAGAACAAGAAGAGCGCTGCAGAAGGGAGAAGTCAGGGGAGGGGGGGAAGTGGTCAGTCTGTCACAGTCCGTATGTCGCGGGGGTCCGATGTGCCCTCGGCGGAGGGCCTTGCGGGTCACATGGCTGTTTCTCGGCTTGGGCGAGAAAGCATCTGCGATCCTCGAACATATAGAGAGGTTAATGGCGCTACATCTGAAACACAGAGGGCCAATTAAGACGGGGTCATGAACAACTTCAAAGAGTGTAAGAGTAATTATAGCGATGCGGCGTTGCTGTTAAATGGCTCGGCAAATGATTCGTCCCAGGTTGGCCTGTTAACCTCTGCACCTGCCTCGGCCTTGTCCCCCCGCTCTCCTCCTCCCAGATGCTCCCAGTGTCAAGGCAGAGAAAGACCCCGTGGTGGTGGAGCTGGGGGGAACTGCGGACCTGATATGTGTGGCGGATGCCAACCCCGTTACGGACGACATGTTCTCCTGGAGCTTTCTGGTAAGAGCTTTGTGCGCGGAGAGGGGGAGCACAGCCATCCTCTGAATCACATTAGCCGTATCTGGCTTCCTTTCTATTATTTTGTCCCTTTGTAACGTTTATCACCGGCCTTTCTAAATGCACAGATGCACCATATTTCACCGGCTCTAACTATCCTTCCACCCCACCTCTTCCTACTCCACACTCAGCCCAAATCCAGAAAAATAGCTTTCATTACTGCTTCGTGACTAAAGGGCACATTCGTCAATGTGGCGTGGTCTCTGTATCTACTGATGCCTTCTCCGGTCTAACCCACCCCCCGGCAGTGCTGCGTGTCCCGCTTTCAACCTGCACAGCCCCTCCCTTTTTTTTTTCTCTTTCCCCGTGGCTCTCCAACCCTTGGCATTATCTTTCTCTGTCCTCGGAGCTCGTTCCCCCGACGCCCTCCTCATCCCCACCTCGAGCCCTGATGGTTTCCCGCTCGACTCTCCGTACCTGTCTTGCTCTCCCTCCCCTCGCCCGGGAGGAGGGGAGTGTGTGTGTTGAGGGATCGTTGCTGTCTGCGGCTGATTCCCGCTCACTCTGTCTTCCACAGGGAGAAGGGGAGGTGGAGATGGGAGAGGTGACTCAGGAAGACGAATCTGGCCTCCTGACCATCCATGATGTGACTCGGGCTCACGCTGGCCTTTACCAGTGCACGGCCGATAATGGCATAGCACCTGCCGCCACTGTGGGCGTGCAGCTGGTGGTGCAATGTGAGTTTGTAGTATTTAGTCGACAAAAAACACACATAAAGATGTATTTGTTGGATCACGTACGTGTCAGTTGCGTCTGGTGTCTGCGTGATTAAACATTCCATGCTCATCTCGTCTTGCGCAGTCCAACCGGCGCTTCGGAAAGGAGCCCAGTGGAAGAAGGTGGCGAGCAGAGGGGACGGCACCACCACAGCCGAGGTGGTGTGTCAGGCAGAAGGCATTCCTCGTGTCGACTTCTCTTGGGAGAAAAATGGTGTTCCCATGGACTTTGCAAACCCCAGGTCAGAGAGGAGGCAATCCTTCTTTTTCTTTCCACCATTAACTTCAGTGCTTCTGTCAGCATTTGGTTACATATTGATGAATCCTTACAATTAGATTCATTTTCACCCCCAATATAATATATTCCTTTGCTATTTCTTGCCATTTCACCACTAAATCCAGATTTAGTGCATTTCATACTCTGCCTTTCACTATGCAAATACCTGTTTAATGCTTCTTTGATGTGTGAAATTGGGTGACTTAGTGCAATCTGCAGGACATCACAATCCCTGCTGTCTGCCTGCTCAGGATTTATCTCCCATTCTGTGCGTGTGTGTGTGTGTGTTTGTGTGCGTGCATGCGCGTGTGCGCTGCAGGTACGAGGAGCGGACCGTGAGGGAGGGCTCCTTCCACACCAGCACAGTCCGAGTAGTCAATGTGAGCGCGGCTCTGGACTACGCCGTGTTCAGCTGCACCGCTCGGAACCCACTCGGGGAAGACAAGCTAGACATCCAGCTCGTCAGCACAAGTACTGTATACATGTGTGGATTTCTGTGTGTGTGGGGGGTTTCTGTGTCCGCCTGGATTGAGGTTCTCTCCACAACATCCTCGGTCGATGCGAGAACCACGTGTCCAAAAGGTCAACTTTTCATGAGCCCTGTCTTAGGGTTGTAGCGATGCATTTTTCAGATAATCCAGTGGGTCTTTCAACAAGTCGGTTGACTTCAGATGTAGGAGAGTTTTCTTTTTTCTTAAAGGACCGTTCTTCAGTTTAGTTCCCTATTCACCAAGTTCAGATGGAAGTGGTTCGTCCTTGGGCTGCAACAATATGTAAAAAAGATATCAAGATTCTTTTCAAACTGCATCAAATGACTCTTTTCTGTGAAGGGCTCACGAATAGGGATGTTTTTAACGACTCATTTCCCTGACTTCAAGATTTTTTTTAAAAAATGTATCTATCTGAAAACAAGCAAAACTGAGGTGCCCCATGCGGTTATGTAAAGTCAATTCAGAAACTCAGAAAGGTCATGTGTATGGATTTCTAAAGGTAAAAATACAATATTCTTTTTTTTTTCCCAAAATGAATAAACAAGCTGTTCTTTAGGGGGGAAAGGTCCCCAGAACACTATTTGAAGCTTGAAATGTGTAAAAGAGTGTGGAAATGTGTTGTCTTTCAGGTCAGTTCAGTTTGTTCATTCACTTTAGTCATTCATTTAATTGTTTATTTAGTTTGTTTAGGCATGATAGTCTAATTAAGAATGTATCCCAATAAGTACAGGGCGCACCTTCAATCATTCTCTGAAATACACTTGCATATGTTACATTTCTATGTAGTAAATATGAATGAAGTTTGACTGACAAGACATCTCATTTCACTTTCAATTATGTCAATACGCAATTGATCTATGTGTAAATTAAGAAACAAATGAACAATACATCCAACAGACTGGTATTTCTGGAGTCCACTTGTGAGGGAGTAACGCTGAAGTAATAAAATAGTAATGCTGAGCCTGCAGTTCCACAAAGCTTTAGCTGCTATTGGCTGCACTTTACACTTTCTTAGAGGGTTGCCTGTGGAGTACGTAGTTAAGTCTTATCGTTCTCACCAAAAAACTCTCCAAAAATCTGCAGACTGCCGGCAGCTGTGTCCACCAAACTAGCATCGTGTACGCTACCTGCCCATCATGAAATGTGAGCGAGCCCAGCTAAAGCAGTGGATTATGTAGACAGTCGAGCATCTAGCGGTAAAAAGACCCAGATTTAAGACCCAGAGCCACAAGAAGGAGTGCATACGGGATATTTACTGGCACTGGTAATCATTTGCGAAAGCAACAAGATAAGCCTGTAGCATCATACGTATACATGTGTGGTTTTCAGTTCTTTTAGAGCCTTTCTGCCCCCTAGTGGTCTAAAATCACCCAATGCGGCTTTAAAAGGCGAATGATCGAAGTCGGTGGTTAGGGCACACAACATGTTGGGATTATGCATATCACGTACTTGGCAGCAGCACACACATTTTTTCCTTTGGTTCTACTTTGGCAGCATCTCAAAAATAATTGTGTCTGCGCTGCTTTGTCCGAGGTTTATCAGCCTTTTCCAGCACCATTACAATAGTGTGGGAGGGCCGTTGAACTTGCAGAATTGTGTAAACTGGAGAGAGTTGTTGCTCCTGAGTGTCAGCCCTTTAAGGAACTCATTCCGTTGCTCTATCTGCACCTTATCGTTTAGCCCGTAGCACTACTTCACTTCTCCCTCAGATAATGCTGCAACGATATGCTTTGCTCTCCCGGCGTGCTTAGACCTCTCTGCCTTGGAGCTGCCGCTGCATCCTCGCACCGGCTGCCACTATCAGCCTAGTCGCGCTCTCAGCAAAGGCCCACAGCCATCATTGGACACATTTAATGTTTACTATAAAAACCATAAAATACAATCCAATATTGGCCCTGTTTTTCTCCCAGTCGCTTCTTTTTTTTTTTGAGCTGTGAATATTCATAATTAATCTGACGCAGTGATAATAAATTTTATATGCTTCCTTATCATTTGAGAGCCCAAGAGGAAGAGGGAGTTTTATTTTTTTTTTCCTTCTCCTTAGCTAGTGCTTTTTGGATCTGAAGGAGACGAGATCCAAATAAGGCTGACCCCTTCGCCCTGGAATCTTATGAGTGGAGCTGATAGTGGGAATTATTTACTGTGCAAACTGGGCTGCAGCCCGGAGGTAGAGCCGAGCAGAGCATCCCCGTCTTATGTTGCTGCTCAACTATCTCTCTCCTCCTCCTCTCCTTGACTATCTCTCCCGCTGCCCCCAAAACCACCCTTCTTTTTTCCATGCATGCTCCAAATGCAAAATAATCCACTTTCCCCTTCGCTACCCTGACTGAAGCAGCGCCTCGTGCCAGACCCAAGGCCCCGGTTAGCCTCCTTTGATCTCTGTCCACAGTATCGATAATAATCAAGGGGCTTCATCCTTCATTGCATGACTTAAATTGGACAAATCAGCCACTTTGTTTAGAGAGGGATCTGCCGGAGCCCTGCCCGTGTTTCCTGGTCATTCATACAACAAAGCACAACCTTAAGACAGAGCAGATGAGGGCTGATGCACTGAAAGAAAGAAAATGCAAAGCTGCTGCTGTCAAAAAGGATGTTCTGCGTGGATACAGGTGGAGTGAACTTGGATTAGGACCAGATAAACTGTTTAAAAAAACAAAGAAATCAGGAGGAAGCTGGCTGAAAAGTTTGACTGCAGTGATCATCTTTCCCTCCTGATTTCATCTCATTCACTTGTTTTCATTAACCATCATTTCTTCATCATTTAATCTTCCTTTCATTAAATAGTGTAGTGTTTAAAAAATTTGATATGTGAGGCAGCTAATAACAAACACCAACAAATCGAACATTTATCTCTGATATAAACAGTTATTTCTGGCCCTTCTGCTGTGCACGCCTGATGAGAATAATTGTGTTTACAAACACACAGTTGTGTGACTAATGGGAAATGTGCGGATACCTGAACTCATTCTGTTTCTACACAGAAGAGCATTCGCTCTGCACTCACTTTTAGTAAACTCATTTTGTCTATTTATAACCTCTCCAAAGCAGCGAGGGAGGCCGGAGGGGAGGCGCGATCCTATAGGCCAGCAGGGCCTTGTGTGTTATTTCTGCAGATATAATCACTTGACTATCTCCATCTCTCAGCGCCTAAAGCCTTTTCAAATATCCACCTGTCGAGTGAAGGTGTTCTGCTCTTTGTCAGTAATCTCTCAAATTCGAGAGCATTTTTCCACATTCCTCCTTTTCTTTTGCCCTCAGATCATCCAGATCCTCCCACGTCGTTTCGGCAAGTCGACGCAACCCACGACTCGGTTACTCTGGAGTGGATCCCTGGCTTCAATGGCGGTTTGCGGCAAAGATTTCGTATCAGGTAAGATGTTGGTTTAAAGGCAGAACGGGTAGAATTTATCAGGTGTGGTATGCAAACACATTATTCAAAGTTAGCCCCATATACCTGGTACAATGGCTCCTCTTGGATGTGCCTCATGTGATCTAAGTCCGCCCTCACAACCTGTGTGCTGTTAGTTGCCTGTGAGAAAAGACACACTGCCGAATCGTTAACCACTCTCTACGAAAACAACCGATCAGATTACCTCGGATGGAGGATCGGTCTCAGCCCATTAAAGGTGCAATATGTAAGAATTTTAGTTTGAAACATTTCAAATTTTAACCGTCAACAAAGTGCAAAGAAGTGATCGTCTTGATGCCATGTATTGTGTTGCAGATATATATTTACTGAAGTTGGCATGCTAACAACCGAGCATCAGCTCGAAGTGCCCTTGTTAGCAGTGTAAACACAAACATGTCCGATATTTACAAATTGTATCTTTAATTGTTGGTGCGAGTCCCGATGAAGGGGATGGATCCAGACATTCTTCGTCACTTTATTTACTATTGCAAGGTAGACCTTTTGCTTGGTATCTTTGAGTGAATACAATTTGATTTTAATAAAAATCCAGATCTAGCAGAAATCAATATATTGTTATATAGTATCTTGTGTTTTTTTCAGTATATGATAACAAATAGAGGTGACAGCAAACCTGCAACTACCTCCACTGTCCAGCTGAGAGTAGTAGTGTGGTGTAACTTTCTTTGTCTTTACATCAACCAGATAGTCTTCCTTGATGCCTTCAAGACTGACCCCCGTTTATAATCAATGGACGGTACTTGACAGTAACCTTTGGTCAACAGATACCGTTGGGATCAGTTGGCCAGTTTCCTCTACATGGACGTCTTTCCTCCCAGAGCGACAACCTTCACTGTCACCGGCCTGCAGCCTGCCACCACCTACAACTTCTCTGTCAATGCCCTCAATGCAATGGGAGAGAGTGGCTATGCTGACAACAATGCAGTACTGACCATCACCACCAAGGGTCAGTTTGGAGTAACCCCTGCTTGACACTGAGGGGAACTCTGCTGCACAACCATCTGATGACCTATGAAAGATGTGTTTATTTTATTTTGTTCACAATTGCGTGCAAGTTTTGTGCGAGGCATGTAACGCTGTTGTAATTGTCTTTGTCCCTCTACAGAGACATCTGCACTAGAAGTCCCAACAGATGATGACTCAGATTCACAGAGTGAGTCTTTTATCACAACTCCCTGCAAAAGCTCTTAAGGGCAGCTGGAAATTGCTGTTTGCACAGCAGCTAGCTTCATTTGGCTAAATCATGTTAATGTATGCACCTCCAAGGCTGTTAATGTTTGCTCTACGAGAGTAGCGGTTGTCATGGCAGCCAACCGTACTTTTTCCCCTCTGCTGGTCTTTAATCAATAAAGACAATTGAGAGAGCGGCTGGGTCTGTCTCAGTCAGTTTTTATCTTTCCGCATTTCCATTTTACTTCCTCTTTAACTTTCATTGTTATGCATTGAGCTAATGTTTCTAATGTGCTGTGAACTAGTTACCAGTGGGCTGCCGGCCTATTTGACGGTCGTGTTCACGGTGGTGTTTGGAGTCGTGCTGCTGTTGAATTCACTGGGCTGCTTCTTCGGAGTGCGGTGGAGGAAGAGGCGAGGCCAGACAGGTAAACCGCGATGTTCTTTTCATCCGTGTTCGTGAAAAAGTCTTTCCCTCCATCACTTCCTGTCATTACAACGTCCCGATTCCTCAATAAAACTCAAAAAGAGACGACTGCGAAAACCGCGATGCAACTGTCAGCTCAGCCTCTCATCTCTCCGTCTCTTCCTTTTCTATCCGTCTATCCTGCCTCCTCCTCTTCTGCTCATCCTCCAAGCCTCTACCTCTTGCCACATTCATCCATCCAGCTGTCACTTCTGCGTCTCTCGTCCATATCTTTTATCTCATTTGCTAGCCTTATGCCCTTCTCCAATCTCTCCTTCTGTCTCTTTCTATTTGTTCTTCAGTCCAACTGTCAGGCTCTCCCCTCTCCATCTTTTATTTTTCATTCCTCACCTCGCTCTGCCCTCTGTTTTTTTTTTTTCTCTTTTTTTACATAGATTTTTCACAGCTTTCGCGTCTTTCATTCACTTTCGCTCTCCGGCCCTGTTATTGCTCAGATCAATTTCGGCGCTTATGAGATGATGCTCCCCTCTTCAAGTTCTAATTTCCTAACACTAAGCCTCTTTCCTCCTGTTCCTGTTCCCCCTGCAGGGGGTAGAGGAGGCAGTGTGCTGGACGGAAAGAAGAATAAGGAGGAGGGGTGAGTTAAGGCCCTGCAGTCGAAGTAATAACGAGACACACATCCAATCCACTCGAAGCACATCTAAGACCTGATCCACAGGCTGACCCAGCTACTATAACAGCCAGGAAGATAAAAAAAAAACATCCTCTGTCAATATCCATTGATATTGACATCATCACACTTGCACCACCATCCTGTACTGATAAAGGATGACGAAGAAGTAGGCATGTGTGTTGAGTGTTTTGCATTTGTGTTAGCGTAATGGGGATTAATAGTAGTCGGGAAATGAATCGCAAAAGTTAAAGCGATTTTCTCTTCGCAGGTCGAGTCAGTCAACCGCCAGCGACTCCAATAAGTACGAGAGCCGAGAAAAGATCAACGCGGCAGCCCAGCGCACCCTCCTCATCGACTCCGGGTCCGAAACAAACAGCAACGCCTACGAGAGCTACGGGGCGGTAAGAGAGGAGAGGAGGAAGAAAAGGGAAGAGCGGGATGAAATAGCGAGAGAAAACGAGGCAATTGAGAGGATATGCGGGGATGGAGAAGGCTGAGTAAACAGATGAGGGGGGAAAGAGGTTAGGCGGGGGGTGGGGTGAAGGAGAGGAAGTGGAGAATTCAGCCATAACAAGGAAAATGGATAGATAAACTAATGAAACCTTTAGCTGCGCATAGAGATGGAACATAGATCAATACCTCACAATTAGCATTCAAAATACGCATCGATCGCCGAGGAATTATCATTTTGTACTTTAGAGGGGCCGGCGAGGATCTGAACCTTAAAGAAAACTGTTGAGCGAGGTAGAAGAAAACAGATAGCGGCGTGCTGTCAGGAGGGGGTATAATGAAGGCTCCCATCCCCACAGAGGCAGGCTTTATCGCTCCCCTAATTTAAAACAGCACATACCTGTAAGGGTTGGTTCTGCCAAATTACCAAAAATAATCTATTTCCTCATTTACCTGTCGTTGGATCAAGCCGCGGGCGCTGATGGTCACAGTTTTAACGCTGCATTCACACGGATTTCGGTAGACAGGCAGCACCAGGCGAAGGAAAGAGGAAAACAAACAGTCCAACGGAAAGAAAAAAATGCTCTTCTTAAAACAAGGCAGTAATAAAATCATTACGTGTCTGTGGGGGTTTTTTCTTCATAATGCATGTGGTTATAAAATGCATCTTCCTCTTAATATTGTATCGCTGACATAAAAATGAACTTTAGTTCCCACTGAAACATTAGGTCAGTCATTCATTTCCAATAATGAATGATTTGCGGCTTGTTGTCCAGATCAACCGCTTTCTTTATCGTGTCATCCGGCTGCCGGTTCCATCGAGGGAGAAAATGTTCAAATAACCTGGGCATCACCGTCTGCAGTTACGGTTACTCCCATATTTTCTGCTGGCTTCACCGATTTTTTACCATCCTGCTCTTGTCTGTTAAAATGATGTAACATTTTCTGTATACTGTCTAAATCTGTGTGAGTCCTGCATTATTACTCCTGGTTTTGAGATTTCTGCCTACGCACCAATACAATGGAGATGGTCCTCACCGTATCGACAACCGCAGCATCTGATCCTAAACAATGTCCTTATTTCTGTGGCCTTTCCACAGACTTCGCCGTCCACTATTTTCGTGAAAACGTCATCTTCTGTCTTCTTCAGTGGTTCGAAATAAAACAACGAGGCAGAAATCCTTAAAATCTTGGAGATCGACGTATCAAGAAAGAACAAAAAATGAAAAAACACAGATCCGCATGGTTGAATCGTGCTAAAGGTCGGCGAGGGAATAGTTTGACCTTAATTTGCTGTAACCCCCTCTGCAAGTGTGTAACACATGTGGGGAAGGCATTTACATGTCGGAGCAAAGGTGATCTGATGCTATCTCATCTGTTTCACTCATTCCAGGAACGTTCCCATCATTATTATTACCCAGCTGGTGACTACATGCCGCCTCTCTGTCCACACCCTGAGGAAATGCGCAGGCTGGGTGAGACAAAAGAGTAAACAAGACAACAACACATACATCGTATCCAAAATGATGCAACATGTGCCAATCCGGAACTACTAAATCTGTCCTTGTCCGAACCGGAGGCCAAAAAACTTTGAGCGTTTCTGTGATTAATCTCTTGGCAGTTTTCCAAGTGCTTTTTAATTTGAAAGCTTGGAGCCAAGTCATTTGAAAGATTCTTAATGCATTTGTCCACATTCATGTTTTGCGCATGTGTTTCCATGTGCTTTGAAAGATGTCACCCGCCTCTCCGCAGACTCTCAGAGCCATCTGTACGAAGACGTAAGACACAGCGGCCTGTACCAGGACATCCTGGCTTCCTCTCTTACTTCCCGTCCGCCCTTGTTTGACCACGGATTGCCTTATCAGTGGAATGAGCAGAGATCACCGACTCACCCTCAGGTCCGTAAACAAAACCCAAACCCATGATGAGGGGCCCCTATTTGATACATTATTCACACTTCACATGCACTCTGTTTCTCAGCAGGGCGCCGAGAGAGCGAGGGAGTTCGTGGACGTTCGACAACCGCAGAGAGATTCTGATCTTCCCTTTGAACTACGAGGCGAATTAGTCTAGAAAGATCAGTTCAGAGCAAACAAATACACTATGACAGGGCTCGGGATTCAGTGCAGTGTTGTATGGCAGATATTAGATGGAGTGTTTTCTTTCTTTTTTTCTTTTTGGATGATATCTAACAAGTCACTTTGAAAAGAACTTGACAGTAGGATGGAGAATGCTTTCAAATGTCATATAATGCGAGTGTTTTGGAATTTTGCTGTGTCTGTTGTCATCGCTGAACGGTTTCCTCTAAGGTCTGAGTTGAATTACGCTAAAGCACTGTATACTAAAGCTAAACAAAACCAATAAATGACCTTGAAAAAAAATAGACGTCAGTCTCCACTGAGTGCTTTCATTTCTTATTTTATTCTATTTTGCAGTGGTTAGAAATGTCTGACAAGCTGAATGTCATTCCTTCCCTTATCATGATTTCGCATCTAGTGGTTGCTGCTGTGCCATCCTTTGTCCCATTTGGCTGTAATAGCTTCACAAAAGGCAACAAAACAAGACAATCACTGAATGCAGAGGCTAGAGTGCTGGATACATTTTTATCAGGCACTTGAAAAGGCACCCTGATAGGTGAGCCACTTGGAAATGTGAAAGCTACGTTAGCATCTACGGACTGTTAGCAGACTTGTTTAGCTCAGCATTGGCTATTTAACGTTAGTTTGCTAGGCCCAAACAAAAGAAATACAGAAATGCAACCTCTGGTGCTGGTGTTGATAAGTGATGGGAACATATTGGCTCAGATGACTTTTTATTTAAATCATTTTTAATTGTAGGTAATGTGATGAAGGGATCCTACGAAGTCAGAGAAGATAACTATTGCGGTTTCATGGTTCAAGCTTCTTGCTTTTTTAAAGCACATTTTTAACAAATTCTGCTTTTAAAAAGTGATGAGGACACAACTGGTCTTTCCATAATGTAGTGAGGACATGTGCCCTGCGTCCCCAGTACCCTGATAGGTGAGTCATCTGGAAATGTGAAAGTTAACGTTAGTACCAATGGATGGTTGGCCAACATGTTTAGCCCTGCGTCAGCTGTCTAATGTTAGCTTGCCATCAGCTGTTAAGCTAATGGAGGTTAACTTGATCAGACTGGCGTTCGCTGAATATTTTTGAAAAGACGACTGTTTGCTTGCTCGCCACAGATGTTTATACTAGAGCGCGGGCTCTGCCGTGACTAAGAAAATGGTGCGGTAGCTTACTAATACCAGTTCTGCTGCCACCATCTGCTGGCACATATACTGACCATGTAACGTTACAGGCTTTTTAGGTTACAGTTAAACTGGATTTGAGAGGCTAGAGCTATGTGTTAATTTACCCTAGATAATAAACTGTCATTAGCTGGAGACCCAGTGTTAATTAGACAATATGGCTGTAGCCTACTTAGTTATTTAAAAACGGGTACCAGTTATTAGCGCATGGCTAATAATGTTAGCAATAAGTTCCTGTTCCGCTGAGGACCTCAATAGTCAGTCTGCACTGTACACTGCATTCAAATTCAAATTCAAGCCTGTGTAAAGAGATCATATGCCCAACAGCTAAACAATGCTGATACTATGCTGAACAAAGGTGATAATATAGTACATGTCTTGAAGTCCTGAGATAATTCTTCAAGCTGTTCTAAGCAGACCTGACGGCATGCAGCAGACGGTAGAACGGCCAAAACAAACAGACTTGAGACTTGACTTGGACTTGCAAAAAAGACTTGTGACGATGGTGACAGACAGCTTTTAATCTGCAGAATGCTTCAGCAGCAGCAGCAGCTGCCCGTTCATATTCTCCTCCCTCTGTGATCCCTCTGTGATCGAGATCCCCCCCCTCCTCGATTCCCCTCCTCTCTTGACCACGCATTGTTCTTTCACCTTTCACCTCTTTCTTGGAGCCAAGTCACGGTCACTACCCAGATCCCCCCCCCCATTCTACAGCCAGCTTTGGCCTGCAGGTCGAAATGAATCAGCTGGACACAAAAATGGTCTGACAACGCTGAGGTTGGCACTGGGGCAGAGGCAGCACCGACTCTCGGTGCCCTCCACGCAGACGACATCCCTTTTGACCCATCCGACGTCCACATATTCCAACATGTCTCCAGATAGGGACCCGACAACAGTGGCCTGCTCCCCTCCTTGTCTGATACAAAGAGTTGCAGGCCTCACAGTTAGTCCTCGGGAATCTCTACAATGGGATAGTACTGAGTGGTATTTAGCATGGTTATGTCTTCAGGAGGTAAAGCCATATCTAGGGCCAGACTCTAATCCTGTTTTCTCTCAGATTGAAGTTGAGCTCACAGCATCAGTGAATTTGCAGGGAATTTGTCTCACTGAGGGCGGACAGTCACAGAGAGATAGGGACAGGGAGGGAGGGTTAAGCTAAGCTGCTAGTGGGGCCACTGTTACGAAAAGCCCCTCTCTTGTCCTTTGGTTTTCACTATTGTTCAGTTTGTAGTTCAGGAAAAAGCAGATCACTGTGTCGCTGTGTACCTACGCTCTAAAAACCTGTGTGAGGATTACAATCTTTATTTACAGAAACAAAAAAAAATGATACAAATGACTATAATAACTATGGTAAAAAAAAAAAAAAAAACCTGCAATTTAACGGCGTGAAAAATAAGAATTTGCTTTCTAAAAAAGTAAAACATTTTTGGAAGAGCTCTCAAAAGATAGTACTGACTCATCCTGATTTCCTCTGGCAGGTCATTCCACAGCCTCGAGGCCTTGACTGTCTGACCGATCGCCCTTGTTCGTGCACGTTTTTAAAGCAACAGAAGATGCGGGTCGGTGTCCCACCCAAGCTGCCTGCCCAAAGTGTCTCGGGATCTCGGGATCTTTTCTCCTGGAAGTTGCACTTTTGTTGCTTGTCGTTAAAAACATGCAGAACACCGGCAAAAAATAGAAGCTGTCTTCCTGTATTATAGTAACAGGGCTTGTGAGCTCTTTGTATTTCAGCAACTTCATCTTTTTAACGTCTACTGTGCAGAGATCAGATACTTCCTCACAGTTTCCATGGCTCTTTTTAGGTTCCTGCTGCCTCGTAGTATGCGCCAACAGTAACAGCGACTGAGCTCTTATTATTATATCCGTGCAGAGCCGTTATGCGTGTGAACCCTGTTCCTGCTACCAGCTTCTGCTTTTCCCTCAAGGACGATTCGTCACGTCAGTCTCATGAGCACACACATGCGCGCACTTCGCGCGGACAGCTCAGCGCAGGCGACACATGCAGTCCAATGAGTGAAAAAAAAAACAGTCTAATCTTCATTCACCTCAATAGAAATGTCCCCTTTTTGATGAAGATGTTGTGGTAGCTGCTTAATGAGTTCCTCAGCCGGACCAAAGTCCTCTTTATTGTGTTGTTACTGAATAAATACGCGACTCATTTTCAAAGCATTATCTGCCCTGAAAATATTGACTCACTTAGGCTCTGTGAGGGGTGGTGTTTAAATAGTGGCGAGGTTGTTATTGCCTGCACGTTTGTCCAAAAGTACAGAATCCTTTTTCCTCAATGGGGCCCTGACTGCCTGCAGATAAATCTCAATGTTTCACCGGGCTGCGTTCCCTCAATTAGGCTCGCTGTTCTCCATCATGAGCTGTCAAGGTATGTTTGTCTCATTACCGAACAATTGTTTAAGTTCCCGTCAAGCCGACTGCAGAGTTCACACCACAGCCTGCTTCTTGATGCATCATTTTCGGCTCAGGCAGAAGTAATCTGCTAAACTGAAAAGCTTGACAGCTCAATGCTGTACGTCAGCTTCCATTTTTTTCCTCACTTGCCTCGTGAACATTTTGATGTGTTGTGTTCAGACGATTCTCAAGGGAGCTCCGAACATGCAGGCCGCGTGAGTGCACAATTAAGTCAAAAGAGAAACAAATAAGAGGCTTTAATTACCTCAGCTCACAGAACGTTTTCACACGTTGTTGTTTTTTTTTTCCATCCCTCTCCTGAATGTTTTATATTTTTTGGAAAAACAAATAAGAGATTGAATAATGCTCCTTTATCACTTTAACAGGTTGTGCTGCCAGTGGGGAGCTAAATTAAAATGTAACTCAGATATCTGCAAAACCCTGTCATTGCTCTCATTTGCTCAGATTTTTCAATTTGAACTACATAGAAATCAAATCAAACGCAACCACAGGTTTTACAAATTAGAACATGATTTTGCTGGCAGTTATTATCACTCACTTTGCGGCTGCGTCTCCTGTTGTCAGTAATGAGTTTGTTGTTTGCCGTCCATCGCGGATGAAATAATACAACTCAATAAACACAACAGCAGTCCATGAAAGATGACTACAAAGTGAAAACGCGATTAATTGTTCATTTTGACGAGGGCTGATCTGAAAGCATATTGAAATAAGCCTGGCGCGTGATCCTCGTCAATAATAGATGATTTTGATGACAGGCCATAGTGTGTGTGTGTGTGTGTGTGTGTGTGTGTGTGTGCGTGCACCGCGCCACGACCGCATGGAAAGAGTCAAAATGAGAGCACAGCACAGAAAATTTGTGTAGAATAAAATAGTGTTTCAGAGAGAATGCATTATTAAAACACTCCACACTTACAGTCCATGTTTGTCTCTATCTGTGATATATCATATCCAGACAAGTATTCCTCTTCTTCCCATTCTTCCCCCTATGATAAGCAACATATGTTTAAAAGAAAAACACATCTGTCTTCAAGTTCCATTAAAACCTGGGTGTCATTTTTTGTTAGTCCAGTGAGAGCACATTTGAATTCACATGTCTCCATCTACATCTGACCAATTTAAATGCACGCCTACTTCCACTCAAACACCAGGATAAAAAGATGAGCGAAAAATGGAGGATGGGCAGTGGTTGCGATTAACCCAATCTCAAATACATACAAATTTTCACATTCATGGAGTACTATACAATGTCACAGGGCACTGCTTTGGAAAAACCTTTTTTATATATACCTGTTTCTGATGTATGTCTCTGAATGTATTGTCAAATGATTATCTACACATATATGTTGTACAACTGCATCCAAACACAAAATAAATATTGTCCGATGTGGAAAAATTAAATGCAGAACAAAATATTGTGATCGTCTTTGTAGTCAAAATGGGAATGAGAATGATTAAAACAATGGAAAGTGGAACCAAGACTTGCGATTGTAAGCCTCTGTGCCCCAGTCAACCTGTTATTCATGTGGAGCTCCATCTCCCCACTTTCACTGCATTCTTAATCATCTGCCCCGTAAAGTGGTTTCCAGTTTGTTCCACTAGCTAACGTTTGCTCACACTTGCTACCATTACTCACGTTCGCAAGAGTCGACGCCGCTGCTTACGCGTCCTGGCGTTATCTTCGCTAACGCTCGCTAGCTAACGTTCGAGCAGTGATGGGCAGGTATTGTAGAATTCAGCCATTCGTACTTTTTGTCCCCCCAACAAACTGGCAACAACCAAGACTGTTGATCACTGTTAAAAACACAGATAGTACGTGACACCAACAGCATTATACTATTTGTTGACAAACCTTGTTAGAAGCTGGAACCAATCGTCAGAATTCTTACAGGGACATAAACAAAACAATCGTTTTGGACCAGACAAATATTTTTTAATATTATTCATTCATAATTTTAATAGTATTTTTAAGGAAGAGAGATACTTTAACTCTGCACCTTCCCACAAGCTCTTTGGATTTCGTAATAATTATTATTTTATTTATTATATCCACCAATAGAGCCTCTTAAATAGTAATCCCTGGACGTTTAAAAGGGGAAATGTTATTAACAAACCCATGCTCTTCGTGATGTTTACAAGCAGACTGAGGTTGGTCACTTGTATACTGTCAGAGTACATCTCATAATATGAAATATTTTCGACGTAATTGCTTTCATTTAGTATCTGAAAACTTGAGAAGAGCAGAAGATTCTACCGAGGAAGGTCACGATGCAAACTGAATGAAGAACACCCATTAAAAAGTCTTAACAATATTTCAGAGAAACCACTCGCACTCAGGACAAAGCCTGTCCTCTGCCAGCGCGGATGAATTGCGGCCTTTGTCTGCCGTAACAGTCTAGGTTTGTGCTTCTCAGATGGGTAATGCCGTTAGGTCAGAAAACACATGCTTCAATCCTGCAGCCTTGAAGCAATTGTTGAAAAAGCTGAGAAAAAAATGAACAAAACAAGGATTTAATATGTTGGGTATGTCACTGCATAGCTGGAATCCAATGTGATAAACAACACCATGGTCATATGTCATCGAGGTAAGTATGGTTGCTTAGTAGCAAAACAGTGAATTTTTCCAAATGCACTCAAATAACCAAACTGCTTAGTCAGATGCTTACTGAGATGATTGGTATTTAAGTAAAGACCATACGGTTTGTCAGTGTTTTCAATGTCAGTGTGCTCAAGGGAGGACATTTCAAAAAGGCTCTTCATGAATAAAAGGAAGCCATATAATTATAAAAGCCTGAACTATGTTCTGTATTTATGAATGACTGCAAACACAGCGACTACTTCTCCCAACAATGGCGCCGTTCATTTCTAGGTAGTGACATGGACACAAATGACAGACTGACCTGTTCAGAGAGAGACGACTGTATCAACATGTAGAGAAACAGCGAGCTATAGAGGATGACAGACGGGTAAACACAGTGAGAGACTGTTTACCGCGGGGGGAATACAGAAATAAAGTAGGAAGACAAGCCACCATGCTGAGAGACGGCTGAACTGCAGGCGGAGTGAGTGAGAGTGAAAAAACTGGAAGCCAGAGAGCACGAAGGAGGAGGCCATGTCATGAGAGCAAGTGGGTGAAGCGAGAGGCTGAGGCAGTTCAGGCAATTGGATGAGGAAGTGGTGCTGGTGCGCACATGGGTGTGGTTGGTTAGCAGTTAGCCCATCAGCCACTCAGAAGTGACATACGGAGGAAAAGCATCGTGGATGGCGAGGCGGAATCTGCGGAGCCGGGCACCTCGCAGGATGGATACGAAGGTAAGCATAATAGCCTGGATGGATGACTAAATATCAGAGAGCTTAGGGGTGTTTTTTGGTCGAAGCGGACTGTTGGGAGATTGATGGGGGATGACAGACAAACGGATGAACAGACAGACGGAGAGTGAGTGAGAGTGCTGGATGTGACAAACGGGCGGGCAGGTCAGGCTAGGGGAAGGGGAAAGACGCCTGTACAGCCCAGGGGAAACAGGCCTCATCTTGACATATGCTCTGGAGTGAAATGAAGATTGGCATGACCTGCTAATCTGAGCTGTCACAGCCCATGACGGCCACAGACGCTCACCTGTCACACTGTTCCGAGCCCGGAGGACGAGCTGCCACCAGGATAGGTCAAAGATCGAGATTCATTTTCTGCTGGGGGTGGATCCAGACCGAGCCACCGGCCTAGACTTCCATCTGTCACTCTACCTGTCTCTGCACCTGCCTGGCAGTTGTTCTTTGTATTGCTGTACAATCACACAATATTGGACAGGTTTTTATGCCTACTTCTGTTTTTCTATAGTGTTTTTTTTTTTGGTTTGTTTGTTTTAAGCTAGGGGCAATATGTTGTGAGGGGGAGGAGAGAGCATGTTTTCCCACTGATTCAGAGGCTGTTTCTCACCAGCACAGGATTTCCATTATGTTAAAAAGACTTGTTTTGACACGTCGTCCAATGCCATATTTTTAATTGGTGACAGCAGCAAACCGGAAAAAAATATGAAGTTTGATCAACAGCGCCATAAAAGTTGAACGCAGGCACGTGTGGGAGGGTTGCATACACAATGTGCGGCCTCGATCACTCATTTTTGACAAATGGAAAAAAAAAAAAGTGGTTCTGATGTGTGTATCTTACAAAGTTTGACATTCAAAGTAAGAGTCTGTTTTGTGTCATGCTGCGTACGGAGTGTGGGTGATGTTGTCTGTTTGCTTTAGCAGGAAGGGAGAAATGGCCATGTGGTATTAAACCTCAATGAGTGCAACTTCCTGTCTGGCAGATTTGTACAAAATGTTCCTGAGCGAGTGCTGCAATAATCTCAGCAGATCCTCAGCTTGTACTCATGGCCTGGTTGAACATTTGTAACACCATAATAACCATGGCTAAAGAGACACTGTTTAAATTAGCCAGCAGACATTTTGTCTGGATATCCTGTATCTGCTCCTATCCTCTCTAACCAGAGTGTTTCCATTTGTATGATCGGTCTTCGTTTATTGAGTCAGCTGTAATATCTGACAGGCTCTGGATTAGATCTTCTGGGTCGTTTCAATCCCAGGTTGTGTTTAAATTCAGTCTGTTAAAAGATACAATTTTGGATCATTATTTCACCTCTTCTCCCAATGAAATGTGTTTTCTTTCAGATTTATTTGGTTTCCGTGACTTTTGCCCTGTCTGTCATATTACAAGGTGAGTGCAAAACACTAAGTCCAAAATCATACTCCCTCAGTGGGCTTGTACTGTGAACAACATCCTCATGTATTGCTAATGTGTTTCAACATAATGTGTCATTTCTTCTTTCAAAAGTATTGTGTCACTTTTAGCTTCATCTTGGAAACTACCGTCTTAAAGGGGTACACTGCTGATTTAGTGTAATTCACCTCCATTAAAGGTGCAATGTGTAAAAAACAAAACAAAATGTGAATAAACATCAGACATCTACAGTGTATTGTGTAGCAGAGATGTCCGCTAAAGTTAGCGTGCTAACAGGCTAGCCCTGGCCTGTTCTGTCATGTAATACCATTTTGAACCAACAACACTGAGATGTTTTTTCTTGCCGGGTTTGGTTCCCGGTATCTGAGGGGGTCACCCATCTGTAACCTTAGTCAGGCTTCTCGAAGTGGGTGTTGACTGATGCCATTGTCCAGACGGCCCATTATTTGGTGTGTTTGATGTATTTTTTCCCCCACCTGTATTCCATACAGACCCAACCCTGATGAACTGACTCATCTTAACTCTACTTAAGCAATGTCACTAACCAATCAGTACATTTTTGAATATTTTTCAGTCTATGGAGTTCCTGGGCTGTCAGAACAGGGCCAGCCGGTTAGCATGCTAACTTCAATGCTCCTCAAAATGTCTAAGCAACACAATGCATAGACAGAATGATAACAGAATTTCAATACTTGTTTCTTCACCTTCTGTTGATTATTTAGTTACTTTCAGATTTGTTATATTTCTACATATTGCGCCTTTAAATTTGAAGACTTGTAAGTGGTAAATTTAAAGGGCCAAGATATTTGATTTTTAGTCTTGAGTATGGTCTGTAGACCCTACCTGCCTAATGCCCATATGATGGCAACATGAAGAACAGAAGACATGCACTAATGTTTTGACATTTGGTATGAGTAAACTGACCCTTCTGTGTAGAACAGGTGGAATTCCCCTTTAAAGTGAAACTCTCACCAAAAAGCAACCGAGGCTTTATTTGTGATTGAATATGAGTCAAACCTTCGTGTAAAAGCATACTTACAATGAAAGGGGCACTTTTAAGATTTACTGTAGTTTGTTTTCGGGCAAGCTAATTTTTAATGGAGTGCAGGGGCACTTTTACGCAAGCATCAACATTTTAAAACACTAAGAAGGCTCAACACAACATTAAACTTTGCTCGTAGTAAGTGTCAAGTGTGTCTGTTATGCCGCACTCTTGGAGCAAAGTTTCATGTTGTGTCGAGCCTTCTTACTGTTTTAAAAAAAGCAATTTTGATGCTAGCATAAGAGTGCCCCTGCACTCCATTGAAAATTAGCTTGCCCAAAAATGAAACTACGGTAAACCTTAAAAGTGCCTCTTTCGTCGTAATTATGCATTTACAGGTTTGACTCATATTCAATCACAAATAAAGCCTTGGTTGCTTTTTGGCGAGAGTTTCACTTTAAATGCTGAGGAATTTACATAAAGGCTTTAATGTTATAATGTTATTTTGTACAATAATGTAATGACTTGTAGGAATAATGTGTATACACGACGATAACATCAAGAGAACATTTTCTAACACCTCTCACTTAGCAGCAACATGTTTGAATGAAGACCGAAGGTCCGACAGTCTGAGTCCAGATTAGGGATAAACTCACAATGAACATCTAAGAACTCAAGCTATAAATACTTGATGCTAATACAATCAAAATGAAGGTTTTCATCCACACTTAATATACCCGACAGATCAGAACTTAGTGGCAGCAATAAATCATTACATGATTAGTTAAGTCCTGTCATACGGGTTCATTAAAGTGGTGGGGATCAGAGCATCAGCCCAAGAAAGTAGAGGTTTTGTAGAGCTCCAACACTAATTTGAAGGTGCTGAGTGAGTAAACAGACAACGGGCTCACTGTCCTGCAGTCGCACGCACAACAATCCAGCTCTGTTGTAGCCAGAGGTTTTTGCGAGGGCCACTTCTTTGTAGCTGTGCCGCACTGGCCCACTCACAGGACTATTACTGTGACATACTCTCCATGCATCTGCAGGCCTCTCTCCCCCTGCAAGGCCAGACACATTCTCGAAGTCGGGCCTCTGCCAGGAATACATCACAGCATTGTTTGAGAGAGTCGCTGGAATAAACAGCACCGTCCTTTGTTCCTCCTGTACACTGTACTGAAGGGAGGCCTTGCTGCAAGGCCTCATCTGACTGTTGTGTTTTCTGGTGGTTAAATGTGGCTTTTTTTTTTTTTCCCCCCCGCAGTGTCAAGGGCTGAGAGTCCCACACTTGCAGATAAAACGTCTGAGGGCAGCAATATAACAAACCCAGAAACAGTGCCCACATCTGCAACTCCCACTGGTACGATATGGCTGTGCTTATTTAAGTTTTTACTTTTACTATGCATGATGATAAATGTTAGATCCATCTATCTATCTATCTATCTATCTATCTATCTATCTATCTATCTATCTATCTATCTTATGACAAAAGGTAAAGGTTAATTTGATTTGGTTTCCCTGATGCAACAGGAAGAAGAGGTGCGGGCAGAGTCACCAGAGATGCTGACTCCACCCCTGGAACTTCCCGCATTGAGCTAACCACAGCCAAGCAGAACAGCACTGTCATACCAGGCAGTGTCATCACCACACCATCAACAATGACTTCAGGAGGTAGTCTGGTGGTGTCCCTCAAAGTGTTAACTCGGACAGATACAATGTCAGTTTAACCTGATGTATTTCTTTCTATGTTTATGTCCCTGTAGCTCCCAAAGAGGCAACAACAAAAGTGGAGTCAAAGCTCACAACTACAACAGGTAACACTCTTCACCACTCCCCTCCCTCATGTGTTTAAACACCCCAGTTGGTGGAGCCATTGAGTTTGGATGGTAGACACACCGTAAGCACTCCACTACGCTGTAACATCCAATCACACCACCAGCAGCAGAGGCTTACCGTCGACATTCTCATCAAGAATGCAGCGAGCTTTAAAACTAATAATGAGGTAATTAGAAAATGTTAAACTCCCTGTCCTTGTTGAGATATACAGAGGAGTAGTCCTGCTGCATTTTACAGCAGCGGGGGAAAGAGGGAGAACCAGAATGAGTGAGAGCGACAGAGAGAGCTTTAAAAAGTGTCAGCCTGAATTTCCTCCGAGAGTCGTTCCACTGAAATATTCAGAAATTCAATTAAAAATGGAGTTAAACATAGGAATGCACCTGGAATTTTACGAGACATAATTATGTATGGACTCGTATGGCGCAGATAAGGAGTCAGTATGTCCCAGAAAAAATATGCTCCCCTATATTGAATTATGCTTTTGCATTAAAAACCTGTGTCTCATACATTTTAGACATCATAAATATTAAATAGAGAGGGAAAGAGGGATCCAGAAAACATTTCTTTAAAAAGTCATGGAAACTAATGTTTTTTACTTGTCTATTTCTTCAGCATCCACTGTGACATCCTCCCCATCCACGACTACGAAAACGGCCCAAAAAGCTGCAGATTCCAATTTTGCCTGGGGTAACAAAAAATTTTACTACTCTGTACTTACCTTAAATGCCACAGGCGATGCGGTTTTATTGTTATCTCATGGCAGACTGACAGTATCACAATTCCCTGTCTTCCAAACAAAACCCACGGTGGGGAGGCAGAATAAAGCGCCTCACTTCCTCCATTGCCAACAGATTAGTGCTTGATTGTACCTTATGCAAGAAGAGATAAGATATTTGTGTCCTCATGCTGTGCTGGCTTACCACAGATAGGGTTTTGATACACCATCAACAGCATGTCAGCAGGGCCAGTGGATCTGTTCTGCTATCTCTGACTGTTGTTCCCCAGTGATCCTCGCTCTTTTTTCTTCCTGTTGAGGTTTCCTGTGTTCAGCAGTCAAACTTAATTCAATACTTTTCTTTTCTACTTTTACTCCTTATAGATGTGGGACGGGGAGACGATGCCTTCACCTATGGTAAGAAGCTGCACTTGACCTGTGTTTGTTGTGTTGTTACCTGTCGTGGCTGTGGCGGAGCGTTTGATTTCGTGTTTCGTATGTTCAGATTATAAGTCCCTGCGCCAAGCTGGACTGGCCATTGCAGCGTTTCTTTTCGTCCTGGGCATCATGGTCATCGGATGTAAGTATGACTCTGAAAGCTACTTTGGTCCTGTGTAACCTCTGATTAAATGTGCAACATGTACGGATTCAATTCACACAAATTATCAACAAATGTGAAGAAAAAAACAGTGTGTTTGTACTGTGTTGCAGAGATATCTGCTGAAGTTAGCATGCTGACCGGTCAGCAGTATAAACACCAACACTCCCCTGGTGCTCTGAGCTCCTAGTCAAGCCATGTCAGCTAATAGGACCACGGCTAACTGAGCTAACAGCCAATGACAGTCGCCCTCCAGTGTATTTGGGCATTTTTATCATTCTTTTCCTGGCAATGTCGATGAACTACACTGTTTTCCATTTATTTTTGATAAACAACCAAATGTTGTGCCCAAACCTTTAGCAAAAAGTCGTTTATTCAAGTGTACTACAAGTTTACTTATTTTATACTAAAACTGAGGCAGTATACTTGAAGTGTACTTTTTATATACTACATTTTATATACTTAAGAAAAGTATAGTGAAATATACTTGGCTTATACTGAAAAGTATAAAGAACAGTCTAAGACTAAGTACATTAATACTTAGACTTATACTTTAATACTAAAGCTTATACTTGTACTTCAGTATACTGTAATGCCCCTGTGGCGCAAAGACTCTTGGGTATTCTGTTGTTGTTGGTGTAAATATGGTTTGTGAATGTGTTTGTGAATAAGATGATGTGTAAAACGGTTGCAGGTTAATTCACATCCTTGTTCTGTGGTTAAATTGTGTCGAATTAACAAAGATGATAAAAATGTTGGCACCATGAGTGAAGGGGTGTTTTCCAGGAGAGACTTCCCGTCTGTTAAACTGCAGACATGCATAGTAATTAATGGTAAATCTCTTGCTAGAGCTTGCTAAATTTTAAGTCATAAAACTTACAATATTATGATGTAAGCACATAACAGCTTTGAGTAATTAGGTTGTGCTTTATCTAATTTAGCAAAATAAAAATGTTTTTCACTATACATATTTGCTTTGAGGTATTACTCATGCTATAAACTTACATGTTAATAAACTAAAATGTTGACTAGAAGTATATACTTAGTACACTAGTAGTATATACATAAGTGTACTTGTTGTATACTTGAAAGTGTAATTCTGTAAACTTAAAAATGACCTGAAAAGTATAATTAAAGTACACTTTTATAAACTTAAAATGTTCCAATTTAGTCTGAAGAAGTATTAAATTAGTATACTTTCTAGTATGCTACAAGTACATGGTCCATAGTATACTTGCTATACTTATACTCAAGCATACCTAATAAAATGAACTTCAAGTATACTACTTTTTGCTAAGGAAAGTTACAAAATTTAAGCTGTTGCCAATATGGTATAATGTCGTATGACTATAGTAGAATCCGGGAGTCATACATCATCATCGAAACTTGGATGTGGCGCGGCTCCTTTGAAAAGAAAATAGGTCCGTGCGTTGTATGTCTGCGGTCGATGGTGGAGCGACGGTGCTCAGAGCACACCGGCGTTAGCGAGCAGAGGGAAAGTGCAGCAGCAATGTTGTCTGGTGGCAGGAAATGTACAATTGCAGGCAACAGCTTGGCCATAAATAAACACTGCAGACACTCAATAGACAAGAAGAACTTCTGTTTGAATGACAGCTATCACTCTCCCTGCTAATATTCACGCTGCTCGTCCATGCTAATGTCATTGCTATCGCTAATCCACATCAGTGAGGTTGACCTGATTGGAGAGGGGTTTTAACAATTTCTTTGATGATATACGGTCCCCAATTTTTTGACTGTTTGTTTGTTTGGGGCATGAATTAGACAGGTAGCCGATTCTTACATACTGCCACTTTACCTCCAACTGCCCTTCTCACTCCTTCACCCATCTCTGTCCGTAGGTGGCAGGGTCTGCCGGCTGCCCAAGTGTCACAAGAAGTCATCTCAGTAAGTATTCACAGCCTTTTATTCTAATAATGCCAGCGAATGTTCATATTTTTTATTATGCTCGAGAGGTGCATGATTAGCACAACCGCTGATTGATTTAAGGCAATGCAAGCTGACAGACAAAAGTGATGTAAATTAGGGGCCCATGTGCATGAAGGGTAGCCGTGCTTACATCATGCTGTTGGGAAACTGCAGCTGAACGAGTCAAGTAATTTACATCACAGGCTACTGGATGATAGATGGCAAACAATCACTCACTTCAGACGTATAATAGCTCAACAGACTGCTGACTAAAACCTCTGTGATGACTAATAGATCAAAAAGATTATGATTAAGCTATTTGTGGGGCAAAACCATAACACACCAACAGTAAACGGCTTTTTTAAATGTATTTATTTATTTTATGCTTCTTATCTGGTTTGTTTGCGTTTCATAAATATAACTGATAGCATTTGATTCTTTAAATGTTCTGCATGTTGGTTTTCCAGGTCGTATCACGTAGTCCCGACATCATGAGGAGAGAGAGCAGAGGGTGTGCACTGATAAAACTACAGAGCGGCAAGAAACCAACCAGGAGTCGATCACGAGGGAAACACTCACCCATCACCTGGCAGTGTGTTTGTACATGTGGACTGACTGACTGTATGCTGCTTAGTAACAGTGTCAAAACAAGAATCATGCTGACAAGTGAAAATCACCGGCTTAATCTTTGTCAAATGTTGTTTCTATACTAGGAAAAACCAGCACTAAAAAAGTTAAACGATTATTTATCCTGGCAAATAATAAAGAGATGACTAATGTCTTAATCACACCTTCAGCCACGGAGCGTGTTTCTTTCTAATCACCTTTATATCTTATAACTGATTACACAGCCAGTGTCCCAAAGCCAGGATTATTATTAAAGGTTATGAAGAGCAACCTCATGATAGGTTATAATATATCACACAACACTTGTGTCTGCCACGGCCTAAAAAAGAAGCTGGGTCACTTCCTCTTCCTGATATGATGCAGGCTGCACGCTCTTTACTCTTTCAATCTCAACAAAAACGTGATGTTTAGTGAGGGGTGTCTAAGCCTCTTAGTGGCTCTATGCGTGTAAATGAGTAAAGCCCTAGATTAAACAAGATCCACTGGCACTTTATCTTTGCATCCATATGGCGCCAAAATGATACAGACAACAGACTTGTAGAAAGCAAGCAAATTTTCCAAACAGATTTAATGTTCAAAATCAATCAAATCCAGAGTTCAGCATACCTACATAATATACAGGAGTATTCACTGTTCTAATTGGTATTAGAACAAAAAGAAGGCGACAGCAGCTGTGCAGGGGGATGCAGTTGAGATACACACTTATGTGTATTTGAACTGAATTATTGTATGATGAAAAACAACTGTAAATGTCCTTGGCACAAATAATACATACAGTATGGGCTACCTGGATACACAAGTTCATATGAACGCAAGTATTTTTCTGCAAAATGACACTAAAATACAAATATATATCTATATAGATGAGTTTTTTTGGCAAAAAAGTGATCCCATCCACCACATTGTTGTTTTTACACACATTTTATAAAATAAAACAGTGGAGAGAAGAGATCACCCTTCAAACTCAACAAGTATATAAAAAGACCATTTAGCCAAGTACAATATTTTTTTGCAATCAAGAGACAACGCAAATGCATCGCTCATTATATTTGTAAATTTTTTCAATATATTATATATTAAAAACTAAAAAAAATGCATAGAGAGGTCAGACAATAGCACAATGCACTGCAACTTGAAGGGCAACTCCACCAATTTCACACATTAAAGTGACTTTCCAGGTTTTGTTGAGTACTGTGCGGAAAATGTTGTTCTCTGGAGCCACAAGTACTCTTTTTGCACAAGAAGTGGCAAGCCGCAAGACGTGTTAACACAATTAAATGTGCAAAAAATGTGGACCTTTACCTTACCCTTTAGGGAAAAAAATAGAACAGATAACCCTCAAGCAAATTAAGCAAAACAAATCAATTTGACATCACAGTGCAGCATTTTAGGAGAAGAAATGCTGCAAAGTCAGAAAATACAACCAAGTATAGAAACATAAACTCATCCATGTCTGCTTTTGGTTGGGCTTGAAAAGCAATTATACAGAATGGACAAGAAAAATGTCATTATAAAAAAAAGAAAAAAAAATACAAAAACGACATACATCACGTTGAGGAGGAAACAAAGAAGCTACAATTTCTAACATTTACATCAGTAGTGTCACCACAGAGGGGGAATAACAACAGAGTTTGCTCACATAGGTGGAGCAGGCTGGACCCAAAATACGTCTATTTGCTTTCTACATTTTGGAAAAAGCACTCAAAGAGAACTCTCGGCTGCCGATGTTACTGTGCTGTTGTTTGATTGTATAACAGAAATAGTGGATATGAGTAACTATGAAAATGTAACTACAAAGATGTAAAAAACTGAAATGTTTTGTGCTGCAATTTTTGTCCAATTGTCCTCCCATTGAAATGCTGACACATATTGAAGGCTTACTGGGCAATGCTACGCTTTGAGAAGTAACACACTTTACACACAGTGCTCGAGTAAAACAAAAGGGCAAAGACAAATAATCACATCTGCCAATTTGTTTGTGTTAAGTAACTCAGGATGCATCACCACTACAGCAAAGACCTGTAACCGCTGTACACCCTGATGAAGACGTGACTGCACAATTGTTTTTGCTCTCAAATCTGGCTGGATCGGAGCCAAGGCCAGCCCACAGTGCCAAGATTAGCTGCAAGATTTAGTGGAAGAGCACAGTGTTTAACCCCATCGAGTCTTTCCCAGTGTTGCCGACTCCACTACAAATGCTCCTCATGAGGCCACAGATGAAATACTGTCATGTCAAACAGGAGCTTGTCCCTTTTCCCCTTCAACCTTTTCCACAGAAAGTTCCCTTCTCTATATTAGAACAAATAAGGCAGCCAGTGCCCTGGGTTCTTTGATAGAAAGCTTTCTTTCAGAGAGCATGATTGATTTCCATTTAAATGAAAACAGAGAAGCCATCATGCCCCATATGAATGAAACAAAAGCATTGTTGGTATTTTCCCAATCATTCCCAACACTTTATTTGATTCGAGAGATTTTATCCCTCCCTCGCACCCAGCTCCCCTCTGCCAGCGTGTGAGGCATTAATCTAACTCTCTACAGCATTCAGAGAGCTATTTACAATCTGCAAGACTGAAGTGAAAGCCTTTCAAAACGAAAAAGAGAGGAGGAAAAGAAAACATCATCACTCACGGCGGTCGATTAATTTGATGCCTTGCAAGAAGATGTTCAGACCGGCTATTTCGACACATTTCTTTTCCTTCGTTTTTACCAAGGTTGGGGGGGGGGGCACAGGTTTTTATCTTCTTATTGCACTGCCTCCTGTCACTGCTAATGGGCCAGGAACAGAAGATGTCAGACAAGTGAATAGGAGAATGAAGTGAGCACTGGGCTGGCTTAGTGTGGATTGGGGGCAGTTTGTCTCGCTCATCGACCTTTTTCACACAGCAATGTCTGATTCACGTGCACCAAATCAAACACAAATACAGATTTCATTGTATAGCTGGTGGGAATAATTTCTTGTTTCAGGTAGTAAAAAAAAAAAGTGGGGGGAGCTCTGGCTGTGACTAAATTATCCCTTTTAACAAAAGAAGCTCTAAGCCATATTCACTGGCTTTGATTTGGATTCCTCAAATAGAATCCAATTAGAAGGTTTGAATGTGTTCCAAGTGTCCCAGGCTAAATTGTGTATGTGGATTAGAAACGACTGGGACAAAGACAGAAGTATAAAACAGTAAAAACACTTATTGCATATGTATAGATAAAAGTTTGCATAAGAGTGAGCAATGAACTGAATAGTGAGAAGCAAGCTGTTGTGCAAATAACTGTCCTGAGTCAAATAGTAGGAGATGACATAGCCCGGTGCATTGCTCCTCTCATCTGTGTGTTTGAGGACTGCTACTCCACCTGGAACTACACCGCTTTCTGGTCCTGCTCTGTGGGCACTGAGTAGATCCTGATGAGAGAGAGCGAGAGAGAGAGAGAGAGAGAGAGGACAGGCCACAGGAAGTGAATACAGG
>CAEMYA010000161.1:5596356-5610463 GCA_903131615.1 Diplodus sargus
GGGGGGGGGGGGGGGGTTGAAGGGTGAAACAGGGCAAAAGCACAAGTATGTCATCTTTAAGATATTTTTAGGTTAACAGAAAGACAGAAGGAACATCTCTGCATGTCGGAATTCAGGAAACGGCACGTCTGCCTCGTGCCGCAGGGCTCTGACAGGTGCACGGTGACTGCATCACCTCAAAACACAGCTCATCCCCAGGTGGGACTTATAAACCTGGCAAGGCACTGTTGATCCAACAAGCCAGAGGTTGCTGTGTGATTAAGCCTCTTTTCAGCAGAGCGATCAGTCAGCACCAAACACTGCCAGAGCTGACTGCAGCCCCAAGAGGCAGCCAGTAATCCTGCGCAGGAATTTAACCCTTGCAGACAGTCTTGGGTGTCTACTCCACAAAGGGAATTCTCCTGCTGCTTGGAGATCTCTTGAGACTCATTTGAACTCCGTAACCCTTCTGACCGTAAAAAACTGCAGGTCATTTATTGCTGTACCCCAGAACAAAAGAAAGCTGATTACTCTGCAGAAAGCTGTCCTGCAGCTAACTGCAGTTAAATAAGCATGGAAGCACGTATGGAAGGGAGGCAAGAAGTGAACAGAGAACCTCAGTCTGTATAACTGGTTTAGGCTGTTCTGCTGTCAGATTGCTGTTGGCAGATTGTTGTCATGACACCTGAATCATGTTTACAGTATTGTTTTATTTCTGAGTAGTCGACTCAGACCTCAGTTCATGTGGTAATCTTTGGAACAGGTTAGGTCCTGTCCCGTTCAGTCATACAGACCCGATGGCTCTGTCTTAAGGCTATTGTTTGATGACTATGATGGAAAGGGTTAGAGGTAGGGAGTGTACAGTGGTGGCCTCAGGCAGTGATACTAATTGCTGTACAAGTCCAGACGGGCTCAAATGGGTGGATGCGGGTTCTTTTTGCCAACTGTATGTTTTTCTCTGGTTTTGATGCTGACGAGTTGGATGAAGTCAGGGAAATTGGCAAGGCAGCAGAAAGGCTGTTACCCGCCAGACTGGTTCTGTCACCTGCAGGCTGACTTAGCGTAAAGTGGAACATGCCTCTCTCAGTTACACACTGATAAACTACGTATCGAGGCCATATGGAAGAAAGATTGTGTGTTTGTCTTGTTGTGTGTGAAAATAAAGGACATAAAAAAAAATCTGTCTAGAACCCAAAAAAAAGGTTATAAATATATTGATTAAAAATGTTTACAATCAAATATCAACTTTGAGAGTGGAGGAATTTGACCTTACCCTTGCTGCTGTTTGTGCATGTGGCGTCTTACTAACATTATGGCTGCAGGAAAAAAAAAGAAAACGGAAAAAGGTCATAACATACAAGAGAAGAGTTCATATTTTCTTAGGCATTAACAGCTTTACAAGGTACACAGGGACTATGGTGTTTCTGGCCTGAAAGCACTGAAAGGCTTTACAGCAGAACATTTGTCAATTATGGGAATTAAATGGGCACTAACTCACAATTCACTACATTATGTCCCAACAAAGCGTGGTACTTACTGACTATTGCTGCAACAGAAAGAGTCAGCGCGGTCACGGCTACAATGATGACAATCATGGTGAATTGATCTAGAAGAGAAACGTAAAAAGTTTAGCTGCAAGTGTATCAAACAAGCAGTGAAGCTAGCAGTGAATGATGTCATGAATCCTGTATCATTTTTGACATTTGTTTTTCACTTCTCTCACCTGAGTCCTCATCTTCACCTGTAGCTTTAGCAGTATCTGAGTCAGTGGCTGGTCCGTTACGAGTATTTGGAATCACTTTTAACGGCAAAGAGAACAAGACAACTATTATTCTGTTTCCAGGTGCACTCAATTCATTACTCAACCCCCGTATAACTTCTGTACTGCAGTACTTCTACTGCATGCAAAAAAGTCTCATCAAGTTACTGAAATAGCACCACTACTGATGCCTAAACAAATCTGTGAGGGTTTAAATAGAGGATCTAGAAAATACTGCTACAAGTTGTGAAATATGGTCATCTGCCATCCTTCAGAGAGTTAGATGAAAAGATTGATACCACTCTCATGTCCAAATGGTAAATGAGAAGCTACAACCAGCAGCCTTGCTTAGCTAAAGTGTAAACACTGGGAACAGAGGGTGACAGCCACACACTGGTTCTGTCAAAAGGTAACAAATGTCACCAACCAACACCTCAGCTCATTTGTCAACACAGGCCCATTTGTTTAATCTGTACAAAAACCAAAGTTAGGTTAACCAAGAACAGTCTGGCACAAACCACAGCTTACGCTTTCTCGCTAAACAAAGATGCCGAACTAGTTGGATTCACAGAAATAGTCTGAAAGCACCTAGTTCAATGGATGGCAGGTTAATTTATTGTAATTTAGTTGTAAAGAGCATTGATTCCCAAAGTGAGGGTGAATTTAGGTAATGGTACTGAAGGTGTTTACGTTTGAAATGACTATAGAATATTCATGATTTAATATTTTCATTTAAAAAAGTAATCAAAACTGATAACACAATTGCGTGTTATTCAGTATTTGTATGACCCATTTTTATCTGGGATTGTGTTAAAGTCTTTTTCCCACTGATGTGTTTACTGAAATTAAGGAAACACAGGTCCAACAGGGTAACATAATTTGACCAGGGAACAGGTTTCAACACAACAACAACAACAACAACATTGGAACGCATCTTGTAACTGCATGTGTTTACAAACTGATGTGTGTATATCGGTTATTTATATTAATAATTAAAATTACACTGCATTATTGCCTTAGGCTCACATTCATATGGAATTGTTTTGTTTGTGAAAATCTTAGTCTTGTGTGGTGATCAGAGTTGTGATTAAAACTTTGAAGAACATTTTTCAATCTCAAATTAGGCTGACCATTTTGAAGTCTGCAAATCTTTGGAGATTTCTTTGGACTTTCATGATATATCCTGAAAAAATGCTCCCACTGGCCTCATCTTTTTAATGCCTTTGCATTTACTGGCTTTATCTTACCTACTCTCTAGCTTGCTAAATTAGCCTTAGTTGCTTCTACGCAGCGTTGCGTAGCAGTGATGTCATAGCAACTTAACCACTTGAATACCAAGCACATCATGTACACAACTCCAATGTTATAACCGCAAGCTCACGTGTTCCATATGAATGAAGCAATATTTAACCACACAAGTATGAGTGTAGTATCAATCTTCTCAGCAAGAAGGTCAACAAGAATATTTAGTGTTGGACTACTTATTAAGGTCAAGCAAGTGTGTTTAAACTTTTCTTGAGAAGAATGAAAACAAAACATTAAATTAAGTTTTGTGTGTTTATGTCTACAGAGGAGAGAGTGTTGAGGCTTCACAGCAAGTGCATCTCTTTGCAGAAACACTGCTCCTCCAAGAGTGGACTGACTGTAGCACTTCTCTAAACAGATCTGTAATTCTATCAAATGTCCATCAAAGTGAAGATGAGGAGTGACGGAGAGGAGCGTAGAGAGAGAATGAGAATGCCAATGTTGATTAGCTGGCCGGCAGGATGGTGGAGAAGACGACGTGTTCATTGGCCTTTCGGCAGAATCCGCAGGGCCCCTCCAGGGAGCTAATTGATTCCATTCAGGGCTTAATGGTTGGGAGGAGGGAAAGCCAAGAGGGGCCAGAGCCCTTCACACATCTCACTGGCCTGGAGAACCATACACACTATGCTGACTTACTGGCAATAATTACACAGGCCATAACCTTCACATACTCTCCTCTGGACAGCTGCCATTACAGTGTTTGTGGGTGTGATGCATGGAGAAACTTAAAAAAATCCTACTGCCCACCAATCCACACTTCTAAACGGATCAAATATTATTATCATTATTATTAACAACAACAACAACAACAACAACAGATCTTTAACTCACATGCGTCTGCATTTAAATCTTCATCGTCCAGTTCTGTGAAATAAGAAGACATCAGATGCTTGTGAAGACATTTGTGATCACTTTCAAATAATAACACAGTACTTCTACTGTACAATAGTCAAAGTATTGACAACACCTTTCATCTTTCTGTAACACAATTGACTGATGATTTTATAGAGTCAGTTTAGGACCAAATGTCAGAGAGAAAAAATTAACTATGAACAAAAATCAATTCTGTACACAGAAAAATAAAATTATCTAGGATTGAAAAAAACGTAACACCAAACAAGAAACCAAAACCATAAATATGCGACCAAAACTGTGGTTAGATAACAAAACTCTAAAATCAGGAAGGAAAACCATTAAGTAAGAACTGAGTAAGAACTAAAAGCATTTAGCTCTGGTGTACACTTGAGTAAACTCCATTGAAATGTGGACAGATAATGAAATAAGAAGAAATAAAATACATATAACATTCAATAATATGTTGCAACTCTTTCCTTTACATTCAGGAGTCAAGAACACCTACAAAAAGGTATGTTTTTTTCTTCTCGTCTAGCAGACAAGATTGTATTGGGTTCTATTTGACATGAAATCCTTTAGTTCATGTCAAACAAACATGTCTGGTGTGATTCTTGACGTCTGTTAATTACTTTATGTATGGCCTAAAGGACCCACTACTCTCACCTAAAGTCAAAACAAGGATGAAATATCATCACAGACAACAGGACGAGAAACATGTGGGAACAAGAAAAAGAGCAGAGTGTGACATAAGTGTGATAATTCCTTTCCAAACGTATTAACAAAAACATTCTTTGTCGTTTTTGATTGTTGTTATTGTTAAGTGACTTAATATGAGAACCAGTTACAGTATACTACAGTTACAACTGTGCACATCTATGAAAGATTTGATGAAGTATTTCTGTATTTACCTCCTTCAGCTGATCCTTCACTTTCTTCTGAAACAGCTGCAAGAAAAACCCCAAAAAACAAACAGGCACAGCATTAGAATATATTCACAGCACCCGTGATACAGTTTTTGCAGGTTAGTCTACTCCAGGGTACTGTTACATTCAGATACATGGACTGTACAGCACAAAGGTATTTGCTACAGTGAGTTTAATGTTATACTTGTATCACATAAAGTTGGTGAGGTCTGTTATATTCTGGCATCTTTTATACTGAGAAAGAACATCATTGCTGCCAATTTAACTGCCTTTTTCTTTAGTTTTATTCTTCTATATAAAACACTATGTGCTTCACAGCGGCACCTTTTTCTGAGGTGGTTGTATAATTCAAAAGCATGTGCATACATTAACCTCCACAGATGGTGCACATACGTAGGTAGGTAGGTAGGTGAGGAAAACATGCCGTTGCTGGGATGCACTGAGCCTGATTAGATGTTTATCACCTGAAAGCGTCACAGAGATGAGAACATACCAGTAGCGGCTGGCAGCAGCAGCAGCAGACACAGGAACAGCAATCGCATCATCTTCAAATGCTGCGGGGGGAAAAGAAAAGTTAAAAATATCTGCTATTAATATTCAGCCATTGATGTGTGTGAAATCTTGGTGTTTTGGTTTAGAGATGGAGTGTGATGGAAAGCAGCAATGCTGTCTATTATTGGGGGTAGGCACTTTTAGTTTCAAGATCACACACTGCTAGTCAGTGGAAAACTCCAAATTCCAACCCAACAAGTCCTTGTGCTGTTTTAACTGGTTTTAAAAGCATGCATGCAGATCCAGATTGTAATCTGAGGTGGGTGGCAGTGAAAGGGTCATTGAGAGACAACCTTATTTCCCATGGTGCTCAGCGGAAAACTGTTCTGAGAGCTGGCAACAAGTGTCTATTCAACATTTTCCCATCCTTATGCAAAGGCCAGGTGCTGTGCCAGGTGTTGAGCAACAAAACAAGTGTCAATGAGAAACGCAATCAAATAAATATTTTTCTTTGTTTATTGTGTCCTGCTGGGCATTATTCATGTCATAAGAGCTCGATTTCACATTAACTAAACTTTATCTTATCAGTGACACATTTACAATGGTTTGGATTTCTTTTTGGTGTGTGTTGTTCTTAAGGAGAAATCTCAACTTCCTCATGGCACAGGGCCTGAAACAAACCCTACCTCTGTTCCCCATCACCAACACGTAGATGTGAAACACAGATGTTGTTAGCCCGCCAAACAAAGCCCCAGCTGTATCCAACACAATATGAATGGGGATATTTTTAAATGGGAAAACATTGCGTGAATTCTCTTCCGGTTGAGGTCCCGGACGAAGCCTCATTGGCCAGATTTAGCCATTGATGCTGGCTTTGGATCAGGAACTAATAGTCACTCATGCAATTTTTGATACCATACACAGAGGGAACTCTCCCATTGACCTTTGTGCCAGTGTTACACTGTAGCTCCCTTTCATTGTTAGCCATGCCCATTGTGTCCTGGTTTCCTCCATAGTTAATGACGATGTGGAATGAACTGAGGTGACCTGCATTGTTAAACGGTAACTTCAGTATTTTTCAACCTGGACCCCATTTTCCCATGTTTGTGTGGTGACCAGAATTCGATTATGAACAAACACGAATGAAATAACTCTGTGTTTATGTACCATTATTGTAGATTAGGGGTCAACCAATAATGATAACAATTATTAGAAATCAAGGAGACTGAAAACTGATATTTAGGACTGATTTTCATGTTACTAGTTACTGTGCAGATTCTGGTTATTTTATTGATTATAGGCTATTAATTGCGACATGTCACCAATCAGAAATTGTAGTGGGGGGGACTTTGATGGAGCACCCTCTGTGGTACAGAGCTAAAGTAGCACATTTTAGAATTAGTTAATTTCATTGGCAATCTGACAGATTAAAAAAAATGAAAATTGGCCAAATAATTGGACAGAGCTGATAATCAGTCTTAATTAAATGAATATTCCATTATTCTACTCTATATTTATCTACCAAAACCCAGACATCACTACAGCCTCACTCAATACCGAACTAACTTCAAATACAGTTGCTCCGATTTTTCACCAAGATGAAAAAACATGGGGAAAAAGAGGTCAAGGTTTAAAAATAAGGATTTTACCTTTAGAGGTTGTGATAAAGAAACAGGACTCAGACCTCTTCACACCCACACACAGCAGTTACCAACTAACTGTATCCTACTCATTACTACAATTTAAGGAAGTGGTTTATGCTCTCTGTAATGCACGAGTCAGATGACCACATTTGGTAAATGGAAGTTAAAAAAAGAAAGGAGGCAGACTGGAGACGGAAGACCAGCGAACATCAGTTCATTCTTTCACTTTTCGACAGCTTTATGAAAGACCCAGGCATTAAGGATCTGGCTGAAAATCTCTAATCTCATCTATAAATGTTGCCGTGGTGGTTGTTGATGTCTTGAAACCTTCATGTGAGACAAATGTCCACCCTGTAGGGCTGCAAAGGAACGAGCACAGCCCAGTCCACAACAAGATTATCGTCATGCTAAATTAGAAGAACAGCATTAAGAACTATTTTGGTTGACTATATTGGAAAAAGATGTTAATCACACAACTGAGGCTGATTGCAGAGAGAGTGTAGTGTGGGCTGTTCTGGCCTCTTGAATAGCTGCAGTAAATCTCCAAACGCAAACAACCTAAGAAGCTGCAAATAAAATCCCCTTCTGTATCCAATTTGCTTTTCAGAGTCGCTTTGGGTGAAATAATAAGCTGATCCAATTTGGAAATATTTATCAACCCAGTCCACTGCCTCTGTATCAAAATGGCTCCTGACGCCTGTATTATTTTTCAAATTGGGTAATATATTCTTGTACATTTGAATGCCGATTGAATTTGCTCTTTAATACCAGACCCAATTTGCAACATATAATAACCAGTGGCTTGCTCATAAAGTAGACATGCCAGAGCTGCCTTCTGGCTAGAGATGCAAAGATCATAGAGGGTAAAGGGGTAGAAATCTACAAATCATGAAAAAAAGCAGTGTAGTTCTGCAAGAAAAGCAAACACTGGGCTGTTGCTGGAGGGTGAATAGGTCTTGTTTGTGTTCCATTTTGCCCAATGTAGTTTTCCACTGACAGGATTAACCCTTAATCTCAGACCTGTCCGGCCAGGCAGGCCCATAGAACACCTAAATCTGGTTTACCAGGTTTTAATTTTGAATGATGAACATTTTCAACTCCTCCCAACCCACCCGGTGCAATCTATATCAACAAAAAACAGACACAAGCAGAAGGTTTACTTCTTGTACATAAACAGAACTACACGCTAGAGACTCAGGCTCCCTTTCTTATCTGCTCACACTGATAACAGCCCCTCTGCTTAACCACTGTGCATCACTGACACGACTTTGACACCAGCGATAACAATCTCTAACGTGCAAAGATATGAGTTACTCTGGCCGAGACAGTTCACAGGGAAACAAATGAAAAGAAAAATTGAGAGAAGATGGCAAAGAAAACATTCTTGATTATTGTGAAGATGTGTCAAAGCTAGAAAAAGCCTTGCTCTAAGAAAGAAAAAGCCCTACAACAAGGAAGAAGAACGAGCAAGAAAGCACTCAGATCATTTGTTATTCATTGCCATACAATTTTGTTAAAAAAAGTGGCCTTTTACTCTGGTTCAGTGAGGAGAGAAAATATTCTTATTGAAATGTTTGCTCAGTTCTGCCATCTCTTCAGGAGCTGTTTATCCAAGTCAGGTCGATGCAAATTCCTCTTTTTCCCCCTTAACATAACATACCGTGCTGTGCTGGTGGACCGCAAAACAGCGAAACAAGGAAAACTATTGATGGAATAAAAATAAATCCAAAACTCACAGTATTTGGTGCCATGCAAACCGGCCAGAGATCCACTATTGGTACACACTGAGCAGTCAACCCAATACAAGTGTTTTTTTGTTCCTTTTTTAAAATCGATGACACGTTGAGCATCAGGCCGACAGTTATAAATGACGAGGATATGAGATAGGCCGGGAGCTAGGTACACCCCTCAGGATGTTTTTGCTACCTTTTTTCACTTTTATTTCCTGTTATCCCATTTTATGACGACCATCGTGGAGACGTACATTCTGTGTTTGCTTGCCCTTCTACTACAAACTATAAATCCTGCACACGCATACATAACAACAGCCAGATATGATTCTTGAGTAAATGTTGGCAGATTCAACCTCAACCATGACTAAAACAGCAACAAACAGATTTCAAGACATGCAGGACTCTTGGCACATACAGCTTGGGTTCCCTTTTTTTTTTTTTTTTTAAATCAGATGGAGACAAAGCTGTTGTTCTTTGTTTTGTTAACAATACTATCACAAGACCTGTCCAAGCCACACTGGAACGCAGCCTCATCGCTCCCCTCTGAGGGAACAAGCAGAGACAAGGTGATGTAAAAAGGGTTCAACAGAGACCTGGTGCCCCACGCTTCACCTCTGACACTCCCTGAGCAAGCTTTGCGATTAACGACACACAAAACACCTTGTTATTTGTTTGCAGGCTGATATTCAGGTCAGAAAAGGCGCTTTGCGAGCAGACTGAATGGAATCACACAGACAGGAAGTGAGATAAGGGCTGCTGCTGCTTCTTTCTTCTTTTTTTTTTTTTTTAAATGAACCCCCTCAACTTCTGTCACCTGGAAGTCTCCACTTTAAATGGTTGAAATCAAATTATTGTCACATATATTTAAAGTTTTGAGATAAGACCACGCATAAGAATGAACTTGGTAAGAAAATTAAATATGGAGGATTAAGTATGAGGCAGCACAGTGGAAACAATGTCTCAATTACCTGTGTTACCATCACATTACTGACAGCGTTAAAAAAAAATAAAAAATAAAAAACGACATGTAACCTACCAACACAGTAGAAAGACAGCTATGTAGCAAAGTGTGTATTCCGTTCGTGGGAGTTAAAGAAGTTTTAAACCATGTCCTCGTGTCTCTGCCTTCGTCTGTGTACTGAAAGTTGACGTACTCACCACAGCTCTAAGTCACGGCTCAACACGCACAGGAGCCGGCGCGTTAACAGGAAAAACTGCTGCCTGGCAACTTCTGGGCAAACTCGTATTCTCATGTACAAAGGGGGGATTCACAGCCACCTCATTTTTGAAGCTGCGCTGCCCCTCGCCTCCTCCTCTCGGTCAGGTTTTTTTTTTTTTTTGCTACTTCGGGAAACACCCGCCCGAGTCTGCTTTCTCAAACAGTTTCCTGAAAGCTGCTAGGTGAAGATGCTGCAGTGAACTCGAGCTTAGCTCATCAATAACAACTAGAATGTCAGGCAGCCGGGTGGAAAATTAGGTAATTCGCCTCGATTTCCGGTTAAAGCTGGGTGATTTTTGGTGTTTATTTTCTTTGTTATTATTATTTTTTAAGTTGCCCAATAAAAGGAAGACCCATGAGCGTTCAGGTCTGAAATCCCCGCTGATAATATGATAATGCTCAACAGCTGGCAGGTGCAGCCTAATTAGTCGACGAGTGATGACGTCGGCAGGTGCTGATTGAGGTCTCATAAAGTACAGGTGTTTCTTTCTCTGGCAGCCTGTTGCCAGCTCCTTGCTTAGTTTAGATGCCTGGTGTATTCACAGGCGTGCAAGCAGCTTAACAATATTGTCCTTTCGATATAATTGTTCCATTCATGTAAAGTGTTTTTTTTTGTCTCTGTGTCGAAATGCAGTTTGTGCTGCTGCTCCAGATGTTTCTCTTGGGAATCGGTGAGTGGCTGCATTGTGTCAAGTACCCAAATGTCACACTTTAGGACTGACCAATATGGCTTGTTTTTCTTTGTTTTGAGGGTCGGTACCGGTGACTTGAACTGACATTTGGGAACTGATACTTGCAGTATAAATGAAAACATTTGTCTAGATATTTCGAACAACCAGTGATGGAATAAACCAAAGTAAAATTAACTGCGTTCAAATACAGTTTGCATGTGCCTTACTTGGGTATTTCCAGTTATGCTATTTAATACTTTCTCTTTAGATAGTAGTTTCTAATTACTGTGCAGATTCAGATTGTTCCCTGTTCATAGTGAGATACCGTGTGAGAGGATGTTGCATCAGAGCCAAAGTAGCACATTTTCATATGAGTTTATTTTATCGTCAATGTGACAAAATGCTGAATGTCAGCCCTGATCCCTAATCATCTTCATATATTACTTTGGTTAATGTGAGGTCAGTCTTACAAATAGTGGTACCTTAAGTAGAAGTCTTAATGTAGGCGTATCTGATACATATTGTACAGATAACAGTAAATTATATATACAGTAGGCTACATTAGCATCTGTTTATACACTGTAAACCATGAGTCGACGAATGAATGGCCACGACTCTGGAAAACCGAGTACTTTTATCTGATTGTCAGTTTAAAAAAACGAAAATAAAAAGTGCACCACCTTGACTCTGATGCAGCTTGTAATCTATAAAGTAACTATAATTTAATAGTACTATAATTTCTTCAAATGTAGTGAAGTAGCAGCAAATGGAAATGGTCAAGTACAAGTACCTACAGATGGTGCTTGATTTCATTACATGACTTATATGTTACATGGTGTCTGTTTGTGGGTGTCGCGCTGCAATTTAACAAGTTCCAAAGGTCATGTGCACAACATCACAGTATAAACCAACTAGTTATCCAGTTTCTGCACTCGGCTACATCCATTGTTGCCTGCAATCACCCTTACTCTCAATATTTGCAGCAGTCTTGCATTGGGTTATTCCTTTCACCTGCAACACTCAAGTCTCAACAGTTCCGCTGTGTACCCTGAGAAGTTGTATTTGTCTAGTTTTGAGTGATGAATGGGGTGTGGTTATGTCCCAGCCCGCGTAACAACAAAAGATACTAATCTGTGCACAGTTGGAGGGAATTATGGTCAGGTAATTGCTTTGTTGAGAAATCTTTAGCTGTCTTTTCTCTGCTTTGGGAGGTGAATAGACGTCAATAAATCACACCACACCAACTTTCATTTTGGCCTTTTCTTTTGCTATACGTTAAAGAATATCAACCCTTTTGCTTTGGTCTTATTTACTTCTATTACCTTCTGTATTGACACTCAACACACAATATAAGCCTGTGCTTAAAGTTAACCAGCATGAAGGAAATAATGCAATGTTAAGTAACCACATACTAAATTAAAGGCTAAAGTATTGTCTGAAAGGTGAACTCACGTTTTTTTAAAAAAGCTGTTGTTCAGAGTTGCCTCACCACACTGCTGGTATGTTGTTGCTCCAACGTCAAGATCCTTGTTATCATGAAGCGAGGGTGCATGCTAACTCAGGTGTACTCGCACAAGAACCAGGAACTTTGCTCCTCATTGGCTGCTGAGCTTGCTGAAACCTGACACCACCACTCATATCTGTTACACAAGCAGCCTGCTGTGCACACTGGGGAAACTTGCTCAATGCTCACAGTGAATAGATGTAATCGCCTCCTTGCCAGGGTGTTGTTTGCCGTCATAAAATCATCAACTGTTGTCAGAGTAGTCCATCTTTGTTTTGTAAATCATGTTATTGTTCGCCCTAGATGCACATTTCCTGTGGGAGAGTATTGAAATGTTTTTATATTGAATAATAAGTGTAACTCAATTTTGCATTCTGTCTCTCCTCTGCAGGCCTGTCTGGGGCCAGGCCTGGGAGGAAGTTTCTGATGATGTTTCCCCCTCATAATGACCCAACAGCGAATGTTAGCCATCAAGTAACCATCACAACTACTGGCGTTTGGACCTCAGTCACTGTGCAGGTTCTGGAAAGCAGCTTCATGCAACACCTTTTCCTCGCCGCTTACCAGTCAAAGACGGTTCACCTGCCTGTGTCTGTGAGAATGACCAGCAGTAACTCCTCCTCCCTCCTCAGTGTGACGTCTCTACGGCCTATTACGGCCCTCGCCTCATTCTGTACCAGTGCAGGTTGTGACCACAGCCTCCTTCATGATGTGTCCTCCTGGGGTACCCACTACTATCCTGTTACTCCTCACTTCCCTAACGAAACTGTAGTCAGTCAGATGGTGATCACGAGTTCAGACCACAACACATCAGTGGATATCTTCCTCTCAAGTGACGTGCTCTTTAAAGGCGATGTGTACTTCAGAGGTAGTGTCCTGAAGATGCATATTGGGGTGCTGCAGAGTGTTATCCTCCAAAGCAACTCCAGCCTCTCTGGCTCGGAGGTAACCTCCCGAGAAGCTGTTTGTGTCGTGGTTGGTTTTACCTGCTCCAAACACACACCTGGGCACTGCTTGTATGGATTTGCTCAGCTGAAACCAGCCTCTCACTGGGGTTTTGATTACATTATCCCTCCCTTGGCAAACACAAGAATGAGTTTCAGTTTCCTGTTGGCGATGACTGCTATCAAATCTGAAGTGGACATCACGACCAGCACCGGGCGAAAGAACGTGTCTCTTCTTGGTGGCATAATGAAGGTCATCCCACTTGAGACCTCAGATAAAATCCATATTACCAGTGACAGTCCTCTTCAGCTCGTTTATTTTGGACATGACAATGCGCCAGGTCCTTCAGCACTAACAGTGCTGCTATCTGTTGATGATATCTGTCAGACTTTACCTATGTTTGATTCAGGTGATATGAGTGAGCAGCAGGATGACAGCACTCAGACAGTGTCTGGTGTTAAATTCTCCCAGAACTTTACTCAGCTGCCTGATGATGCAGAGCCCAGTTCTCGTCACACAGATGTGGGATACTATCTGAGCACCATGAACAGACAAACAAATCCAGCAGTGTGTGAGAAAGGTATGTACTGTGGCTTCCTGAATTACATTTTTGACTGTTGAATTTGTGTAACATTTACATTCAGATGAATAATTAACTTCCCTTTTGGTTTCAGCTTCGTGTGAAGACTTGCAGTGTGGTCACAAACGGAAATGCTCCATCAAAGATGGGAAACCACTCTGTTCTTTGAAAACTAAAATATGCTCTGCATGGGGCGATTCTTATTACCGCACATTTGATGGAAGAGATTTTGTGCTACAGGGAAACTGTAACTACACTTTAGTTCAAACTACCTGTCCGGGCTTAAACACTTTGGTTCCGCTGCAGATTAATATAGCAAGAGCATATTTGAACAGTGCCAGCGTCTCCACCATCCACATGGTGCAGATAAGCATCCAGGGCTTCAATATCTCTATACTAAAAGGAGACAAAAATCATGTTAGGGTGAGTGTACCGAACTTACTAGTATTAAATATAGGCCTACACTTTTCACTAACCCTTTTTTTTTTTTTTTTTTTTT
>CAEMYA010000161.1:5610493-5651212 GCA_903131615.1 Diplodus sargus
TTGTAGACTTATGTCTGTTCTTGCATTTAAACTTGTAGATTAATGGACAGAAGAGGAACCTGCCCCTCACCCTAGGAAACGGGTCCCTGAACCTTTATCCAAGTGGCTCCAGTGTTGTCTTAGACACCGAAATTGGCCTGGCTCTGCAATACGACTGGAAGCACCATCTCCAGGTTGAAGCTGGCCCAGAGCTGCGTGGAGTCCTGTGCGGTTTGTGTGGAAATGCTAATCACAGCTCTTCAAATGGTGTAATTACCCCTAATGGCACCGATGAGACCCAGACTGTGGATTTTACCCTCCCATGGGTAGTGAACACTGATGTAAGCTCCTGTATTGAGGATTGCGGCGGTGATGGTGTCGCGTGCCCAGTGTGCACTCAAAGCCAACCTGGCTTTAAAGGCAGCTCTTTCATGAATGGGTGCCCTCTACTGCAGAGGAGTGCTGGACCTTTTGCTGATTGTCACTCATACATTGATCCTGAGCCATTTGTTCATAGTTGCGAAAACAACCTATGTGTTGACGAAGCTGCATCTTCTGTGTGCAAGATATTGACAGCCTATGCCAACATGTGCCAGAAGGTCGGGGCTAGAGTGCAAAACTGGAGAACCATCGCCAAGTGCTGTGAGTTTTACATTTATCTAATTATTTTAATGGGAGACACTACGGGTGAATCGGGTACAATTTCATTCAGTTTATTTCATTATGTTGACATATTAAAGTCAAAGGAAAATAGACGGGAACATAACTGCAAAGTTTGTATGTTATGTTAGTGAAGTGGAGAAGTGAAGAGGGGGAAAACTCATTTTGAGAAAATGGCCTTTAAAGGAGACCTATCATTTTTTTTTTTCTCCCTTCTGCATTTTAATAAATGTTCCTGTGCATGAGAAAAATCTTTAAAGGTCAAAGTCTGCACCAACAGAAGCTCCTCTCTCCCACAGAAAACACTGCTCCTAACTCCCCTTCAGTGGTTCTTTTTAATTCTGTGTCTTTGTGACATCACATCAGATATTAGCATAATTTATGCAGCTAGTTTGCCACATAAGATTTGATTTAGCATTGGGTGGTTGCTGTTGTTGTTGTTGTTGTTGTTGTTGTTGTTGTTGTTGTTTTTACACCTAATCTAGATCTAGTAGTGACCCAAAATAAAAGTATGAACCTGAAGATGAGCAAAACATGTCTACACCTTTCACTCTGGGGGGAACCCTACAAACATCCTGCTTCGAGATTGAGGAAATAACTAGGTCTCACTCCTTGGCTAATTCCATCATTAGCTATTTTAATAAAACTGTCTAATTTCGGATGTTAAGACTTTTTTTAAAACAAGTTTAACATCGTCTAAATGTAGTCTGAGATATGTTTTTAAATCCAGAACCGAAAATGCAACTAAGCTAAACAACCTAAATCTGTATTTTTGACATTTTCTTTCCACTAGTCTGAAAGATGTATTGAAGTGTATTGACTCAAAACCTCATTGGCTGGCATGAAAAAATGTTCACCTGTAGTGTGATGTTTTTGTTCCTCCTTTCACAGCTATGGCATGTCCAATGAACAGCCGCTATGAGATGTGTGGCTCTGCCTGCCCTGCCACCTGCAGTAACCCGGAGGCCCATCATAATTGCTCCCAGCCCTGTGTGGAATCATGCCAATGCAACAGAGGGTATCTGCTGAGTGATGGCAAGTGTGTTCCACATAGCAAGTGCGGTTGTCTCCACCAAGGTTCCTACTATCTCCCCAAGGAGAATTTCTGGGTCGACGAACAGTGCCAGAAAGAATGTGTCTGCCAGCCTAACTCCAACACGGTCATGTGTGCTCAGTCTCATTGCCAGGATGGTAAAGTGTGCAAGCTGCTGAATGGAGTCCTCGGCTGCCACTTGGATGGGCCTGGGCTGTGCATAGCCAAAGGAGATCCTCATTATACCACCTTTGATGGGCGTAACTTTGATGTCTATGGCAATTGCACCTACCTACTCACTTCTTACTGTCCTAGCTGGGGGGACCTAGAAGACTTCAGTGTGGAGGTTCAGAACCAGATAAGAGATGCTGCAAATGTTTCCTTTCGGCGTGTTAAAATTGTGGTTTCTGGTTATGCCATTGAGATCTCAAGTGACTGGAGTAACAAGGTTATGGTAGGTTCATTTATTTCCAGTAGTTAATCTAGAGATGCTAATGTGTGCTCCACTTGTAGTGTTGAATTCTCTCTCCTCTTGTTTCAGGTAAATGGCATGCTAATGCATCTGCCATCTGTGTTGAGCAGAGGCAAATTAAAGTTCTACATGACTGGACTCTCAAAGTGTGTAGAGACCGACTTTGGCCTCGTTGTGACGCACAGCTCTGATGTTCTGACTGTTCAAATGCCACGGATCTTCTCTGGTCATCTCTGTGGCCTGTGCGGGAACTTCAATGCTAATCCAGAAGATGATTTGATAACCGACGATGAATCTGATCTCTCTCTGGCCGTTCGACACTGGCAAACCAGCAGTAAACATGAATGTGTGGATGTGCCTTTGAACACCTCGGGTTGCCATTCTCAAGATGTTGCTCTTTATCAGGGGAAGGATTTCTGTGGACGGCTACTGGATGGAGAGGGAGTGGTCCAGAGCTGCCACAAAACGATTGATCCACATGATTTCTATGATAACTGTGTTCATGACCTCTGTTACAATAACCAGACTACCCTGTGTCTGGTTCTGTCCAGCTATGTTGCTGTATGTCAAGAAATGGGAGTTAAAGTGGATGAATGGAGAACTTCGGACTTTTGTGGTAAGTAATTACAGAAATGTCATTGTTTTATGTAAAATGTGAACAGAATAGGAATATTAAAAAGTTTTCTTGTTTATTTTTTTCTCCGTAGAGCTCTCCTGTCCACAGAACAGTGAATACCACCTGTGTTCCAGCCACATGTCTGACTGTGTAGAAAAAACAAGTCCTCTGGCAGTGAAATGCAAAGAAGGCTGTTTCTGCAAACCTGGGTTTTTTTACAGTGATGGGGAGTGTGTAGCAAACGCTGAGTGTGGCTGCATTTACAATGGTGTTTACCACAAAATCCATGAGAACTTCTACCCTGACGAGCACTGTCAACTGCACTGTGCCTGTGTAGGCCACAACAGAGTACAGTGTACAAACCACACATGTCCAAATGGAACAAAATGTGCCATCCAGGATGGTCAGAGGGCATGTCACGCACTACAACCTGCTAGATGCACAGTCATGGGTGGCAGACACTTCAGGAGCTATGACGGACACAGCTTTGACCTTAATATGGGAAACTGCCATTATGTTCTATCTCAGAGTTGTGACGAGGAAGAGACTGACCTCACTGTTATTATCCAGCAAGGACGGCTGCATTTCAGGGTCCATGGCGTGAACATGTCACTGGAGATGGAGCATTTTGGGAAAGTAAAGGTATGCAGTTGCACATTTACAAACACAAACTGTTTAGTATGCCTTGATATTTACCCTAAGATTTTTATTTTCACAGATTGATGGTGTTTTGTGGGGTCTTCCTGTCCAGCTGGATCACATAGCAATACTTAATTCTGGCTCCCTGACCCGTGTGGTTGTTGACACTGGGGTTGTTGTCACGTATGGTGGGCCTCACCTGATCCAAATCATGATCCCTGCCTCCCATAGAAAAGTATGTGGCTTGTGTGCAAACATCAGCACTGTTGGTACATATGACAGCACAAATGGCAGCCTCCCAAATAATATTTCCATCTCTGCATCTTCCTGGTCACTTTCACCACCTGGAACGAACTGCTCTGAAGAATGCGATAGCTGTTCAACATGCAACTCTACCATGGCAGCTGAATTTGCATCAGATAACCTCTGTGGCAGTCTGCCTGCTCCTACGGGATCCTTTAGTGGATGCCACTCCACTGTGGACCCAGAGCCCTTCTTTCAGAACTGTATGAATGATTTGTGCATGTCTAATGGGAACGAAGACTTGTTTTGCAGTAGTTTGAAGGAGTACACTTTTGCATGTCAGGAGGCGGGAGCTGAAGTCAGACCATGGAGGGGTGAGAAGTGCTGTGAGTATCATAAATCCTAATTCTAACATATACATGTGTTGCTTCATTAGTCTTTTGTGGTGTGCCATGTAAATCATACAGGTCTGAACACATGCCTCTATTGTACTGAGAACTCTAGCAAGCCCTCTACAGTGAACTTGCCAGATTGATGTAAGGCTACTTGGACTCTGGTACAGCACATGAACCCTTTCTTTTTCTCCCTCCCACAGCGCTCTCATGCCCGGAAAACTCTCACTACAATATATGCGTCAGTGCGTGCCCTGAGTCCTGTGGTATTTTATCCGATATCCCCTGCCCATGGGCATGTTATGAAGGATGTCAATGTGACTCTGGTTACATGCAGAGTGGAAATGGCTGTGTCAAAGCTGAGCAATGTGGCTGCTTCTACCATGGGCACTACTATGAGGTGAGAAGCTACATTTTATTAAGTTTAACACCTAGCAAGATATTACATTTTTGCCAATATCCAACATTTTCCAGCAAATTTTGTCCAATAAATGCACCTTTTTTTGTTTCACCTAATTGCATCAAGTCTCTCCTGAAGGGAAATTAACATTGTGCCTACACTTACTATGATGGCAACCTGCTGATACAGACATTTACTGATTTTTCAAAATGTACACATTTACTGGACAGAATAAAACTATTTAGTCAGCAGTTTGTCATCTTATTGGCCTTGTCATGACAACTAAAATGTTCCATCTGGTGCCAATATTTTATTTCAAGGTCTTTTGTTGTTCATCAGTATCTAGTAGCATACAGGTTCCTTTTATGATGCCATTTAATGTTTGGAAAGACGTAAAGATTTTTGTTAATCCACTGAAACTGTATATTTAGCATCTGATTTGCACTGATGGAGCACTCTGGTCTGGACTCTGATGAACCTGTTTGGTTCAATAAGGGTGTGTGCTGTTATGACAGATTAGCATGTGACTGCAGGTTCAGTTCTAAACATGTTGCCACAGTCGAGCTCAACAAGTGACATGCACTGTTAATTTCATGACTCATGAATGTCTTTGCCAAACGTGCATATGCCTCACCTGTACATGTTGCATGAGTAACCACAACATTCTAGGCCTTTTGTGTTTTTGTTGTTTGTTTGCTTGGCCTGAACAGTTAGGTGACGCACACAAACAGTGACTCACTGTTCTCTCTGTAGATCGGGGAGATATCGTGGGCTGAGGGATGCTCTGAGCGCTGTAACTGCTCTGCCACTGCCACCATGTGCTGTGAGCCAGCCTCTTGCCCCGAGGGAGAGGGCTGCACCCTTAACGATACCTGGGGCTGTGCAAGGAAAAGTAAGCCCAGCTGGTTCTGCTGGGTTGGGTGACATTTCCGAACAGGCTAACTGTCATTCACACCATGCAACACTCACTAGTCAAATTTTGTTTTTCTGTCTGGGCTGTTTTGCAACCTCATACATACCACAAAGCTGTTTTTCTCAGTCCTATTTGACCTAAAATTCGGTGAAAGTCTCTCCCCTTTTGAATACTCCATTAAGTATCCTGTTTGCCTCTGGGATTGAGCATGATTGTGCTGCTTGTCAATCATCAGTAATAATGCAACACTTAAGATTGTTCTTGTCCTCGTGGAGCCGTACAATAATACACAAATAATTAAATGTGTATTAATGTTTGATGCCATCAAAACAGTGCGTCTTTGATTACTGAACACTTGCACTTAAACCCAAAAGCAGCCGATTTGTTCATTAACTTTAACTTTATTCATTAATTACTCACAGCAGTTTTTTTTTTATTTTAAGGGCTGATCTCTATCCTTCTTTAAACTGCCATTAATCTTTTCCTTATTTTTCAGCTCCTAATGATTCTAAAATCTGTCAACTTGGAGAGACATGTGGTGTCCAGAGCCAACCTAGGCAAACCCAATGCTTGGTATTGGGAGGTGCCCACTTCTACACATTTGATGGGAAGGTGTTTGAATTTCAAGGAAACTGTACCTACACTCTGATCCAAATATCTAATGAGACCAGTGAGAATGTGACATTTTGGGTCGGGGCACAGAAAGACAGGACCCCAAAAGAGGCTTCCTCTCTTCAAGCTATTCATGTCAAAGTGGCTTACGACAGTATTAATATCTACAGAGGGGAAAAAGGCTACGTTCGGGTAAGCTTAAATTTGGGGGTGCCAATAGTCACATCACCATCCTAGATTTACTGTCAGTCTGTGATTTAACTTTTTTTATTACACAATGCCAATCAACCTTAATTGATTTATAAAGACCGACAAAATGACTTTGTGCTCTCTCGACAGGTAAATGGCGACAAAATGTTTCTACCTGTGACTCTACAGTTTGGACTTGTGAAGATTCATCAGGCTGGCATGTTTGTCGTTGTGGATACAAGTCTAGGCATCCAAATCAAGTATGACCAATCTCATATTGCCACGATCAGCCTCCCTAATAACACAGAAGTCCATGGTTTGTGTGGGAATAATAATGGAATCGAAGAAGATGACCTCAGGACCCCTCAGGGTGAGGCTGTCAATGCTACCACCTTTGGTTGGAGCTGGAGAGTTCCTGATCCAGAAGCTCTGTGCACAGCAGACTGTGGGGATGCATGCCCACGCTGCTCCACTGAACAGCTACAGGAGAAAAATGTGGCCCCTCTGTGGATCTCCCTGCATGAATACATTTGGTCACAACAAAATCCATTCTACTTGTGCCGTGAGGTTGTTAGCTACACTAAAATTTCCACAGCAGTGAGCATATTTGACCTGTGCTCCAGTAATGACACTCAGAAGGCCGTCTGCCTGATCTTGGAGGCCTACGCTGCCGCCTGCCAAAATGCCCAGATTCAGATCGGAGCATGGAGGAACATCACCTCCTGCCGTAAGCCGATTTGGGCTATCAATTGAATACTTTATAAATTTAAGATGTCTCTTTACAAATAAATTATTAATGAGTGTACTGTTGTATTGCTTTACATTGTTTGGTGATTTGACACATAACTACACTGAAACATTCATAAAAAAATCTTAAATGTATTGGTGAAGTTACCCTTTTTAAGAGTGTGTTTACAGGTCTTGGGGAGTACAACTGCATTTTGGAAACCAGTCAACTGATCTTGTACTGAACTTCTGTAACACTGTTGGACTCATGACAGTTTTAGAACAAATCTGATACAGCAGAACCAGAGATGTCAGCTTTATCTCATGAATCCTCCTACCTTCCAAAACCTTGTCTCTTTATTACACACAATGCAACTTAACCTCTGAGTGACTTCACTGGAGGCAGTTTATCAGATTACATGCAGCCTCCTCTGAAACAACAAAAGGCATTTATACAACTTTTTTCAAATATGCAGTATTACCCAAGACCTGTAAACACACTTTGAAGACATGTGTGCGGTCTTCCTCCATATTGTTGATCATTCTCCTTCTCTCCCTCTCTCCTATAAGCCATGTCCTGCCCACCGACTAGCCATTATAAGTCCTGTGGCACAGCCTGCCCCGCTACCTGTCAGGACCCATTCGGTTCAAGGCCGTGCACGCTGGCTTGTGTGGAGACTTGCCAGTGTGACCCAGGATTGATGCTGGATGGCAACACCTGTGTCCCCTCATCCCAGTGTGGCTGCACTCACAATGGTTACAGTTACCACAGCAACCAGACCTTCTGGGCTGATGAGGGATGCACCGAACGCTGCGCTTGTGACCCCAACACCCACCAGATGCAGTGCCATTCAGATTCTTGTGGACCAGGTGAACACTGCGGTCTTCAGGATGGTGTCAGAAGCTGTGTGCCGCAACGCTGGCAGACATGCATGCACACGGGTCACCACATAGTCACCTTTGACCAGCATGACTATGATTTGCATGGCACCTGTCAGTACCAGTTAATGGGCATGTGTGAACCGAGGCAAGGCCTTGATGGCATTGAGGTTTATATACAAACAGATGGACACCTGGAGTCAGCACTTCATGTCCTGGTCAATGTGAGTGGTGTGCTTGTAAAGTTAAACAGCAAATACACTGAGAATATAGAGGTGAGTATCCTATTATCTTTCAATTTTGTAAAAAAAAGTTAATAAATGATTAAACTGGACATCACAAAGATTACCTCCTGAAAATGTGTTGCCCTTTGCTGAATTTAAAATGCAATTTTGGCACCCCCTACAGGTGGATGGTGTCAAGAGGAGCATGCCCTATCACTTTGGCCCTGCTGCACTGGCTTTCTCTCTGGGGCTGCACACTTACATCTACACAGACGGGGGATTTGAATTTAGTCTCAGTAGAGAGGGAATTGTTGGCATCAATCTCTCCAGTAAATATGCTAATGCTACTTGTGGCTTGTGTGGCAACTTCAACTCTGATCCTGCTGATGACCTCACAGCAAACGGCACACAGGAGCTTCTGAGCCCTGAGCAGTTTGGAAACGCTTGGAGAAGTGGGCAGAACACCTGGTGTGTGGAGGGCTGTCTAGGAGGAAGTTGTCCAAAATGTTCATCTGAGCGTCTGGCCCGATTCTCTGACCCGGAGGCTTGCGGGAAGATTCTGGAAGTTAATGGACCATTCAGACACTGTCATGGCAAAGTGGACCCCTCCAGCTTTTACAAGCGCTGCGTCAGTGACCTGTGTCTTCACGGAGGGCTCCAGCCTGCACTGTGTCACTCCCTGGCAGTGTATACGGCCGTCTGCCTTTCCCACAAGGCTCTAGTTTATGCCTGGAGGAGCCCTGGATTCTGCTGTGAGTGTTAATGTGCTCCCAGTGATTTGAATTAATATCCTTTTACAATTTGTTACTGTGCTGTTTGGAGTTCAGCATCATTGCACACCAAATGAAATATGGCGAGGCTGCAGTTGCCATTTCACGTTTAGATTGTTTGTTGTTATTGATCACATAACGTAAGGAAATGAGAATGGAGAATACATTCTTTAAGTACCTACAGGCCTATACCTGATTTGTAAAGTGAATTGTGCATTCACTGAAAGTGAGAAAATGTAGTGTGTATTGGATATCAGTGTGCTGTGACTCATTGGTATTGAGGCCACAACCTCTTAGGTGCCATCGGACCACTAGATGGTACTAATGCATCACTGGTCAACCCTAACCATTACAACATTTTCCTGTCTTCCCTCCCGTAGTGATTGATGTCTCTCTGTATCTCTGCAGCCCTGTCATGTCCCTCCAGTACCAGTTACGACATGAGTTCTGCTTCTGTTCACCTCTGCCTCGGCTGGCAGAATAACACCCTAGAGGTGCCTCAAAACACCGGAGAGAACTGCCTCTGTGAAGCAGGTTTAGTTCACAGTGGCAGCCTCTGTGTCTCTCCAGAGAACTGTGGCTGCTTTCACCGTGGAGAATACCTCAGGGCAGGACAGGAGGTGTCTACATGCGAAAAAAGCTGTTTATGCAATGCTGGGGGGCACATGACTTGCCGTAATGTCTCCTGCAGAGAGGATGAGGAGTGTAAGCTTATTAGAGGTGTTCAAGGTTGCCACCCCAAACCCAAAGTTGCACACTGCTCTGTTGATGGATCCCACTACGCCACGTTTGATGGACAGGCGTTTGAATTTCACGGTTCATGTAACTACACCTTGGTGCAGATGTGCTCTCTAAAGAAACTGGAGCCCGTTTTTGTAGCTGCACAGGGCAACCGTGCCGAGGGCCGACAGATCTACATGCAAGTCAATGAAATGCATATTAAAACATCAGCAGCTTTTCCTGGAAAAATTCAGGTAATTCATGTAATGATTTCACATCCCTTCAACATGATTTATTGTTCATCTCTCAGCAACTGCTTTAGTTGTAAAACAGTTTTCACAGCATACATAAACTGTATTGTATATTAACTTTTTTTTTAAATGAATTATTTCACCCAGGTAAATGGAGTTTATGAGAACCTGCCATTCTCACAGAACAACGTCACAGTTTATCAGAAAAATGGATGGATCAATATCAAGACCCCACAGTCAGTTGAACTCAAATCAGACCTACAAAACCATATTTGGATTATCATCCCTGACGTCTACCACCAGGCAACCTGTGGCCTATGTGGGAACTACAATGACAATCCCTCAGATGACCTTCAGCTGCCCAGTGGGACTGTCATCTCTGATCCTGACATCTTTGGGTCATCATGGAAGTTGTCCGATACTGAATTGTCCTGCAGTGACACATGTGGCAGATCCTGTGAACTCTGCCAGTCCCCTCTGCCGCAGTACACCGCTGAGCTGTACTGTGGCCTTCTCACCCATCCCACGGGACCCTTTTCCTCTTGTCACCTTTTAGTGTCCCCACAGAAATACCACTCTGTCTGCATGAAAGACCTTTGTGTTGCAGATGGACAGCACTGGGCCCTGTGTGATGCATTGTGGGCCTATGAGGCAGCATGTAAGCAGGCAGTAGGGATTTTTGACCACTGGAGTATCATCAAAGGCTGTGGTAAGTCTAGCAGCTTTGTATGTTATTTGAGTTAACTGTCATTAGAATTTCAAATGCCGTTAATTATTATCCTGCTGATGACTGACTATATTATATTTATTTTACAGCTTATCACTGTCCTCAATTCAGCCACTACAGCCAGTGTGCCAATGCTTGCTCTTCACTGTGTCCTGAGATAAGCCAGATAGTGCAGTGCCCCAGGGACTGTGAGGACGGTTGCCAGTGTGATGCTAGACACCTTTATGATGGGCATGCCTGTGTAGCAGCAGAGCAGTGTGGCTGCGAACAGGACGGGAGGAGGTTTAAGGTCAGAATTAAACACTGTTTGGTGTGCAGCCTAATTAGGAAAGTGGTTATCAAAATATTGCGAACAGAAACGGTCTAGTTAAAGTGCAGCAAAATTAAGACATACTATAATTTACCACTTCAGTAAACACATTTCGGTTCTTCTTTTTTATTGGTTTCTTTCATGTTTGTGTTTGCAGGCCTCTGAGAGCAGACTGCTGCAAAACTGTTCCATTAACTGCACCTGTGGGCCTCCTCTAGTCTGTGAGCAGCACTCGTGTCCCGCACTGCACAGTTGCATAGTTTCAGATGGAATCATGGGGTGCCAAAAGGATGGTGAGCAAAGAGAAGGACATGCTGATTTCCTTGCTGGTGCATGCTTTACTTTTCATACTGTCAAACTAAAATAACTGTATTTGAAAATAATGTATTTTCCTTTATTTGCCAAAACCCAGATCCCTGTGAAGGAATATGTGATGAAACGGAGAAATGTTACCTGAGAAATGGTGTGCCTGTCTGCAAAAGCCGTCAGGGTCTGTGTTGGGCCTGGGGAGGCGAACATTACCACACATTTGATGGATTCAACTTCAACTTTGAGGGTACATGTACCTATCTCCTGGCAGCCAGCAAAGGGGCGGCATGTGGTCTGACGCCCTTTATTCTCTCCATGAAGAATGGCTGCAACGACAGCAGGGCTACATCCTGCAAAAAGGCGGTCACTTTGCAAGCTTACGGGTTAATCATCAGGCTCGGGAGTGAAAACGGCAGCATACTTGTGAGTAGCTGTTGTTAAGAAAAGTAAAACCTGAGCAAATTTGTCATTCAGAAAATGTCTCCCTTTCTGTTTTCAGGTTAATGGTCAAGTGGCTTATATTCCTGTTAATCTGTTGCCGGATAAGATCAAGGTTTCTCACAACGAAGGCAAAACTCTACTGAAAACTGAGTTTGGTTTACATGTAGTCTTTGATGGGAACTCCACTGTTCTTATCAAACTGGACCCACACTACAAGGGCAAAGTCTATGGGCTGTGTGGCAATTTCAACGGTGAACCTAAAGATGAGTATCCCGAAGCTACGCCTGGTTCTCCTCCAATTAACACAAGTGTTGAGTTCGCTCTGGCGTACCAGCTCTTCGATGGCGATAACTGTTTCACTGAGGATAAACTGGAGGAAGCGACCTTGTCTGCAGATCATGTTTCTGGGGTGGCCTCCAGTCATAAGAAGCGGTGTGCAGTGTTCAGTGATCAGAATGGTCCGGTGGCCCACTGTCATAGTCGAGTGGACCCTGATTACTTCTATAGAAGTTGCTTAGTCAACCACATGCTTAATGGAAGCTCAAACGATGCTCTTCACCAAGCCATACATTCATATTCCGTAGTTTGTGAAGAATCTGATGTTACCCATGGTGAAGTGATGTTTGGTAAGTATGTCGGAGAGGGCAATATAATGCACTTGAATTTGCGTCTATTGTGATAGAATCTTTAATAACACTCCAGGAAATCATTTCAGATGCACACTGTCCACCAAACAGCCACTACAAGACCTGTGGCTCAGCCTGTCCTCCATCCTGTGAATTTAATTCCACCATCTGTAATAAGGCCTGTGTGCAGGGCTGCTTCTGTAACCCTGGATTCATCAGGAGTCCCACTGGCTGTGTGCGTCCACATCAGTGTGGCTGCAGAGACTCCATAGGCAAATATCACAGCCTCAACGCCACTTTCTGGGAGCCAGAAGACTGTGGTCAGCTCTGTGGCTGTGGACCAGCTGCTGGAGAGGTCCACTGCCGTCCAGCGCAGTGCCCCAGAGGAATGGTCTGCAAGCAGCTACATCACAGGAGGGTGTGTCAGCCTGAAAACCCCCTGAACTGTACCATTGTTACTGGGCTGCATTTTACAACTTTTGATGGTCATCATTTTGACTTTAGAGACAGTTGTGCGTATTCATTGGTTCAAACAAAGTCCAACCTAACTGGGCAAACTCCATTTAGTGTCACTATCTCTGATGCAAGTTGCCGCAAAAGGCTATTTCATAGCCTCAACTTAAAACTCTCAATCTATGATTTGGAGGTGGCGGTGAGAAAAGACAACCCAGGAAAGGTCTTGGTGAGTATTTTGAATAGACAATCTTGAAATGAACCACTGTGTATGCATTTCTAATGAGTTCTGCTTCTTTTCATTCTCAGTTTGATGGACTGTATAAGCCCTTACCTTACTCCCACAAGACAGGCCATGTTATCGCCCACCGTACACCTTCATCGCTCGTCATTCACACTGATGTGGGATTACAGCTGATCATCTACAACATCGGCACTCTAATGGTCATCCTCCCCAGCAGTTACGGCTCTTCTGTCTCTGGTCTCTGTGGGAACGCAAACTCTGACCCTGCTGATGACCAAATGATGCCCGATGGAGAGCTTGCCCAAAATAGACTAGAGTTTGCCCACAGCTGGAGGTCTCAAAGAGCTGAGACCTGTAGGTCTAACTGTTCTTCCAGACTGAAGCATTGTCCCGCTGAGGCACAGAAGCTTTTTGAAGGCAGTGATTTTTGTGGGGTATTGCTGAATGAATTGGGGCCATTTGCAGACTGCGCCTCAGTGTTCAGTCCCAAGCATCACTTCCACAGCTGTGTAGCAGATTCCTGCTCTTTTAACGGACACTACTCAGCCCTCTGCACTTCCATTGCGTCTTATGCAGCTGCCTGCCAAGCAGCTGGGCTGCCTGTCAGGCAGTGGAGGAGTGACACTTTCTGTGGTGAGTATACTTCTGTCTGATTCTCTCCATTAAATTTGACTTACTTATGTACCTCGAACTGCCTTATTATAAAAAGACATGGCTGATTATTGTGTTCAGCTTCACACTCAAAGCCAATTTGTGATACTGTTTGTCTGGTTCAGGCCTGTCCCACTGTGAAATTGGCAAATAACTGAGGGCTCACTTGCTCACGTCAGGCTTTTGTGAGCATTGTATACAAGGCAGCACTTATGCAAACTTATGATGAGGGTAAATACACACAATTGTCACCAATCTTTAAAGGTCCCATATTACGAAAGACACGTTTTCTCTGGTCTCTCTACCCTGAGCCTGCCAACTCCCAGAATGAGGAAAACAAGCGATTCCTGCATGGTCTCTGCTGCCCACCCACTGGTAAAACGGCGCTCCTACAGGCTGTTCACATTCAGCTCCTTTCGTCACGTAAGCAGTAAGATAGCAGTGTTTCGCAATGTCGTCGCTCAGAGGTAGACATGCAAATTGCTCTGTTATTGGTTGTAAAAATCCACATCAGTGCCTATATTCTGTCCCAGCTACAGAAGAACAAAAGGAGACAGTGGTTGTGTTTCATTTGTTAATGACAACGTGCCGGCTGTGGTTCCTCTTAGCTTGTATGTGAGTGCTAACCACTTCACATTGGACTGCTTCAGTAACAAAGGTCAGTACAAAGCTGGCTTTGCCTCGACACTGACCCTTGTAAAGGGATCAGTCCCAACCATACGGGACCCAGCAACTGCACCCGAGCCACAGGTAAGTGTCACCGCGGTTTGATTGTATTTACAGTACGAGTACACTCGTGAAGTCAGCTTGAAATTGGCCAACTAGTTAGCTGTGCTTCAGTCTGCTATTCAATGGCGTCTGAAGCAAGTTTAATGTTAATAATATTACGAGGGAGCATGGTTGGCACCGTAAAAAATCTGGGAACATGTGCAGACTGGAGACAGAGATGATGCGAACAGTGTCCAAGAGTTTGGAGACTGTATTGGAGACGAACACAGCTTTTGCTAGCTGTCAGCCATTAGCTACATGATGGTAACTGTAACAACACACAAACTAACATTGTTCAGGCACACTAACCATTCTGAAACTTCTTGCTGCAGCCGCAGAGTCTGTACTTCTTCTGGTGCCTCTCCTTATGGGTTAGATTCTGGGTCAAACTGGTATGGTTGAACGAAAAATCTCCGAGCCATAGTGTTACATCCACCGTAAAACATTCGCGCATGCTAGCCCGAGTGCAAGCGGCATCCTCTCCCTGAGAGGGGCGTGTAGCAGGCAAGGCTCTCCAAGTAGGCGTTGACAGACGGAGCTCTTTAGCATTTAAAGGTGCAGGCACTGAAAAAGTCTGCTCTCAGTAGAGCAACTCTTAGATAGCTGAAATTCAGGACCACGGATGGGTTTGGGGCAATACATATCGAATACAGTCTTGTTGGACCTCTGACAGCTGTGTGAAATTGATGAAAAGCAGTATAATATGGCACCTTTTTTAACAATAAGAATCGCATACAAATCAAAAGTGAATGCAGTTGGTTTTTTTTAATTGTTGAATCTGATTTGACAGCAATACCATATCTATAAATGGAAGGTAAACAATATAATTACCTTTTTAAATGGCCTCAGAAATGTCTCAGTTGTCATGTCTTCTTCTCTCAAGGTCTTGTTCAACTACATTTGGCATTGCAAGCCTTTGCAGTGTATTTTACACATGCAGCATTTACACTGTGAAAGCCCATGGTGGGGACATTTGGATGGACTTTTTTGTACAAATATGGTAGAAGAAAATTCTGATGGATTAAAGTATATTGATGAGTGTAACTTGAACTTGACATCTCATTCACAATTGTGTTGTGATTCTGTTAAGTTGAAGGACTTATTTACCCCCCCCCCCCTCAATCTGCAGGTATGCCATGCCCAAAGAACAGCCACTACGAGCTGTGTGGCCCTCGATGTCCTGTTGTGTGCCTTGGACTGTCCTCTCTAGAAAACTGTAGCGGCGGCTGTGAGGAGGGCTGCCAGTGTGACCCTGGCTATGTCCTGAGCGATGGCCAGTGTGTGCTGGTTTCTGACTGTGGCTGCATCCATGAGGGACACTATCACCCTGCTGGCCACTTCTACCCTGAGAAAAGCTGCCAGAAGTGTAGCTGTGAAGGAGGAGAAGTGACCTGCAGCCATGTAGAAAACTGTTCTCTCAAAGACGGCCTTTCCTTGAAGTATGGGGTGTGCCAAGTGTTTGCTGGCTTTGGCTACATCACTTTTGATGGTACTGTTCTGCCTCACCACGGAGCTTGTACTTATGTAGTGTCAGCCCTCTCCTCCTCTAAAGCTATTCATGACTACACTCTGCTACTTAGCTTCACAGAGGAGAGAAAAGGCATTTTCAGAATCGGCAGATTGGTGTTCCGTTTGCTGTCACTTGAAGTGTCCGTGGACCCCGAAACTCTGTGGAAAATACAAGTAAGTTGATCTATCTATCTATCTCTATCTATCTCTATCTATCTCTATCTATCTCTATCTAATTTATTTGTTAAACATGAGTTTCATAAAGTCTTTGTAGGCTTAACTTGTCTGTGTTTTCAGGTAAACGGAGAAGAACACAGTGTACCTTTCGCCAAGGAAGAACTGAAAGCATACCAAGTTGGAGACAGCCTGGTTATCGTCACACTATCTGGGGTGGGAATTGATTTGTCCTCGACCCAATACCTCAGGTTAACTGTACCGCAGGTGTATGACAGCACAGCTTCAGGCATCTGTGGGAACTTCAATGGGGACAGGTATGATGACTTGAAGCTGAGAACTGGTAATCTTACCAATAGCTTTGCGGAGCTCCTGCACAGCTGGGCAGAGGCTCCCGGACAGCTCTGCACTGACACTTGTGGGAGAGAGTGTGATGAGTGCAACCTGTCGGCACACGACAGCCTGGTCTGTGATATCGTGCTGATAAGTAGTACTGAATTCAACCAGTGCTGGAATAGTGATGTGGATCGCGATATTTACCACCGTATGTGCATCAGGGCAGTTTGTTCTGGGGCAGGTGACATTGCAGCATGTCTCGCACTAGAAGCATATTCTGCTGCCTGCCAGGCTAAAGGAATACCAGTCGGACCATGGAGAGAGAACACTCCTTGTGGTAAGTGAATTATTATGATCTTCTTAAATAAAGACTAAATGATCCACTCTAAACGGTTTGCATTTACTGCCACCAGCTTTCCAGTGTCCTGACCGCAGCAGCCTGGAGGATTGTGTTGACTCCAGCTCCAACTCATGCCCTGCTCTCCTCCAGCCTGGTTACTCAGAAACCGGCTGTTCAGAAGGCTGCCAGTGTCATTATGGGAATGTGTTTGATGGGGGCAAGTGTGTATCTTACAGTCAGTGTGGGTGTGTTCTTCATGGTCAATATATCAAGGTAAATACAAACCGTAAATGCGTACATTCTCTAGGAATATTTGATCTGTCATGGTGGAGATATCTTGTAGAGTCTTGCAAAGAAAATGATTCCACCCAGTAAAGATACTGTTACAACTAAATGTCCTGCATTGGGGGGAAAAAATAAGAAAATAAAATTATTGTTCAAAATAAAAGAAATGACTTAAAGCGCCAAATCCCCACACTTTGGAAAGCCAGAATGAATAGTTTAGAGACAAATCATCTCTATTTTTGTACAGAAATGTTCAGTTGTTGAGTAACATAGCTGTCAAATAATTGTATTTAAGCAGAAAGTACAGTATTTCCCTTTTAAAATGTAGTGGAGTAGAAAGTTGCATTAAAGAGACAGCCAATTGCAAATAGCTTGAACTGAACTTGATTCTTAAAGCAGTTATGTAGAAATTGGTATTTTGTGTGATTTGGAGCCCCCACAGTTTGAGTGCAACATCACTGTCATAAATACAAAATTATCTGTAATTAAGCCCACATAATCTCTCAAAACGGCTGCAGAATTTAGTTTTTCTCTCTTCTCCACTTCTCAGATGGATGAGCAACTATACGCTCATGACTGCACCCAGAGGTGCTGGTGCCACCCTCTAAGTGGGGTGATATGTGAGGAGGCAGTTTGCAGGCCGGGGCAGCGGTGTGCTCTGAGAAATGGTTTCTGGGGCTGTCATGACAGAGCCGAAGCTTGTGAGCTCACGGGCAGCCTCCAGGTCTCCTCACTTGGTGGGCAGCAGCTGGTCTTGGAACCTCAGTTATCTTATAGTCTGATGTCGCTCTGTGACGAGGCCAGTGTGCACTGGTTCAACGTGATCTCTTACCATGGACCATGTGAGGGCAGCTCTTCCAGGCTTGTTACTGTGTTTCAAATCCTCCTGCATGGATCATCATTTGTTATATGGGATGGCACAGTGAAGGTATGACTCCACTAAGGATTTTGATGACCCAAAGCACTTACAGAAATGTTTCAAAGGTTGTCACAACTAACTCACCCCCACCCACCCCCACAGCTGAATGGAAAAATGGTGTCCCTCCCTCGCACTTTACCGTCAGGGGTGTCCCTAACATCTGGAGTGAACCAGGACAAGACAGAGGTCACGGTGAACCTGAAGAGAGATGCTGGGATGGAGTCAGAGCTGGAGATGGAGATTGGTGTTACCATGTTAACAGTCAAGGTCACTTCCTGGTACTCTGGGAAATTGTGTGGCCTTTGTGGGGACCTGAATGACCTCCACTCTCTCAGTTCACTGAGGTCATGGGTTCTACCTGACTTTCCTGGCTGGTAAGTGAAATTCTGTGCTTTGGCAAATGAGTATGTTTTAAAAATGAATTAAATAATGAATATATTCTCTTTTCACAGTGGCTTCGCTGGATGATGACTGATGGTTTTAATGTTCTTGTAATGTGTTTATTAAATATAAAAACAATTCAAACAAATTGATTAGTGTGTCATTTAAACTCTGGTGGATGACATGACCTTGTAAATGTTGGAGGTGCTCTTTTCAGGTGAGTCCATACACCTTTTTTAAATAAGGTCAACTCTGGATAGTGTTGATAAGGTCTTTAAAAAAAAAATGAGGGCACACCTTTATCTAAATCCACAATGCGTGTACAGAAACTAAATAAGGCTTAATGTTGCCCTGCCCAAGAGCTTATGACCCACTGATCTCCAAATAAATATTGAGTTTTTGTTATCATTTTAAGGAGATTCTAATGCAAACTTGTGGGCTAAGTTGTATTGACCTTCAGTCACACTGCATGTGGTTACTCTTGGTTGACACCCAAAACCAACAGAAGCCATGTGTTTAACCCAACAGCTGCCATCTACAGAAATGTTGGTGTAATAACATTTCATTGATCTGTTCCATGGGATTATCCACCCATTTAGCAAGCGTGACACATGTTGTACATCTGACACATTTTGTTCACAGGAATGACCTTCTGTACAGAGCTAAGTGTACTTTTTTGGTAGTATGTGTTGTTTGTGCATTGAGTGGGGCTTACATGCCAACACTGATGCACAATGGGTGGTGAGACTTTTCTTTTAAAACAACCTTTCTGTGTCTACAAGGAGTATACGGTAGATTGAAAATACAGTCTCAGTCAGATCCAGTAAGCCTCCTCCCAAGCTCCCCATTCTTGACCAAATATGGTCATGTCAGGTGGCGACGGCCGCAATGCCAAACCTAGAGGATTCAAAACTATAGTCCACAAACCAGCATGTGATGTCACAGTGGGTTTACGCTAGTGGGCTCCCAGGGTTCCGTGTTGGGACCATTGTTTATTTTGAACATAGCAAGTGAGGTTTACAAAAAATGGCAAAATTCTGAGAGTAACCATCCGTTTTGTTTTTTTGGAAAAATTGACATACTGTTAAACAATGTATCCTGGGCAATATTTTGGAGCAGCTTGTCATTTCACTTAAAAATATTGCATTAAAGTGTGAATAGTGTTGCATTCTGGGTTTGATGTTTTGAATCAGGCCTGGCAAACACAGAACCATACTGTGTTTCTGGAGGAGACGCACTGAAAATGAACTCTGGAGTTTCTTTTTTCGAGGATTATTAATCTGAATCCTGCACACCAGGAGCAAATATTACAGTGGGCTTGAATAGATTTTCTGTCTGGGAATGTTTGCTCACTACTATCATTTTTAAACAAGCTGTCACTCATCAGTAATGTAAATAAGCTAATGTTGATGTTACAGCACATCAAGGTAAATAAAGATGTATTATAGTTGCAGTGTGGGTAAAATCAATTCCTGAAGCGATGGAATAAATTGTAAAACAATCTGTATATTTTCTTATTCTCTAGTTTTCCATTGAATGTTTTTCTCACTGCATTTTAGTGTACAAAATGTACTATCGATTTGTGTTGAAACAGAAAAAAACTATAAATTACAATTACAGATGGCAAACAGTAGAAAGTAATATAATTGCAAACCAGTTTACTGTAAAATCAAGAAAATGCATCAATGAACTGGAATTCAGTGTAACAGTAATCTACTGTAAATGCAGATTACATCGGGAGAACAGTAAAATAATGGCAGCGCTGCTGCAAGTTCTTTACTGTTAACATATGGTGTAAATATTCTACAGTGCAACATTAAGTTTACATGAATGTTGAAAAATACTTTGAAGGGTTATAAAATAGGATTATTGAGGCATCATAAATGTTGCGTACACCAGCATGTAATGAGGAAGAAAAATTTACAAGAAGCTCGAGATGACGAAGAAGCACATGGAAACAAGGGGGTATCAAAGTTGGTTGCAAAACAGATGGGGTGAGCGGAAAGTTAAAACGAGTTGTGTCAAAATGAGTCGAGGTCAGATAAAGTAGTTCAGGGTGTGATGTAACAGTCTTTTCTTTTTTTTGTTTGATTTGATTAAATATTTAACACAAACTTAATTAATAAAGCAAATAGTCTGTGCTGTGAGATATGAATATGAAAAATATTGTCTATTTTTCTTTTTTTTTTTGTATTTCTCAAAACCCAGCTTGATTATGAAACTAGACTCTGCTTAAAGACGCTTGCGTAACTTTAAAGATAAGTTTTGATAGTGGTCTTATCACATTCTTGCCTTTCCCATTCTAAAGATTATTTTATTTGGTTACACCAGAATATACAATATAGTGCTATGCAATAATCAAATTGACCTATATCTGTCTGGTGTTTCACATCAAGTGGCACTGCAATGTCTGCAGATAAAAGTACGAAACTGGGTCATGTTGCACAGACATGAATTAAAACTCTGATAATAGAGATGAATGTATTAATGATTATCTAAATGCCCTTTTCAGTATCTATGAGATTTTCCAAACAATAAAAGGAGTTTCTGAAGAATACTTGTTTGGGGTTCATTAATAAATATTTTCCCTCGAATAAAAAATTAAGTAACAATACTGAATTTTCATCCCCTGCACCAGTAAAAGTTGTTCTGCCGTTCATGCAGGGATTCTCATCAGAGTCCGGGATGTGGATTTCACTGGGTGTGGTGTCGCTGAGGAAAAAAGATGAATGATCCGTCACACACATTTAGTTGGTATTGGATCTCACACCTATGTCAACATACAGCAGGACCTGCAAGTCATTGCCAAGTTCTGCCTTAATTTGTTTTTGGGGAAGGGTATTGTTGTTTTAACGTGGTGCCTGCTGGGCTGTAGGATTTATGATTGTTTTTTTTTTTTTTCTGTCTGGCAGAGAATATAAAAGGATGGGACTGTAAAACATTCATCACACTTTAAGCCTGTGAGAAGGTAAGCACTTTTCATTCTGGGATTACTTATGTTAGCTGTTTGGTCAAATTAATGCATTTATATTAATTTCAAAAGCTGCTGGTATTAAAACAAGGATTTTTGTCTTTCAGCCATGGGGACCCTGTTACTGCTTTGTGCTGTGGGGGCTTTATTGAGCTGTAAGTGTATTTTGAATATTAGTCATTTTCATCTCAATGTGATACACCTGTGTTTTTGTTCTTTATAGTCTGTCACAATTTTAAGCCGTGTTAAATTTGACAAATACATTTAGAAAAAACGTTTTCTTTAATCGTGCCCACAATTAACATTGTTAACAAACATTAAACCTTGCTAAATGTAGATGCGCTCAATTAATCAATCACAGCAGCATTCCTCAAACCTTGCCTTAGAATTCCGCAGCAGGACTTGAAGCCAAGTGATCGCTCAATTTACAAGCAATTTATCCAGGTTGTCAATCCCATCAGTAGAGAGCATTGTGCGGCCGCAGCCCAGGTGCCGGTTTGAATGAAGCAGACTGTTAAACAGGTGAAGAATTTGAGAGTGCAGCACATAAAGGATAGCCATCTAAATTGAAATTTGCTTTTGTTGGGAATAGCATTTACCTTCAGCTGCTATTGAGTTGGAGCTATTATACTGAATGGGTGAAACAGGAGTGTAATCTAAATCCCCCAGGCCCTGACTGAGCCCAGAAAATGTTCTTTTCACAGCAAAGGCACAGATATTGATAATATTTCCATTATGCAATTATATTGTCTGCGCAAGTGACTTATTGAGTGCTGCCGAGAAGCAGTCAAGTGACTATTCCTCAGTCTAAATCTCTCACAATGGTTATCAAGGAAAAAAGCAATCCATCCATTTCACCAGCATTTATCCCTGCTTTTTAACTTTGAAATGAAGGTATTTTTCAGTCGCTCCCTCTTTGGTGTCATATTGTTTCTTTGTCCCATGTATGCGATCCAAGACGTCTCAAGCCAAATTCTGTGTTACCAGTCTGTGAGTCCTTTGATTGCCTTGGCACAAACAACCTAATTCATTTCCCAATGCTTTTCTTGACATGTTTTCTTCCTACATGAAATTTGTGAAGCACGGTTTTGTACCTGACTACTTCATTTTAGAAGTCTTCTTTTAACATGCATTTTTCCTGTCTGTTTACTTGCCTCCTTCCCCCCCGTCTGTCAGGTCCTTCTAGTGCTTTATGGGCAGGGAGGGAGTTCGCCCTGTCATTCATGCAGAACTATCGCCAAAACTACGACGGTCCTCACTTTCAGCTATACATCACTGCTGTTCAGGCCAATGCCAAAGTGACAGTGCAAGTGCCTCCCTTGAAGTTCAAGCAAGAGAAAACTCTAAATGCCGGAGAGACGGTAACCATCAGTCTCCCCACGGGTGTCGAGATGTATGGAAACCAGAGGTCTTCCAACACGGTGCGCATTGAAGCCTCAGCAGATGTGACTGTAACCTCTTTCAACAGCAAACTGTACACAGCAGACACCTCTGTAGTGTATCCCACCACTGAATGGGGCACAGAATATTTCATCTTTACACCTCATGGAACCCCGTATGGTACCTATAAAGAGTTCTCTGTGACGAATGGAAAAGAGAGCAACAAGGTGGAGATTTTTCCTCAAGATAAAATCTGGTTCCAGCGCCGTACCTATGTGCGCGGCAGCCGATTGGTGATAGATCTTCAGCCCTATGAGAGTGTCCAGCTCCAGAGCGCTTATGAAATTTCTGGCACCAGAGTTGCCTCCCAGCACCCTGTTGCTGTTGTTACCGGTCACACTTGCACCTGGCGCTTCTCCAAATGTAATCATGTTTATGAGCAACTACTGCCCGTGAAGAGTTGGGGATCTAACTTCATCGTGCCTCCCTTGAGCTTCCAGACCAAATTCGACAGTGTCTACCTTCTGGCCTCGCAGCCCACCAAAGTCACTCTCAGTAATGGAGACCGTAAAGATGTGTTGAGTTTGAACAGGGGAAAGATTCTGGAGCTCCAATACTACAGAACTCAAACATTAACCATTCAGGCGAACCATGGAATCCAGGTCCTCATGTTCTTCAATGGTGTAGCAGTGGGCGGGTCTGATAGATACTATGACCCTTTCTTAACAACCATCCTGCCCACACAGCGTTTCTGCTCCTCCTACTCAATAGAGGCTCAGGATGGTTTTGATAACCAGGCCCTGATTGTAGCACAAACCGGTGCGACAGCAGAGCTGCGTTTAGATGGTGCAAACCTGCCCAGGGACGTCCAGTGGAAAAAGGTCCAAGACACAGATTTCTCGTGGGCGCAGATGTCCTACAAGAAAACCCCTGGAAACAACAGACACACACTGTCCAGCTCCGGTTCCCCCTTTGCTCTCTATGCTGTGGGAGTCGGCAAGATGAATGGCTATGGTTCCCTAGGACAATGTATACAGCCAGGTGGGGTGCAGAGAGAGAGAGAGAATATTTTACATTACCCATAAATTATAATGATGTGGGCATTAACATATTCTCTTTATGGTTCTCCAGGAGGTGGATCTTTGTCGTGCAGCAGTGTCACCTGCAGTGCCACCGATGTGTGTGAGATGAAGGGTGGGTATCCCTCCTGTGTCCCCAAACCGGTGAAAAGCAAATCTGGTACGTGCTGGGCCATGGGAGATCCCCACTACCGCACCTTTGACGGGAGATACTATGACTTCATGGGTACCTGCACATACGTCATCGCTAAAAACTGTGGGAAGGATGATCGTCTCCCGGCCTTCGAGGTCCTCGCTCAGAATGAGAACAGGGGAAGCCTCAGGGTGTCCTATGTCGCCCTGGTCTCAGTGAAGGTCTATGGCTTCACCATCGTTGTAGCTCGGTCTGAGACAGGTCGTGTGAGGGTAAGCCTTCCTATTTCTATTCATAAAAAGTACTTGAGTATTTCTATGTTCTGCTATTTTGGAGGCAAATATTGTACTTTCTACTTTACTGCATTTTTTTTGTTAACTGTAGTTACTAGTTACTTTGCAGATTGCGTGCATCGGAGCCGAAGAAACACATTTTTGAATTAATTTCTTTTATTGTCAATGGGATTTTTTTTTTATTTTAAACTGATTGCTGACATGCAAATAAATATATAAACAACGTTTAGCTAATCTTCCGAAACTTAAGTTTACTGATTTATAGAAAATTACTTTTTGTTACTTGAGTACATATATTATCAGTTACTTTAAGACTTTTACTCACTGACTAGTATTTTAACACAATATCTTTACTTTAACTCAAGTATGACTTTTGAGTTACTTTAATAACACTTGTAAAATAACAATTATCCATATTTTAAATTCAACCTGATTTCAATTTATTATGAAAATTACTTCGAACTTTTTCGGGGTGTGATATGTATATGTAAATATTCAAATTTAGGATTTCAAGATATATATGGGGATAGTTAATTATCATGAACTACAGGTTTTAAAAAAAAAAAAAAAAGGTCAAACGAATGGTTATCTTATTGGCATTAGAAGCTTTATTGATTATTGTAATGGCTTAAGAAAAATGTGCTTCCCTAATTTAAAACAATAAAAGATTAAATGAACTTGAAGAAGATCTTCTGAAGATCTTTAAGACATATTGTCTATGTTCTTTTGTCCAGGTTGACAATAATCTTTGGAGTTTGCCAATAACCTTGAAGAACGACAAACTGGTTATGTTCCAGAGCGGTCGCTCTGTGGTCATTGAGACTGATTTTGGTCTGACTGTCCAGTATGACTGGGAACACAAACTTGTCGTCAAACTGTCCGGCAGTTACGCTGGTAAGACTTGTGGTCTCTGTGGCAACTTCAATGGCAACCCCAAGGATGATTTCAGCACACCCTCCGGCACCCAGGCAGGTGGAGCGGTGGCCTTTGGGAGCAGCTGGAAGGTGCCGGGTCTGGTGAAAGATGCTCCGTGCAGAGATGACTGTGTGGGTGGATGTGAGCGCTGTGAAAACAACTTGATGAAAAAATGGGAGGGTGTAGAGTTTTGTGGGCTCATCACACTCATAGAAAATGGGCCATTCAGCAAATGTCATGGCGTCATTGACCCACAACCATACCTGCAGAACTGTAAATATGATGTGTGCATGGGAGGTGGCCTTCGACATTTCCTCTGCAGGGCACTGGAGACTTACACTGAGGCCTGCCAGGAAGCTGGGATCCAGGTCCAAGATTGGAGGAAGATGGCACGCTGTCGTAAGTAATGTTTAACTAAATCAGAATCATACTCATCAGGTATCTGTACAAATAAAACAGTTTTTACTTGGTTTTTCATTGTACTGACACACAGAACAATTAATAGGAAAATAGAAATAGACATACAGCTCAACTGAACAAATATTATTAAAAAAAACTATGCTTTAGTAAAAACAAGAAACAGGTGTTCATACTATATGTATAAATATGTACACAAAGCAACAATAACTAACAACAGTACAGTGTATTTTATCCTGTAAAGAAATACAAATTCTGCAAACGACAGCGGTGGAATGTAACTTGGTTCATATACTCAGGTGCTGCACTTTAATACAATTTTGAGCTACTTTCATCTTATTGTATTGTACTTTTTACTCCATAACATTTATTTAATACTTTAGGTATGATTTGCTTTGCAGAATTACATTAAAATAAAATAAAAATTGATTTATGTAAAAGGTATTTTTCGAATTAAGCAGCAGGATGTATGGTGATTAAAATGAGCTCTACCTTAAACCAGCTGCAACATTAAAGTAATAAACACATAAAGGTCTCTGTCATTATACTCTGATAATATGGAATATTATTCTGGAATTGGACAATTAGCACTTTTACTTTTAGTCCTTTAAGTAAAGTACTTGGTACTTTTACTTAAAGATTTTGACTTTTACGTCAAGCAACATTATATGGAAATTGGCATTTTGTGCAATTCGGCACTGGAACATAAGTTTACTTTGTTACATGATCATCATCTCTTGTCCAAGGGGCTGCCAGAATCGACAAAGAACTAAGGTTTCTTGTAGCTGCTCTAAGTGAAATATCTAGATATTGTTTCCACCACTGGCAAATAATTAAATACATACATGAGGTGGGAGGTAAAGTACAGTATATGCATTACTACATTACTATATAGTGTTCAGGGTTTACAGATGTATGATATGTACATAGCACAGTGTGTATTTGAAATTGTAGATATAGTTGACAATTCAATCTCAATTAATAGTCAAATGAATATACATTCTCACTCTGTTCTCATCTTTCATCTCCCTAAAGCTGCTAAATGTCCAGCCAACAGCCACTATGAACTCTGTGGAAATGCCTGTCCTGCCACTTGTTCTGACCCCAAAGCTCCTTCCAAATGCAAACGCCCCTGTGTGGAGACCTGCACCTGTAACGCAGGCTTTGTTTTGAGCGGAAGCGAGTGTGTGCCCGAAGCTCGGTGTGGTTGTACCTACGAGGGTCGATACGTCCCTGCTTGGGAGTCGTTCTGGGCCGACCAGAAGTGCAAGCGACGGTGTGAATGTGTTGGTGGAAGCAGACAAGTGCAGTGCAAGGATAAAAGCTGCAGTGCAGGGCAGGAGTGCAAGGTTGTTGACGGCAAAACAAAATGTGAAGCATACTCCCGCAGCACCTGCCAGGCCACAGGTGACCCGCATTACATGACCTTTGACAAGAGGAAGTTTGACTTCCAGGGCACGTGTGTGTACCAACTGGCTGCACTCTGCTCCAAAAACCCGGAGTTGGTTCCGTTTGAAGTGCTAGTGCAGAATGATCGCAGGGGCAGCAGGGTGGTGTCATACACCAAGTTAGTGGAGATCAAGATCTACTCTCTCAGCATTGTTATTACAAGGACCCACAAGGGCTTGATTTTGGTAAGAACAACGCACATCATGTTCAGTATCTGAAAAGTTGAATTTTCCCTGTGACTTTAATATTCAGTCTCTGCATGTTAATACAATCGTGTGCTCCTCTCCAGGTGAACAATGAGCTGGTCAACCTGCCTGCCACCCTGGATGGAGGGAAGGCGGGAGAGGTATCTGTGTTTAAGAGTGGCTGGTTCGCGGTGGTCACCACAACCTTCGGCCTCAGAGTCTCCTTTAACTGGAAGTATGCTGTGTTTGTAACACTGCCAAGCAACTACCAGGGGGCCGTTTGCGGCCTGTGTGGCAACTACAATGGCAATGCCAAGGATGACCTGATCCCAAAGAACGGAGGCCAACCAGTCTCACCAGTAGATTTTGGTACCAGCTGGCGAGTGGCTGAAATCCCAGGCTGTGTGGAAGGCTGTAAAGGGGTGTGTCCTGATTGTGACATCACAGAGAAGGTTCAATATGAAAAGGCAGATTTCTGTGGTATGATGAAAGACCCCAAAGGGCCATTCCGTGACTGCCACACCAAAGTGGACCCAGCTAGCTTCTTTGATGACTGCGTGTATGATGTATGTCTATATAAGGGCAGAAAGGATGTGCTCTGTGAGGCTATTACATCATACACATCTGCCTGCCAGGAAGCAGGGGCCAAGGTGTACAACTGGAGGACCAGTCAGTTCTGTGGTGAGAAATGTTATTACTTTCATAGTATAATTTGCATAAAAAACTAAATGAGCATTATTTGCTCTAGTTGGTGATTTTATGTATGTAAAAAAAATTTCACATTGTCTTTTGCGTTTCTTGTGTACAGCGAAGAAATGCGGAGTGCATAGCCACTATGAGATTTGTGACACTGGTTGTCCTGCCACATGCAAGAGTCTATCCTCTCCTAAGAATTGCAATGCTTTATGCGAGGAGTCCTGTGTCTGCGACGAGGGGTACATCCTCAGTGGAGATAGCTGTGTGCCCTTCTCAAAATGCGGCTGTGTCTACAAAGACCGCTACTACCGCATCGGCCAAGTGTTTTACCCTAATGGACAGTGCCAGGAGGAATGCAAGTGCACAAAAGACGGAGAGGTAATGGATGCTAATTTGATAATGATGGAATTTTTGTTTTTTTGGATTGTTGCAATACTTGTCTTGTTCTTCAACTGTCTCTCTCAGGTCGAGTGCAAGAAGTTCCAATGCGGCCCAAATGAGAAGTGTCAAATACAGAACGGCGTCCAAAAATGCCAACCTGTTGGTAAGGGAGTGTGCCGCGCCTCCGGTGACCCCCATTACCGCTCTTTTGATGGCCGAAGATTTGACTTCCAGGGCACCTGCACCTACACACTCTCCAAGAGCTGCGGGCTGGAAGGCACCCACCTGGTGGCCTTTGCTGTTCAGGTGGAGAATGTGCAGTGGAAACAGATGAGGAGAAAAGTGGTGTCTGTCACCAAGCTGGTTGCCGTGGAGGTCTACGGCTTCACCCTCATCTTGAGGAACGGCATGCAGGGAGTCCTGGTGAGCGAGACATTTGGTGCTAATTTGAAACAATATAGTGAAATCAATTGTGTGCATCATGGTGGTCGATGGTGGAAATGGCTGATAGATGTAAAAACTAGCTTGACAGATATATTTTTGAACATTCTAATCAGTCACTCTTACTCTTTTAGGTAAACGGAGTGTTTAACTACCTTCCTCTGAATATCGATGACGGAGCAGTGCAGGTCTTTCAAGAAGGCGTGCGTTATGTCATTGCAACAAATTTCGGCCTGATTGTCAGTTATGACCTGGTCTATCATGTGACAGTCACAGTACCTGGTAATTACCGTGGTAAGGTCTGTGGCCTGTGTGGAAACTTCAACGGAGACCAAAAAGATGACTTCCAATTGCCCAGCCGGCAGCTCGCCAAGAACGTCAATGCATTTGGAAAATCATGGAAAGTCACTATCCCCAATGTGGTGTGTGGAAATGGCTGCGAAGGGAATAACTGTCCTAACTGTGACCCAGCTCGCAAGGCTATCTTTTCAAGGTCCACTTACTGTGGAATTCTAACAGCGCCCAAAGGTCCTTTTGCAGCCTGCCACAGTAAACTGAACCCACAGCCATACTTTGACGACTGCGTGTTTGATGTATGTGCTTCCAACGGTGATGGGAAGGTGCTGTGCAACAGCGTAGCGGCCTATGCCTTCAACTGTCACATGGCAGGAGTGGACATCAAAAACTGGAGGACACCTTCATTCTGTCGTAAGTGACTCACAGAAATTCACTGATTGTTTTTCCTTCAGATCAACCTCTTATTCTCATCTGTCATACTGTATTGAAGATCCCATATCATGCTCAGTTTCAAATTCATAGTTTATCTTGGGCAGCTACAAGAAACTTTTAACATGCTTTGATGTTCGAAAAACACATGGTTTTTCTCATACAGTCCAATACTGCAGTACCTCTATTCACCCTCTGACTTAACGCTCCGTGTTTGTCTCTCAAACACATAATAGAAAATAAATAAATAAAAAGGCTCCATACGGCTCATCCAGCATAATCCAAGTCTTTTGAAATTGTTCTGAAAAGACATTTTTTATGAGCTTGTGCACCCAAGTCAGACAGGGTGCACGCTTTTAGCTTAGCAGCAACATTGAAGATTTGCTTAAAAATGTTTTGTGGACTATGAAGCTTCACCTGGCTTTCCATCGGCAGGATTGTGACCAGATAATGAATTTTCACTTCTGGGTGAACTGTTTATTTTAGGCCCCCCCTCCCCAAATGTAGCCCGCTCTGACTGGTCAGCTCTCCCAGGCCTGATCAGACACCACCCACTGTGTTTCTGTATCAGCTTGGCCAGCCAGGGCGTGGCGGAGGACAGTGAATGTATAGTTGTGATATGACAACCCTGCAGTAGTCCTGACGGCTCTTTTCAAAGAATAGTTTCTGAATACAGGCTGTGTGCATTTCTCTTTGGAAATGAATACTTTCACAGGACTTAAATGGCACCTAGACCTGCTTCATTATCACAAGAACACATAGAAATCATACTTTGTACAATATGGGACTGTTAATATCATTGAAAATAAGAACCAGGCTTGATACATGTTTTCCCTGTTTTGTCTAATTTATTTCAGCCATGAAATGCCCAGCCAACAGTCACTATGAGGTGTGTGCAGACACCTGCTCTGCATCCTGCGAGGGCCTCACAGAGATCGTCCAGTGCTCTGAGGGCTGCACAGAGGGCTGTGAGTGTAATACTGGCTTCTTGTTCAATGGTCAGACGTGTGTTCCAGAGGCTCAGTGTGGCTGCTACGACAATGGAAGAACTTACAAGGTACTATTCAACACCTCTGTCAGTGCAAAGCCATTCCATGCACAGTAATGTACAAATGATAGCTTGTTGGTATCACAGCAACTTTAGCAATTACCCGTAGCAACATTTAAGCTTTATTTTTGATAAGATGGAATAAGAATGAGATTTAACTTGCATGTTCTCTGTGCATTACCTTGCCCCTGTGTAATGAAACCTGCCTGCTCTCCCCAGCCTGGTGAAGTCACGTATGATAAAGACTGTGACACAAAGTGCACCTGTAATCCAGCAAAAGGCCTTGTGTGTGAAAAGTTTTCCTGCCCTAAAAGCACCAAATGCCTGGTCAAGAAAGGAATCAGGGCATGCTACAACACAGGCAAGATGCAAATACTGCACATTTGTTTTACCAGATATTAACAATTCTTATTCTTATTCATGGAATATTCTTCCTATTGATTTCCCTCCTTTGTTTATCTTGTGTAGATCCCTGCAAAGATGCCAACTGCCGGGTCAAGGAGAAGTGCCGTGTCGAGAAGGGTGAAGCTGTGTGCGTCCCTGAGTACACAGGCGTCTGCTGGGCCTGGGGTGATCCCCACTACCACACGTTTGATGGTTTCAACTATGACTTCCAGGGCACCTGCAAGTATGTTATCTCCAAGACCTGCGGGAATGTGGAGGGTCTAGTGCCGTTCTCAGTCACTGAGAGGAACGATAACCGTGGAAACACAGCGGTTTCTTACGTCAGGGAGGTAGATGTGTCCGTGTACGGGTACAACATCATCATCCGCAAGAACCAAGTCGGTCGGGTCACGGTAAGAGTTCCTTGTCTGTGTTTGACTTGTAGTGCTTCAGTGAGTACATTATTTACATTGTTCTGATCTATTCCTTTAAGGTGGACGGAGAGCAGTTGAACCTTCCTGTGTCCCTAGGTGAGGGTGAGGTGTCGGTGGTTCAGCGTGGTCACTCCGCAGTGGTGGAGACCAACTTTGGCCTGGTCATCTCCTACGATTGGAACTGGAAGCTGGTCATCAGGCTGCCTAGTAGTTACTATGGCAGCGTCTGTGGCCTGTGCGGCAACTTCAACGGTAACAACCGCGATGAGCTCCAGAATCCAGCCGGCAAAGCTGTCTCCTCAGTGATCGAATGGGGCAAGAGCTGGCAAACACCTGAGCAGGACAAGAACCATCCATGCTGGGACACGTGCAAGAAAAACTGTCCAACCTGTGACGATAGCCAGTTGAAGCTCTATAAGACTGAGGCTTTCTGCGGCGCCCTCACAGCCAAGACCAAAGGCGTTTTCCAGAAATGTCATGCAAAACTGGACCCCGAGGCCTTCATGAACAGCTGTGTGTATGATGTGTGTATGAATAAGGGAGACAAAAAGATGCTGTGCCAGGCTCTGGCCTCCTACAGTCAGCAATGTCGTGATGAGGGAGTAATAATCACGGGCTGGAGGAAGAAGTTTGGCTGCCGTGAGTATTCATGAGAAGCTCGTTTGCTCATTTTGATCAAAGATTTCATTCAAATATTGATGTTCTTTTTTGGTTAATTCCTTTAAATCCAATTCCTATCCAGCGATGAACTGTCAGCGTCACAGCCACTATGAAGACTGTGCGAGCCCATGCCAGACATCCTGCCCATTCCCCGAGGAGAAGCAGACCTGTAATGGTGCCTGTGTGGAGACCTGTGTGTGTGATAAGGGTTACGTCCTCAGCGCTGGTGTCTGCGTCCCCGCTAAAACATGTGGCTGCTCCTATGATGGCCGCTACTACAAGCCAGGCCAGCGTTTTTGGGCTGATGAGGCTTGCGGTCGCCTATGTGAGTGTGATACGACCCTGGGCATGGTGACCTGCCGCGAGGCGTCCTGCTCTGCCAAGGAGAGGTGCACCGTGGTGGATGGAGAGCGTGCCTGCCGACCCATTAGTCACGCCACGTGCTCAGCCTCAGGTGACCCGCACTACCGGACCTTTGATGGCCGCAGGTTTGACTTCCAGGGCACGTGTGTGTATCAGCTGGTGGGATTGTGCTCGAAGCAGCCCGGGCTCGTGCCTTTCAAGGTGACTGTGCAGAACGACCACCGGGGAAGCAAGGCCGTGTCCTACACAAGGACTGTCAAGCTCTCCATATATGACATCACCCTCACCATCAGCAGAGAATACCCCTACAGGGTCCTGGTAAGTACGGATGTGGAAGTATGGATAATGTGAATCATACGGGTGATTTGATGAAAGATTCAGTAAATAATCTGGCACTTTTCATGTGTATTTTTGAAATGGGACACAGCATGTAGTTACAGTATTAAAAATAAAAACAAGACAAATACTCTGGGCCTCGTTCAAATGAGTAGATCATAATGCCTTCTGTCATTGTGCTAATTCTGACATCCCTCATGCTCTTCTGCATATATATTTAATTGCATATTCAAATTTTGATCCATGCAGACTTAATTAAACTAAGATTTAACTGCACATTAGAACGGATTAGCAAGGACGGCAGAATTATTAAATCTATAATCTCCTAAAAATATTCCTCCCTCCCTCATTTTCTGCTCTTCAGCTCAATGGGCAGCTTGCTTCGTTACCGCTGGATTACAATAATGAGCTGGTGGTGTCTCTTAGTGGCTGGACAGCTGTAGTGGAGACAGTTGCGGGCATCACCGTGACCTTTGACTGGCGGAGCACCGTGAGCGTTACTCTGCCCAGCAACTACCAGAACGAAGTCTGCGGCCTGTGTGGCAACTACAACGGAAAGGCTCAGGACGACCTGACCATGCGGAACGGCCAGACCGCCAATGATGGAGCCAAGCTCGGCGAGAGCTGGCAGGTGGCCCTCGCACCAGGCTGTTCATCAGTCTGCCAGGGGGCATGGTGCCAGGCCTGTTCAGACTCCCAGAGGAAAGAGTACGCAGCCCAGAAGCACTGTGGTATTATCGCTGACAAGGCAGGGCCTTTCAGAGATTGTTTCAAGCATGTGGACCCTGCTCCTTACCTGGAGAACTGTGTGTATGATGCCTGTCATTTCCACGGCCACCACGGATCAGTCTGTGATGCTGTGGGAGTCTATGCCTCAGCCTGTCAGAGCGCAGGAGTCACCATCTACTCCTGGAGAAGAGCTGACTTTTGTCGTGAGTTGACTCGCTTTCGTTCTCTCCAAATCTGATTTCAAAGCATCTCTCTCAGTTTTTTCACCTTGTTTCTCCCTCCCTCTTCTCATCACTTCCCACAGCAATGGAGTGTCCAGCGAACAGTCATTACGCCCTGTGTGCTACGGGTTGCCCTGCCACCTGTGCCAGCTTAACCTCCCTTGCCACCTGCCGCAGGGCGTGTACAGAAGGCTGCGAGTGCGACGAGGGCTACCTGCTGAGCGGGGATACCTGCGCGCCCGTGAGAAACTGTGGCTGCTCGTACGACGGTCGCTACTACAGGAGAGGAGAACGCTTCTACCCTGAAACCGAGTGTCAGGAGGAATGCGTCTGCGGAGACAACGGCGCGGTGTCTTGCCAGAAGGCCAAGTGCCGTAAAGGAGAGACCTGCAAGCTTGTAAACGGAGTGAAAGGCTGCCATCCTGAGGGGCAGGCCAAGTGTGTGGCTTCCGGTGACCCTCATTACACTTCCTTTGATGGACGGAGGTTTGATTTCCAGGGTACCTGTGTCTATGTATTGGCCAAAGTTTGTGATGATGACAAAGGCTATCTGACTCCATTCACTGTAACTCAGGGGAATGAGAAGTATGGAAACGGAAAAGTGGCTGTTACCAAGTCGGTTGCAGTGGAAGTCTATGGATATGTCATTTACATCCAGCAGAGAGTGCCGTGGAAAGTTATTGTGAGTTTAACAACATTCAAAGCAGGTTTCATTTGTGCATGTTTATTTATTTCCTCACAATGATTCTGTTCTCCTTCCTCCTCTTTGTAGGTAGATGATGAACTTCTAAACCTTCCTCTCTCTATTGACAACGGCCGCCTGAGAGTCACCCAGGAAGGTCGTAATATAATGGTCCGGACAGACTTTGGACTGATAGTCCTATATGACACCGTCTATTATGTCGAGGTGATTGTGCCTTCAACATACCAGGGTACAATGTGTGGTCTTTGCGGCGACTACGACAAGAAGAGCAGCGATGACTTCAGACTTCCCAATGGCAGAATAACAAAAAATGTCGACGACTTTGGGAAGGCGTGGGTGGTGGACTTGCCAGGGCATGTGTGTGGGGGCTGCGGAGGCCAGTGTCAGGCATGCGAGCCGGCCAAGGCTACCTTGTACGGAAAACCAGACTCCTGTGGCATCATGAGCACACCAAATGGGCCATTCAGAGCCTGCCATAAAACAATTGACCCAGCAGCATATGTGTCTGATTGTGTGTTTGATGTTTGTGCGGTGGGAGGCAAGAAAGACACTCTGTGCGACAGCGTCCAGGCCTACGCTTTGGCGTGCCAGAACTCAGGAGTGAAGCTGGAGCCATGGAGGAGCAAATCCTTCTGCCGTAGGTTCCACACAACAGTATTTTAGCTAAGAATGTTTTCTCTATTTGTATTTTCTTTACATTTCAGGTGCAGATAAAAAGTCTAGCAAATGTCTCTCTCTCTCTTGTAGCTGCTTCCTGCCCTCCAAACAGTCACTACGAGGTGTGTGCCAAAACCTGTGATGGAACGTGCGCAAGCTTCAGTTACCCAAGTACATGTTCCGAAAGCTGTTTTGAGGGATGCCAATGTGATGCCGGCTTTGTTTCTGACGGCACCCAATGCGTTCGCTTGGAAAAGTGTGGCTGTGTGCACGCTGGCAGATATCTAACGGTAAAACTCTACACAGATGTTTCTACTTTGTTCTCATTCATCTTGACTGTGCTACAACTGAAAGGGAGTCATGAGACAGTTGTTAGCATGTGAAAAATGTTATTCGTTGTTGTTGTTGTTACAGAAATTTCAAATGAATACAGATGTTAAAGATTCTATTTACTAACCTGAATAGGGAAATTATTTTAAATCAAGAATACCTATTTTTCCTATTACCTGTAGAGCTTTTTGCCATCAAGGGTATCTGCCTTCTCTACGTCACAACTAGATAGCACTCAGCCAAGTGTCTTTTTCCAGAAATCATGACCCATTTACTCAAAATAATCCACAGACCTTATTGAGAGCAGTTTCTTCTTCTTCTTTCTAGTGACAGCACAGGATGTAAACATTAATGAGGTCCTTCTCAGCTGAGCTGCAATGTTAGCTAGCTAGCTTAGTTAGTTAGAGAGATTGCTGTTGAGTTTATTTTAAATGTGTTTGTTTGTTTTGTTTTGCTTCTGGCGCTTTGAGTGCCATCTAGTTTCATCCTACTGGAGAAAGGGCAGACATCTCGACGGCCAATATTACCAAAACTCTACAACTCACACCAAAACAATCTATTGCCCAACAGTAAAAAGAAATATATGCATTTTTGATTTTGGGGGTCACTGTAACAATTCACTTTTACAATGTATGTTTCCAGGTGGGCCAAACAATGGTGGACAAAGACTGCAAGTCTAAGTGTGAGTGCCAGGCCTCTGGGCTGGTGAAGTGTGAAAAGCTGTCCTGTGCCAGCGGAGAGGTTTGTGCTGTGAGAGACGGGGTCAGAGGCTGCCACGTCAAACAGGGCAAATGCAGTGTCAGCCACGTCGGCCACCTCACCTCCTTTGATGGCATGTCTGGAGCGATAGGGGCTAAAGGGGCATTTGAAGTGGCGTCTCTGTGCGACGAGACGGCTAAGCTGTGGTTCCGCGTGGTTGTGGATGTCAGGATCTGCAGTAGAGGTGCTTCTCCTGCTGTTGCAACCGTGTACGTGTACTTCAAGGAAACCAGCATCGCGGTGAACAGCCAACACGCAACCTGGGTGAGACAAGTTGGAAGCGAACTCTAACCATGAAAGTAATCGTCTTGATGAATTTCTTTTTTTAACTCGATTGATTTTTTTTTTTTACTCTCTTCTCTCCCTGTCTTCACGTCCTCCAGGTGAATGGCAGGAAAGTGTCTCTTCCCAGCAAAGTGACGAGTGATGTATCTGTCCAAATCTCTGAGAGGTCTGTGATCATCGAGAGGACGTCTGCTGTGCGGGTCACCTACTCAATTTCACAGGAGGTCACCGTCATTATTGACGGTAGCCTGTCTGGTAAAACGTGCGGTGCCTGTGGCAACTACAATAACAACTCGAAAGATGATATGAAGGCTGCCGATGGGAAAATCACCGCTGATGTGTCTGTGATTGTTGGCTCCTGGAGCGCCGGGGACTTTTCTAGGTGGTGAGTGTTTGAAAGTCACAGTGCAACACTCCCTCCGTGTAAATGCAACAGACGAAGATATATATTTATTGCTGCGGTAATGATAATCTTCCTCACCGCATGCTCTCATCACGTTGTTCCCGAACTCCCGATGTTAACTTTAATTGTTTTAATAACATAACAGCTTTACCTCCTCATCCGAGCTTTTAACCTTCAATTCCAGCCAGAGTGGAAGTTTTAAGCTTGAACTCTCCCTCGCCCTTTATTATGCAAACTGCAAACTTAATTTGACCACTGAAATAATCAAGTACAGATCAGCGAGAGATGGGACGGTGTTACAACCATTCAACCGCTTATTCTCTTAACAGCAAGAACTAAACAAGGACTCCACAGAGCCCTTTTAAAGGAATGAGAGTGTGGTTTTTAATTGCATTTGGTCCAATTTAATTAAGAAATGCCAGAGAATCCCCTATGGTAATTACTGATTAAAAAGCAGGTGAGGCTGACAGGCATGGCCATCAAAAGCTACCAAGCTTGCAATCCAATCACTGCTTGTCATCCAAGGACACTTAAGACTCATCTGGGTGCAATATTAATTTGAGCCCTCATCTTTAGTTCTGTGTTCAGCCTTAAGTCAGTCCCTCTGAGAATTGAGTTTGTGAATCCCCCTTCCTCTCTTCATTCAACGTTGTTGTCTTTTCGCAGGCCCTTTTCTCATTGCCACACTCTAAAATAAACCCAAGAAAAATACCCCTAAGAATCGGAGCTGCTCCCGCTGAGTGTTTGCATGTGCCTTTAAAAATACAATTTTCAGAAGTGTTGCTTGTAATCTCTGTTGTGCCTGAGCGAACATGACTTTACTTTGCTCCAGTGCCCTTTGACTGCAATTTTCCTTTCCATTTCAGTGGCCTGTAGAGATGTTGGTCCTGCGGCAACAGAAAGCATCTGGTGCAAAGGTAAGAACTGAAGTTGTTTCCTCTCAAAAAAAACAACGACTATAAACTGACATTTCCTCATGAATTAAACAGCTGTACAATGCACTTACATCTTTTTTTACCCCATTAAACAGGATGAAGATGAATGTGAAGTTATTCTTGTTTACAGCCAGTCTTGCTCATCACCCTTCAGTACTTCCTCTTGATTCATGTAATGGTTGTGGTTGTTTACAGGCAGTCTGCGCCTCTATTGTTTGCCTTGGTGTGGTAGAAAAATGTAGCTCTGTCTTGACCAACATCTCCACCTAGTGGAAGAGGAAACTATAGCAACTACAGCGTCAAGCAACTTGTCTTTTACACTGTATCCGTCCTATTATACTTGCCTTGTTTGTAAAAATGTGTTTTACAAAACTTCTCTTTGCTGTTCTGACTAATAAATACTTGTTCATCATATCTGTGTGACTGTTGTTTGTACTTCCACAAGAATCTGTGGAGCACAGGATTTTTAACTGGTTATGAATCAGTCTAAATGTAATACTGATACCTCTATATGACCTATATAGGCAAACAAGACAGAGAGAATATTGGCAATTTCTATTTTTTCCTCATTCCTGTCACCTGGTCAGATTCTGATTTTTTAACTGGGCTCCAGAAGTCATAAAATTAAAACTATTTTTGCTGCTGAGGATTAATTGAAGAAGCTGCTCTGTACTCTGGTGGTATGACACTAGAATAAAGTGTCATACCATGGAACTTTTGTTTCACCATCTTCATGTTACAGCTATTACATAGCTGCAAATAGATACACTGATAGATACAAATAGATAACAGCTTTGTTAAGCCAGAAAAAGACCAACTTGCCCCCGTCCTCACATTTCCCTGTGAAATTACTGTTGGCATGGCTGTCATAAACACAGTGTAAACTACCACTAGTAGCCTCGCTAATGTCCATTTTAAAAAATAAATTGACCATATTCGCACAGCAGCCATTTTCCTCTAATATCACGCTCAGGGTGGAAAGTTAAACTGTGGTACTGCTGTGTTCAGGATTAAGCTGTGTAAACATGAGTTTCATACAGAATCTGACAAATCATTGACTGAAAATACAATAGAAAGTGAAAATCCGGGGGAGGCATTGGGACATTTTGCAAGGTAAAACCACCCACTTGATGACTCATTAGCTTCTGTCAGACAGTAGCATTCAAACACTTGTTAACTTTACTGTATGATAGTGTAACACGACACAATAGGAAAGGCATAAATTAGTTCAGAAATATCAACACATATCTTGGACACTTTTTTTTAAAGCCTGGAAGTGGTTGAATGCTAATGTAAGCTAGCAGGTTATCAATTATGATGTTTTGCCTCAAAATAGCCCAGATTTCTTGCTACTGTGCACAATGGCAACACGTGAACAGGATCAAACGGTGGGCAGGTTTTGTTTCTTACTGATCAGCAAGAATGCTGGTTTAGAACCGTCTCATGTGGTAAGGGGGGTATAGCTCTTCCTGTTTCAGTAGCCCAGTGACAGGCTGTATAATAAAGTCAAAACTTACAGGGAACCATTCTACACACTGATGTGATTTTTCTACGATCATCACGCTTTGCAATCAGTATTTACTTCAAAGAGAAGCAGCAGCCAATAAAAAGCTGTGTATAGAATTTTTGTAGAACAACCATGAAGTTATCATCACCCCGGTTCCCTCGGCAAAAAGCCTATGAGATAAACACCCCCTTTTCTGATTTTCAAAGTCTAAATTAAATCGCTCGAAATAAAACGTTAGCCTATTAACAGACTACATTGTGGTCGCATGGCTGAAACATCGCCACCACTCACAAAATGTACGCGCATTTGAGATCTGCAGTGGGAACACTTCCGCCTCTATCCACAGGGGCCGCCAGAATCAACACTAAACAAAAGTTTCTTGTAGCTGCTTTAAAACATTTTTTAAAACTACTGGCGCTACAGGTCCTTTGTGCAGGAGCAGCGCGATAACAAAATTCCATGAATGTCTACAGCTAACTAACAACACCAGTAGATAGATAACACCCTGGATATCACCGTGTGAGACGACTATTGAGACGAAAACCTGCTGCCATCGAAGCCAAGTCCGCTCAGCTCTGTATTTTCCCCCAAGCGGAGAGGGAGCTCTTGGCAGTTCGGTGAGGAAGAGACCTCGGGAAGACAGTTTTCATGTGGCTGAGAGAAAACGTGTCTCACTGACAGACTGCAGTGGCCGTGAAAGTGCATCGGTGTTTATACTTTCACTTCACTGCACCCACTCTGTCAGTAAATCACAGCACAGCACAACAGGCCCCCTCTGTTTGTCTGCCTGTGACTCTTATATATCTGGCTGTGTTGGGGAAATGAGCCTGATTTACAGGTCATTAAGGAAATCACGTTTTATTACCAGCGCAGGCACCGAAACCAGATGGGAAACAGTCTCCCCTGTGCCGCGGCTGCCTGTCTGTTGTTTACCTCTGAGCAGGGCAGCACAGGGTCGTTTTTGGGACTTGCACCCCGCCCCCCTCTCTCTCCGTCTCTCATTCCTGAGCAGAGACCAAGGAGGAGCAGATCTCTACTTGCCACAGCTGAGTGCTGAAGAGTCTCCAGTGAACGCAACGTGTGTTCCTGAGTTTTTGGCTTCTTCATGAACATAAAGTTTAGCGTCACATTATTTCCTGCCTCGGCTTAAGTAAGAAAGGAAAGTAAGGAAACTTTCTTCAAAGTTGAAGGAAAGTTCGGCTCAGAGGCAGGGCAGAGACAAAAAAAATCCTCACTCAGATTTAGAGTGTGACAGGAGGCTGATGCACGGTAAGTCCATTTAAACGTCCGCTTTTATTTTTATTTGAGAAGTGAATGCATGTGCGTAAATGACATGTCATGTGCCATAACGCTGAGGCCGGAAATGCAGACGCACACAGCTGAAATCTGCAGGACACAACTGCAAAAACACGCACAGTTCGTGTGCCTGCAGGTTGCTCAGTGTCTTGTTGATGAATCAGCGCGTTCACAAGACTTCCTCTCCCAAAACTTTCAACGGTGCCTCAGTGAACATGAGGTCATTCATCCTAATTACCTGCGAGAGCTTTTTACGCACACGGACTCGGTTTTGGTTTTGCGTTTTCGTTGCGTAATTTGCCTGTTTTTCCATTTTCGTTTTCGGACACTTTGTGTTTATTTCTTTGTGTTGCTTGTTTGTTTATATATATATATGTGTGTATAAATAAATAAAAATTCCAGAACAAGAATC